>CM028363.1:14162733-14536513 GCA_016624345.1 Platycodon grandiflorus
AAGTGTATAGATAATGGTTGGATAATATGTGGGCATTTTAGTGTTTAATGCTGGGAATGTTCAACACCATAAATATGAGAGAGAGAGAGTTCAGTGTTTATAGCAATAAATGGTTTCTCAGCGTTTTGGTCTCTTTTGAGTAAATGCAGCTTGGTCTTTAATGAAGGAATGTTCTTCCTTTTATAGCCAAGGATGGCGTGCATGGGAGGGTTTTGGTGTGAGTTACCTGGTTTTCAGGGAGCAGGTAGAGGAAAACCCATTCCTCTGTCAGTCTGCAGGGATAGAATGGAAGCTTCCGTCTGGGGAATGAGGAGAAGCCATAAATGCTACTGTTGCTTGGTTGTGAAGAAATCTACTTTCTTAGCTGGGAGGTCTGTGCCTCTTCCATGGAATGCGCTGACACGCCGCCAACATTAAATGCCTGATGTTGACTTCTTGCCGAGGATAACCTGGACGTCGAGGTTCTAATATGAGTTTGGCGAGGATGCCTGTGGAGACCTGCCGAGGTCGCCGAGGGCATTTGGTGAAGATCCACCGAGGTTAAGCTCGGGCAGTGGCTCTGTTAGCGAGCTTTAGTCGGGACGTCGCCATGAGCCCTTGTCAAGGTCCTCGGATGACATTCTCGGCTACCTCGATGACGGGTTGCCGTTGGTCGCCGTGTAAGATGGGGCCCACTCGGGCTGACGTGAGTGACACGTGGAATAGGATTTTGGGAGGATCCCATCAGTAGCCCCCGAGTCCTCGAGTGTAATGGATTTATCCTGAGGGAGAGGAATCTACTCTCCAGTCCGCTATATCTTCTTCGAGTTTTTGTTTACGCCGGATATAATGAGATCAGCTCGGTTAGATCATTTCAGCGGGCTGACTGGAAGTTTTTCAAACGTTTAATTTGTCAGAGGGCACGTTCGCCAAGGCTGACCTTCCCGTGACATGATCGAAGTACGGAACTGACTGGCATTTAATGTTGCGTCCTTTCCGTCTTTTCAAATACACCTTGGCGCCTTCCCACTCGCGCGTGTTCGTCACGACGCTTGGCTTCCAGAAGAAGCTAAGCCAAGATCCGCGTGTTTTTACTTGGGTCGACCCGATGAACCGGACTATAAAAAGGGAGATTTCTTGTTCGCTTTTCACTTTTCACAAAACCTTTCAAAAACCCTCTTCTTCTCCTAGCGATTTCTCGAGACTTGGCGCCCAACCGTTCGTAAAACTCACCGCTTCCTTCCATCACTAGTTCTCGTTTTCACCTTTGTAAGTCCGCCTTTTCCTCTTTTATGTTTTCTTTGATTCCGGCGCCGTATTTCACTCTGTATATTTCCCAACCCGAGTTTTCAAATTTGCCGCCGGTGCTAACTCCGGTTCCTTCGATTTCTCGGCGGCTGTTCATCTTCTCTACTCGTTGCTCCGAGCTTTTCATTAATTCAGGTATTTTACTATTCGGCCTTCTCTCTTAACAATTTAACATGTCATTTTTGGAAGGAGTCGAGTTTGTCTTTAACCCTGTGGAGTCTCCGAGCTCGACCTCTTCGTCGGGCTCGGCTGTCGAGCTCTTCCTTCTACGAGCTCGACTTGTCCGGATCCCTTCCTCGTCCGTCTTTGCTCGTTCTCCTATGGGGAGAATATATGTCCAATATCACGGTAGATGGGTTTTTGTACCTCAAAGGTGGCAAGGCATACTTAGTAGGTCGGGCGTTGAGGTAGAAGATTTCGGGTGGTCGCCGATGATCTTTACGACATTCCCGATCTCCCTCTGTCTTCTGCCATGCAAGTAATCCGCCCTGACGAGGTTGTAGACGAGCTCTGGGATCAGTACTTCACTGTTGATAAAATAATAGCCCGCATTAAGGGCCAGGAGGGAGAGGAATGTCCAAAATCTCGGCATTTGTCACACTTCCTTACATATGCTTCCGCCTTTTCTTAAGCTCGCCGCAATAACCATGAAAAAGAATTCGACGCTAATGTCCTCGTGACTGGGGTGTCCTCCACAAACACCTTCATGAACCTCGCAAGTAGATCCTCTCTACTGTTTCGGCCGCACGCATCGGAGGAGTGGTTTTGTGAATGATTTTCTCGTAGAGCATCTCCGATCACCGTATATCTTGTCGCTTCTTTTACGAACGATTTGTGCCATGTTATCATCGTCGCGCTTTTCCTCCTCGATGTATTCCTCAATTTCATCAATCCAAAGATTCGGGTGCGGATACAATGGGCGAATCTGCTCTCTGTTAATGGAGGGTAGATCTAGGAACTCGTCTCACACCCTTCTCGAAGATCTTCCACCACCTAAGTTATCCCTGACAAGATAGTCTGCCCTTGCGCTTTTTTGCTCTTCGATCTTGTTAGGTCCGAGGGTTGCTCAGTTGTATAGGGAGGGGGTGAATAGCCTATACCGTATGTAATAAAAATTTCATCCAATTTTTAACATTTAAAAATTGAGGAGTAGATGAAATGATTAATACAAGTTTATCATCTTCCTTATCGAATCGCTTAAATGAAGTTAGAAACATAGACATCCTAGATCGCAGATGTAGATCATGGACATTCTCAATCACAGATATGAAACATGCAGCTTGGAAGATATATGTTGAACTTAGCCGATGGAAATGAGTTTGAGCAATGGAAGAATAAACAGATAAGTTTAACAATTTAGATTAAAGTAACTGAAGATTTGATATGAAAGAGAACTTGACATGACTATAATCGTATTAGATGCATCATTTACTTTCCTTAAACAGATTGCACATGATAAAGCAAATTATACAAGAAAGAGAAATCAAGGCTGAATGTAACAAATATATATATTATATTAAAATTCAGCAGAGGTTTGCTCAAAGGCAAACATGCTTAGTACATCAACCTAGACTCTCTAACCTAGCAATCTCCTTAGGAAAAAGAAGGAGAAATGAAGAAAGCGAAATCAAATATATCGAAATACATTAGAAGATGTACTTAATATTTATTAAGACATCTTCGTAGTTTCAACTAGATATATTTGTTGTGAGAAGAGAATATTAGGAGTTGTTCAAATAGCAAGTATTTGAACAACCGAGTGCTAAGCACTCGACCAACAATGATGACACCTTATTGCACACCTCACATGACTTATAATGTAGTATAAGTCCGCCGATATGAATGCAACTGACATGTAAGTTCGGCTCTTCATCGGACATCTTCAAGCTTGATCTGGCTTCAACGATCTGTAAGATACTTGGTCTCTTTACTGAATGATGGAGTTGAGGCCACTGAAGAGACTGAGTTCTTCGAAGGAAGAAGAACTCAAATCAACAACAAGGTTGTTGATCAAGCAGAGCTTCTCAGCTTTGGATTTTCTTCTCTCTCTCTCACAAAGTGTTTGTTCTTACACTTGTGATTTCTCACTCTGAAGGAGTGGTTCTGGATTGAAGAAATGAAGATCA
Source organism: Platycodon grandiflorus (assembly GCA_016624345.1). NCBI lineage: Eukaryota > Viridiplantae > Streptophyta > Magnoliopsida > Asterales > Campanulaceae > Platycodon > Platycodon grandiflorus. The sequence continues at coordinate 14,166,147 of CM028363.1, forward strand.
ATACCACAACCTTTCTCAAGCATAAGCATACACAATTTGTGTGTTAGAGTGCTTGTGCTTTCTCTCTTGCTTTCTGTGCTTGCTGTTTTGAAATGAGGATGAGAGTCTTCTTATATAGCCGAGAAGAAGAGGTGACCGTTGGTGTATTGAATAGGTTTATGCCCGTTGGTGATCCGAATCTCATAATGCAAAGAGTACATTTTGGATTTGTTGGGCAAAGACCTTCGCTTAGGTTTGAGTCTTGAAGATGATCCGTGACACAGCGGACATAGTTGGACGTGTCGAGCTTAGCCTGGATGCATGATTGATGTGGACGTATCATTGCTTTGACCGTAGAGTGCCGTCCCGTGCTTGGCCTTTTCTCGAAATGAAGCTTTGAAGACCGCGAACACCGTTCAAGAGGAAATGTCTATTGGATAAACGTGAAGGTGCGACATCGATGCGTATCTTGGATTTGTCGACGATCTTGTAACGGATCTATTTTGGCTTGAAGTGCATTGAGTAACGACCGATGTATCTCGTGATCTTGCCAGCTCTGCAGCTGTTTTGATGAGGATTTGGCCGATTCGAGATCCGCCATTATAGAACCGCCGATGTAGAAACCGCCGATGGTCACGATGTTCCTCTTGAATAAATAGCTTCTCCGCAGCTTGTTCGATGAAGTGCTTTGGCGGATACGAGAGTCCGCCGATATAACTCTGACGATGAGAGATGGCTATTTAGGCGCCATAGCCGAAGGGAAATGTTCTGCAGTGAGACATCCGCCGATAGTCACGTCACCGGCAATTTGAAGAGCTTGATTCATATGAAGGTTTGTCATCATTCGTAGGACAAAGACTCGGATATGTACAAAGACTTCCTAGTCTAATGACCTATGCATTGTTTCAACAAGTTGCCACACTAACCGGCACGCACCCTTTAGCCACTTGTGAAACATGCGTTGTAATGGGAACAAGCAAATCACCGTGTTGGAATATGCATACATATATATCACTGATTTACAGCATATTCCTAACAATCTCCTCCTATTTGCTTGGGACCATTACTACAATTGACTTATACATATAGCTCTATAAAGCGCTTGTTCAATCCTTAGTAATAACATGCCACTACCGAATATTCGGTTTATATCAAGGCATGCCCTAGGTTGAACTTACAAGCGATAGCGTATGTATAGTCACCTATTGCTAAGTATTTACGACTCAATAAATGAAAGAACAAATACGAAGCAATAACTGAAATGATTGTTAGGCAAATGATAATATTGCCTTAAGAGTGTGTTTCTTGCATCGGATGATCGAAGAATGTTGCTCAAGCAAGTAGAAAGTATAAGTAACTTGTTATCTAGTTCTTAATCGAATTGATTAAGCATCTTCATCTAGTCACGTATTATAATAGTCATATAGTTTTGTCAGATGGGTAGATACACAATCTTACAACAAATCCTACAAGTTGTCTATCTCTCCTTAATATTTGTTTATCTCCTCCTTAATATTTCACACTTTCTAAGGGCATTACAACTTCACAATCTCTCCTCCAATGAATATTGTTCTCAATAGTGTTAATCCTACTATAATTTCTTAAGGCCTAACTTCCTTCATAATCACTTGGGGCCATTACCACTTCCTTATTATAATCTCTCCTCCTTAATGGTTCATTGATTATTTTGCAATAAATTTTCACAACCTCTCCTTTCTTTCCTCCTTACTAGTTTTCTCCTCCTTACTAGTTGGGGTTATTACTACTTCACACATTACTACTTCACAATTACTTGGGGCCATTACTACTTCACAATCTCTCCTCCTTAATGGCCACAAGTTAAAGATAGATTGATAGTTATCAATTGAATTATGGAGTATTAGAAACTAAATATGAGAGAGAACATGCTTATGGTAATTCATAAGGTATGAATTTTGACAGTAGAGGAAGGAAGTTTGATCTTGTTAAATGTCAGTTTTTTAGAAATGCCGAAGTGATTGCTGGATGTAATTTCAGAATATAGACCGTATCGAGTAAATACGCTACTTGTCATATTTACGTACTCTTAGTGTGCATAGCTTATGATACACAATTTTCATGTATGAGACATACATAATAGGATATCGAGGTTAGAATTGTGTTTCCATTGCTTGTAAGAAGATTTTACAAGAATGTAAATGACAAGCTTTATTTTGTAATAGGAGTATCAAATAGGGTAAGTTGTTTAATTAGTGATACCAATTGGTGAGTAGTAAATCATTCAAAATAGTCTCCTCCAAGGTATATCAAGTCGAAACAAGTATGGTTGAGTCTTATGTTGACTTTTGTTGGATGCATGAGATATACATCTAAAACATGAGATGTAAGGTCCGCCTACGAGGTATTGCTGAAGTTCATCAAGAAAGTAAACTCAGGCATGAACGAGTATGTACCAGAACAAATTTTGAATATTTAACTCAAAAGAAAATGTCAAATGTAGACAAGCAGACGTACACAAGACTAAACACATTACATATTTATCATTGATATAGCAAAAGAAAATTAGATTGATAAACAGAGACCTAGCTAGTCATCCTAATGAAGTAGAGTTAGAGGATGAAGGTCCGCTGATTCTAATCGAAGGGAACATTGACCGGATTTGACGCAGATGGCGTTTCCGGTTGAAGCTCCTCCCGAGATGAGGGTTGCTCGAGAGCATTTGAGGCGATGGGAGCAGTGCAGAGTAGCGGTATTGTCTCTGTGGGAATCCAAGGGATGAAATTGGATACATCGTTCGGGGTCTCGAAGACGATTCCTTACACGACGAGAGATTCGACGAGGTCGTTGAATTACTGGAGGAAGAGGAGTGGCAAGAAGGACCATCATACGATGACGCCATTCAGTGTGGGAAATGGGTCGATGAGGAGGACTGGGCAGATTTGGTGAACACATTTTGCAAATGACTCTATTGGTGGAGAAATTTTACGCAGAAGTCGCTTGTTTGTTTTTGGAGACCGATACCAATTTTATACACTTTTTGAATTTTTGAGAAGATGAAAGGGTTTCTTGATTAGAGGAATGGGAAAAGACATTTTGGGGGCTTAAAGAAGTGAGTGCATTTAATGACATAGTAATGATAGTCTGATTTGGGATTATGTCATCATGCTTAGTGTAATTATGGCTAGTACATAGGCAGTCTAGAAGATATTTATATTAATATTATTTTCAAACAAGAGGTTTAAAATTAATTTGTGACCAGATTAATTTGATTGCCTTTATTGTGATATTAATGGGTACAACGCTTCTAGAAATAATATGAGGCTGTTATTTTACTTCAAGCGAATTGTTTGAGTAAATTAATCAAAAATAGAACAGCATTGGTTGTTTAAGGACGAATTGGGGACAAAATAACTTGTCCAAGCCATATGGCACAGTTGTACATGACACATATGTGGAAGTTTTAGATGAATGTGTCTTAAGATTGTCTGATATCAATCTTGAAGTTTGATACCAATTTTGAGAGATTTGATGAGTCTTTTAATGAATGAAGACACTATCAGCAGGTTGTATTAGATATTTGCTAAAGTAGGAACTGCTGATATCAATTGTTATGTCTATTATTGGTAGTGTGATTAATATCAGCTAAGGTAAGGACATGATACCAATTGAATAGACTCTATTTATAATGGACATCAATCTATTTAAGATTAATAAAGCTTAGTAAGAACATTAAATAGATCAAGTAAGTGAGATATTAAATGTGTACCTGAAGTGATGTCCGTTCTTCTTTCTGTCCAACAGATCTAGGTCATTTACATCAAAAGAAGAGATCTGCAGACTAGAATTGATCTGAAGAGAGTGAGACGTAGCCTATATAAAGCAGGGGTCATATCGGCTGTTCACTCCTGAGGAAGGACTTAATATTTGAAAATATTAGTCTTCCCAAGAATTCTTGAATGTCTGACTATCTTGAGGATAGGTCGAGTTACTAGAGATTTTTAACTACATCCTTTTAGACTAAGAATCACATGATAAGGTGTAAGAGTGTTTTGAATTCAATCGTAAACCAATTAGCTGTTGAGCCATTTTAATGAACAACTAATCAAGCCTTTATAACTTCAATCTCATAGGGTACACAAGATTTAGTAGTTGTCATTACTAAGAACACAAAGTCGTTGTATTGTCTTGAAAGGTTCGATTTAGCGACACCGTTGTTCAAAGCAGATTTACTAAAATCTTGACCTTTTAATCATGAAGGATAGAGATTGAGTAATAGCAGATTCCTTGATAGGTTGACATGAAGGTCATGAATACGCATCGCCTATTTGTTAAGAGACTATAGGTTTTGGCAGAACTTGAATTTACTCATTGTGAAAAGATTAAATTCTGAAAGGCAATTATCATGGTGTCTAAGGATGAAAGTTAAGCAGTAGTAGAAGACCATAACTTGATGTAGCAGATTGTTCAAGAATGGTTTGCTGATGGGATGTCACAGAGTTTGTGTCTCGGAGAGTGACCATTTCATTAAGAGCAATTCTTTTAATCACCGTAATAAAATGGAGATAATAAAGAATGATAGGTTTGATCAACACACTTAACACATTAGTTCATGCTATCAAAGGAATGCATACAAGTAGATAAGCATGAGTAGAAGTTGCGAGCTTGTATTCAATAATCCAAGTAGTTTTACACATTATGTTGCAAGGATCAGCTGATTACAAGAACAATACAACTGGATTTTTGACTGAACTGCAGATTACATGAGAAAGATACATAATGATTCAATTTACAGAAAGAGATACATGTTACAAATTTGTGTCCTATAGGTCCTAATCCTAGACATTAGATGAGGAGTCATCAGTCAAGGATTTAGAAGGAGTTGGATGATAGGAAGATGGCCGTGTTCTTTTTGATTTCCTCCAACTCTCGGGAGGCGAACATCTTCACTTCTTCGGGTCATTATGAGAGCACCGAAGGGTGATGGCCACCGAGATGTGTTGCTTTGACCATGAATCCCTTTGATAGACGAGGGGATTGATGGCGACTATTAGCAGTTCGTCATCCTCATCAATTCCATATTAGCTACTTAATTCAGCAGATCTGAATTATCTGCATCGGCCATCTTTGAGGTGATGGTCGGCATACCTACATATAACCGTAAGACTTGTTGCACATGGCAATATGTTAAATGTTTTCCAAACATTTGACATTTCTTTCCGGGATCTTTTCGTGAAGTTCAAGTATGCAAGCGACTTCCAAAAGTGGAATGAGTATGTGCTAATTGATTTTCCCATGATTCATCTCGTAGACATTTTAGAGTATCAATGAGATTGATAGCTAAAAGTTAGAAGAGAGAATGAAATCATTTTTAGGCATTAATTGATGGTTTTCTATCTTACTTTTAAAACTAATTGACTAAAAGAGTTCTTAAGTGTTCGACAATCATGGTTTGCAAAGATATAAATCATGCTTGATGGCAAACTTCTATGATTATCTGACGAGACAAAAGAAGATCTCTTTATCAATTGTTTTCTCAACAAGACGTGGAACCATAATTAATGATTTCGATACACAAGACTTGATGCAATTTCTCTCATGCTTGATAACTGTGAATAAGAAAGGATTTTTAGAAAATGATTTTCACGAATGTTTGGAAATACATTATTGAGAGAAATTTAGATTAGCTCTTGTGAAATAACAAATAAAATCGAAACAACTCGAATGAATATGAAGAAATCATACCCAGTTGTTGAGGAATTGTCTTGATCCAATCTTAGGACTTGGGTTTAGTAACATTTGTGAGATTTTGAATCATCGATTTGTAACTAGTGTAATCTATAGGCAGTTTGTGAGTTTTGTCATAGTAGAGATTTGAATGAAGAAGGAGCTCTACTTATACTCACGGAGGTTAGACTGAAGGATACTCAATAATGAAGCATTACTGTTGAGTTGTCCTTCTGATCACGCCTTGGCAGGGATAGGCTGTGAAGTCTAGATATTCTCAAGATTCTTGGTAAGGATTGATGTTGACTGTCTTGTCGTTTTCCAAGATTTTGAAAATAGTCTTAACTTTAATCGAAGCAGTCAAACTTCGAAAAGTGTGCCTCCACCTTTAATAGACTTGAGAGAGTAGGTCTTTAAAGGGTTTTTACTTCTATAAGTCAGCACATACAACTGAGCTTATGAAGTGTTGGTTGGCAGATGTGGAAATTCAGCCAACTACGGGGTTTTCAGAAAAACATTTGAAACCAGCTGATAGGAAAAATGCCGATTTGTTTTTGAAAACCATTTGCATAAAACAAATCATACAATCAATGTATATTAATAAAAGTGCAGTATGACAAAGTTATTATGCATTGTTGTCGATGATATGTATGAGCATATTAGTTCAGCAGACATGAGCACAGGTCATTAGAAAGCAAATAGCTAACCTGTTTTGTATAGGCATGAGAGAGGGTCTTTATCAACTCCTTTGGACTTATCAGCAGATTTTTCACTTCATTGTTGTAAAGTCCAGCAGGTGAAGATTTTGACCTTGAGTGAGTGAAGGACATGAGTGAATTCTCATGAGTGATCGCATCCTTCATGAATCGCCACCATGTTACTATCTCGATGGAGAGAGATGTTGCATGATTGACCTTTTCGTCATATGAGTTCCGCCCAAAGTACTCATAGAGAAAATTAGCAACATTTATGAGCTAAAGATAGCTCTAGTAATCCAATAATACAAATGAGACTTAATAAGCATGACAAAAGAATAATTATTCAAAATACAACTTATAAGTGTAACCCAAAGTGTTAAGAAATTAGAGTCGGGTTACTTCCTCATTAAACTCTTTGAACGCGCTCGCTCATAGTCGTTGAAGCACCGTTCTAATACCGAGCATAGGTTCCTTGAGTGTATTCTTGCTCGGCCGAGGCTTTTCATTGAAGGAAGACAAATTCATCATTGATGTCCTTAGGCCAAGAACTTACAATCTCGTGATTTTGAAGATGACATATCTTTGATTTCCTTTGAATTTCCTTTGAAACTCTTCTTATTTCCTCTGCTCTAAACTTTTATAAAAAGTTTTCTTGAGAAGGTGTTGGATTGGAACAATCGTTAGCCTTATGTCAAGAGAGCATGTTTTTGGAAGGGATTCTAAGTAATTCATCTATCAAATATGAGTTTAACCCATTTGCCAAAGAAGATACCAAGATTTAAGAACGATTTATGAAACATGCATAATCCTTAGCAAGTCAACTTCCACTATAATACTTCTCTTCACAATATCAATGTAATTCGATATATGATAAATTTTCTTATAGTGAACACATTGTCATCACAATACTCTTTCTCACATGTTTTTGAAAACAAAATTTATTTTGATTTGAAGATGGTTTTCAAAAGGCTTTCAGATTCTCACTCAAAAGGTTTTTGTGGATAAAAGATTTTGAAAAGACTCCTTTTGACTATGCATCTAATCTCAGCAGGATCTAAACTCTCGTGTTATTAAGCCGAAATAAGGTTTACGAGTACGGCTCGATACCAATTGTTAGGTCCGAGGGTTGCTCAAGGTATAGGCTAGAGGGGGTGAATAGCCTATACCGTATGTAATAAAATTTCATCCAATTTTTAACATTTAAAAATTGAGGAGTAGATGAAATGATTAATACAAGTTTATCATCTTCCTTATCGTAATCGCTTAGCGAAGTTAGAAACATAGGACATCCTAGATCGCAGATGTAGATCATGGACATTCTCGAATCAGATATGAAACATGCATTGGAAGATATATGTTGAACTTAGCCGATGGAAATGAGTTTGAGCAATGAAGAATAAACAAGATAAGTTTAACAATTTAGATTAAAGTAACTGTAAAGATTTGATATGAAAGAGAACTTGACAGTTGACTATAATCGTATTAGATGCATCATTTACTTTCCTTAAACAGTTGCACATGATAAAGCAAATTATACAAGAAAGAGAAATCAAGGCTGAATGTAACAAACATATATATATTATATTAAAATTCAGCGAGGTTTGCTCAAAGGCAAACATGCTTAGTACATCAACCTAGACTCTCTATTCTAGCAATCTCCTTAGGAAAAGAAGGAGAAATGAAGAAAGCGAAATCAAATATATCGAAAATACATTAGAAGATGTACTTAATATTTATTAAGACATCTTCCGTAGTTTCAACTAGATATATTTGTTGTGAGAAGAGAATATTAGGAGTTGTTCAAATAGCAAGTATTTGAACAACTGAGTGCTAAGCACTCGACCAACAATGATGACACCTTATTGCACAATCGGCACAGCTTATAATGTAGTATAAGTCTGCCGATATGAATGCAATCTGGACATGTAAGTTCTGGCTCTTCATCGGACATCTTCAAGCTTGATCTAGCTTCAACGATCTGTAAGATACTTGGTCTCTTTACTGAATGATGGAGTTGAGGCCACTGAAGAGACTGAGTTCTTCGAAGGAAGAAGAACTCAAATCAACAACAAGGTTGTTGATCAAGCAGAGCTTCTCGCCTTTTGGATTTTCTTCTCTCTCACAAAGTGTTTGTTCTTACACTTGTGATTTCTCACTCGAAGGAGTGGTTCGGATTGAAGAAATGAAGATCAATACCACAACCTTTCTCAAGCATAAGCATACACAATTTGTGTGTTAGAGTGCTTGTGCTTTCTCTCTTGTTTTCTTGTGCTCTTTTGAAATGAGGATGAGAGTCTTCTTATATAGCTGGAGAAGAAGAGGTGACCGTTGGTGTATTGAATAGGTTTATGCCCGTTGGTGATCTGAATCTCATAATGCAGCAGAGTACATTTTTGGATTTGTTGGGCAAAGACCTTCAGTTAGGTTTGAGTCTTGAAGATGATCTGGGACACAGGCTGGACATAGTTGGACGTGTCGAGCTTAGCCTGGATGCAGCTGATTGATGTGGACGTTTCATTGCTTTGACTGTAGTGCAGCGTCCTGTGCTTGGCCTTTTCTGGAAATGAAGCTTTGAAGACCGCGAACACTGTTCAGAAGAGGAAATGTCTATTGGATAAACGTGAAGGTGCAGACATCGATGCGTATCTTGGATTTGTCGACGCATCTTGTAACGGATCTATTTTGGCTTGAAGTGCATTGAGTAACGACCGATGTATCTCGTGATCTTACGCTCGGCAGCTTGTTTTGATGAGGATTTGGCCGATTCGAGATCCGCCATTATAGAACCGCCGATGTAGAAACCGCCGATGGTCACGATGTTCCTCTTGAATAAATAGCTTCTGCAGCTTGTTCGATGAAGTGCTTTGGCGGATACGAGAGTCCGCCGATATAGAACTGCGATGTAGAGATGGCTATTTAGGCATCATAGCCGAAGGGAAATGTTCTAGTGAGACATCTCGCCGATAGTCACGTCACCGGCAATTTGAAGAGCTTGATTCATATGAAGGTTTGTCATCATTCTGGTAGGACAAAGACTCGGATATGTACAAAGACTTCCTAGTCTAATGACCTATGCATTGTTTCAACAAGCTGCCACACTAACCGGTACGCAGCCCTTTTAGCCACTTGTGAAACATGCGTTGTAATGGGAACAAGCAAATCACTGTGTTGGAATATGCATACATATATATCACTGATTTACGTGCATATTCCTAACAGATCTGCACCAGCTCCGATTTGAAATCACCCAACAACTTCTTCGCGAGCTCGCAATATTTTTGTAGCGTGGGATGGCGGACCTCACTCTCCCCAAAATTTGCCTTACAATGAGTTGGGAGTCACCGAAGATGAGCAAGTCTAGGACTCCAATTTCCCGAGCTAGCTCGATGCCGAGATTAATGCCTCGTATTCGCCCGGTTGTTGGATGCGGGAAGTTGAATCGGACTGCTCGCTAATCTCCTCTCTTCGGTAATGTTAATGATATCCCCGCACTATTCCCCCTTTGCTCGCCGAGCCATCTACGTACATTGTCCAAATAGCTTTTTGGTCTAGCCGAGGAATTAATCATTCTTCCTTCTCCGGTCGAACTGGAGGGTTTTGTTGACGAGCTCGCCCTTCGACTCACCGAGTTTGAGTCATTTTCGATGAATGACGTCTCGCGATGAAGTCGGCTAGAATCCGAGCTCTTACCGCCTTTCTCTTCGTCGTAATTAATGTCGTAGCGATAACTCCACCGCCCATTTCATCATCCTTCCAAAGAACATCGGGTTTGTGAAGTATCCTTCTCGCCGGTAGGTCGGTGTAGACGATCAAAGCATGGGCTTGGAAATAGTATCGAAGTCTCCGAGCTGCACAACCAAGGCTAAGACCACCTTCTCGACGTTCGTGTACCTTGTCTCCACATCGCTTAAAGCGTGGGAGACGTAGTACACCGGTCTTTGAATTTCCTTGTCTTGCCTTAGTAGTACAGATGCCACCGCGAGCTTGAAGCAGCGAGGTATATGTAGAGGACCTCGGAGGGTTTTGGGCTGGAGAGCAGCGGCGGGCTTCCGAGGTATTCTTTCAGCTCGGCAAATGCCCTGTCGCACTCTTCATTCCACAGTGCTTTCTTTGATCCCTTCAGTGCTTTGAAGAATGGCAGGCTTCTTTCTGCTGCTTTGGCGATGAACCGGCTTAAAGCTGTGATACGACCATTCAGTTGCTGTATTCCTCGCACCGAGGTTGGAGCTCGCATGTCTACTAAGGCTTTGATTTTCTCCGGGTTGGCCTCGATCCCTCTTTCGTTCACCATGTAGCCCAAGAACTTTCCTGCTTTTACTCCAAAAGCACATTTTGCAGTGATCTGGCCATTTTATTCTTCCTCGATTTTTGAACGTCTCTTCGAGGTCGGCGACGTGGTTTTCCTTTTGTTTTGATGACCATGTCATCGATGTATGCCTCCACGTTTCGCCGAGCCGATCGCCAAACACCCCGTTGACCATCCTTTGATAGGTTGCTCCCGCATTTTTCAACCCGAATGGCATCATCACATAACAATACCTCCGCTCGGAATGCCGTCAACTTCGATCGGCTAGCCACATTCGGATCCGATGATACCCGGAATATGCATTGATGAAACTCGCATTCGGTGACCTGCTATTGCGTCGACGAGCTGGTCAATCCTTGGAAGTGGGTACCAATCTTTAGCGTGCTTTGTTAAGGTCGGTGAAGTCCACGCACATGCGCCACTTTTGGTCGTTTTCTTGACCATCACTACATTTGCCAACCATGTGGGATACAAGATTTCCATGATTATCCCCGCGAAGTAGCTTTCGACCTCTTCTTTGATTGCGGCTTGCTTCTCGGGGAGAAGACTCGAGGTCGCCGCTGTATTGGTGTGATGCTTGGGTCCACGCTCGCCCGTGTGCCGCGACCTCTTCCTCTATGCCCTCCATGTCCTCGACCGTCCAAGCAAAGACGTCGGTGTTTGCCCTTAAAAATTCGATGATCTCATCCCTTTGGCGAGAGATATTTCCTTCCTACCTTGATTCTTTGGTCCTGATAGTCGAAATTCACGACTACCTCGTCCAAGTCTTCGTGAGGTAGGATATCGGGCTCGTCGCGGTTGTCCAAGCTTTCCACCACAATCATTTTGTCACGGGGTTGATCTTTTTGCCTTGGAGCGGGCTCAGACAGGACTTCCTTGGGCGTTTCTGAGCTTCCGTCCCCTTTTGGCGAGCTGGTTTTCCTAGCTCGCTTTAATTGCTATTTTTCGGAATCTGGTCGGTATGTCTTGTCCGGCTCGCTCCTCGCTCCGGGGTGATCTTCGGGAAACCTCTTTATTGGTGATGCGGTTCCCTTCCTTCTCATCTTCTCTTCATTCTGCCTGACCAGCTTCAGGTATACAAGGGTACTCCGTGGGTCATTTTTCATCATTCCTGTTCCTCCCCTGGTCGGGAACTTGATTCTCTGATGGGCTGGCGAGGAGATCATGTCGAATTTTATCTGGGCGGGCAGCCCGAGTATTGCATTGTATGGGGAGGCGAGGTCTAGCACTTGAAAAGCCACATCCTCGGTTCTACTCTGATCACCATCCCCGAGGGTGACTTGGAGAGTTATAACGCCTTTGACCGAGACCCTGTGTCCCGTGAATCCCTCCAGTGTTACCCCGCTTGGACTAAGGTGAGCATCCCCGAATCCAAGTGCCTTGAAACACCATAAACCATGACGTTCCGTCCCGCCCGGTATCGATCAACACTCTTCGACAAATCGGCTTCCGATCCGGACGCGAAGAGTCAATGGTTGTTCTTGGCCGTGGGGTTCGTTCGCCCGCTGGGATAGAACGTGATGCCCTCCTCCTTTTGTGGGGCGGGCGAACACTTTATCCAGCCGTGGATGGTGTCTTTCACTGTGTTATGCTCCTCGCATCTCCTCGATGGTGTGCACATCGGCCTCTTCCTCAGATTATTGTCCCGAGGGGATTTCGGGTGGTTTGCCTGTCGAGCTCCACCGAGCTCGAACCTCTTGAGGGAACCTCGATCTATCGCTTTTGATCTCCCTTTTAATTGGAAGCATTCCTCCGTGTCATGACCATTCTCCTTGTGGTACGCACACCTCTTGTTTGGGTTGCGCGGTAATCCACCTTGCCATTGGGCGGGGTCGTTCCAATTTATTTTCTCGGAGAAGCACGTTCATGATGTGCTCTCTTGTCTCATTCAACGGTGTATAATGTTCTTCCGCCATCGGGCTTTGTTCTTGTCTCTCCTCGGCGTTGCTTTTAACGTCGAGGTGTGAGCCTTCGTCTCGCAGTCTTGCCATCCGACGTTGACGTCCCTTTCTTCAAGGCCTTGGCCTCAATGCTACCCTCTGTCTCTCCGATCTTCGGCGGCCGATACATGGCTGCACTTGAGGCCGGTGGTTAGATGTTGAATACGTGGGAACATCATGCCCGGCTGAATTCCCGCTCGCGCAGAATGATCATTTTGTCGGGCACATTTTGGAGTTCCTCGGCCACGCGAACCTCTTTAAGTAGGCGACCGGTGATTCGTCTTCGCCTTGTTTTATTTTGGCGAGGTCCGATCGCTTTCGGTATTTCCCCGGCAGAATTTGCTCAGAACGAGGCTTTGAACTCATGCCACCGGTATTGAGCTCGGTTCGAGTTCCTCGAACCATTTTAACACTACGCCCTCGAAAGTACTTAAGAAGGCCTTGCACCGGAGGTCCAGCTTTGCTCGAGATCCCCATTTTGGCCTCGAAGCTTGACACATGCTCTTTTGCATTTGTCTTCCCTCATAAGACCCGAGTGCGGAGTTTGAGGCGCGAATCGTAGAGGTCTCCTCGATGCGTTGCGAACGGGGCGAACGATCCCTTGTTCGTTATCGTGCTTTCCGACTCTAGTGCGTCCGGCCTTGTTTGGAGCTTCGGAGCAACTCTACGTCCGACGTCGCATCCTTATTTTTGCGAGGTGGTCGGGGAGGAAGGTCGTTTTCTTTCCGTCTTTGTGGGAGGTGGCATCCGACCGGGCCTCACTTTCTCGGTGTGGGTGATCTTGCTCGGTGCGCCGACCTTCCTCGGGATGCTTCGCCGCGCCTTTTGTTCCGGTTCTCCTAGTGACACCAAAGTGTAGGAGAGTATGTCGTGCACGCCCGTCGTGGCGAGCTCTTCTATCATCCTTGGTTAGCCTGTCTTGGGCGCTAACCTCTCGAGCTCCTCCGGCAGCCTTTCAATCCGCTCATGGATACTTATTCGGGCACTGACCCGTTGTTCGCGGATTGGACCTCGCCTCGTAACCTCTCGCCGATCGGCCGGGGTTTACATCTTTCCGCCGAGTATCCTCTTGATCATTTCGTGGGAGCTTCCGGGAGCGAGCTCGAACTCGTGCCTCCAAATTCTCTTTGTTTTTCTAAGGACGCTTTCTTTGCGGATGTGTTCCAACTCGGCTAGATCCTACTCTTTGTGTGAGGATCCTTTGCTCGGGCCGAGCAGTAGCCGGTGTTGGTACGAACAATGGCCCCGCGGCGGCGTTGCTCGCTTAGCTTTCTCGCGGCCGCTATTCGTCTTTTTGCCCTTTCCGCCAGGGCTTTCTGGGTTCCCCGAGTGACTTTCGTCGTCCTCGGTTCCCGTTGTTTTAGCCTGTCTCCATAATGGGATTGGAGTGATCTCCCGGCTTGCTCGGTGGGCCTTCCTCGTGGGAGATTCTCGCTCGGTGAGTTATTGAAGCAATGCGGGGTAGTTTGTTTAGTAGGTACTTGTTTGCTAGTCGCCATCTTACTTGTTCGTCGAGGTTAATAACGAGAATAGTCCCGGCAACGGAACCAAACGATCACGCCAAAAGGTTTTGGTGACCACGTCGGATCCACGTGTGCGCTAGCTTGGTCAGACGCCTGCTCTCAAAAGGCGTTGTTTGTTGGGACCGAACCGTCGTGTATGGTAATTCCCTGTGATGAGACAAAGAAAGACACCGTCAAGGATGTCGGGGTTTGCCCGACTATCACCCTCCGGCGTGAGAGTAAGTGTATAGATAATGGTTGGATAATATGTGGGCAGTTTAGTGTTTAATGCTGGGAATGTTCAACACAATAAATATGAGAGAGAGTTCAGTGTTTATAGCAATAAATGGTTTCTCAGCGTTTTGGTCTCTTTTGAGTAAATGCAGCTTGGTCTTTAATGAAGGAATGTTCTTCCTTTTATAGCCAAGGATGGCGTGCATGGGAGGGTTTTGGTGTGAGTTACCCGGTTTTCGGAGCAGTGTAGAGGAAAACCCATTCCTCTCGTCACCCGCAGGATAGAATGGAAGCTTCCGTGGGGAATGAGGAGAAGCCATAAATGCTACGTTGCTTGGTTGTGAAGAAATCTACTTTCTTAGCCGGGAGGTCTCGTGCCTCTTCCATGGAATGCGCCGACACGCCGCCAACATTAAATGCCCGATGTTGACTTCTTGCCGAGGATAACCCGGACGTCGAGGTTCTAATATGAGTTTGGCGAGGATGCTGTGGAGACCGCCGAGGTCGCGAGGGCATTTGGTGAAGATCCACCGAGGTTAAGCTCGGGCAAGGCTCGTAGCGAGCTTTAGTCGGGACGTCGCCATGAGCCCTTGTCAAGGTCCTCGGATGACATTCTCGGCTACCTCGATGACGGGTTGCCGTTGGTCGCCGTGTAAGATGGGGCCCACTGGCGACGTGAGTGACACGTGGAATAGGATTTTGGGAGGATCCCATCAAATATGAATTTCAAATAAGTCATATTTTGCTCACCTAATATATAAAGCCGAGTTGAGGTTATAGTTAAAGCCGCTAATAGAAAACCAAAATAAATAGTTATAGTAGGCATGAAGGAGCTAATGAAATATGGTCTTTTATACACATGTTTATAAAAAGCACTTCCCTAAGTTTCCATTTTGGCAAAAAAAAAAAAAAGGGAGATAAAAAAATACCAATTAAAAGTTTTTGATTCAACTATCATTATAGACAATACTAAAAAAGAGAAAGTAAAAAGCATGTAATAAGAAATTGGTTTGTCATCTACGGCATCTATCCATTCTGTGCTTGCAATCAACTGTATATAGCTGTGCTTGTAACGGTATCGCCTCTTTAAAAGTTTAAACTTTTATATGAGTTGGTTATAAAAGTTTGAATAAATAATTTCTTCCATTGATTTTATAAGATAATTACAACCTATATTTATAGTATAAATTACAAGAAGGCAATGCCTTAACTCTAGCCTAAGAATACTCTAAATCCCTTAATTCTAGCCTAAGAATAATCTAAAATAACAAACTAAATCTTTGACTTGTAGGCTAGAATATTCTAGAATTAAACTATATACAAAAGGATGGAAATAAATAAATACAATATTATTTATTCTTATCATTGGTTACTTATATTTTGTGTTGTGGATGTGGGGAAGTGGAACTCTGTCTGTGTTGCGCTTAGAGTCATACTCCTATATAATCGATCCCAAGCCCAAATAAAGGAAGAGTATTGCATTAGGTAACCTCTAACACCCAGCCCAATGAATCTACCAAATTGAATAACAGATAAGAATTCATGTAGCGAATCCCAAGTGATTAGGATCGTGGCTGAGTTAAGTTGGACGTGGGGTAGGGAGAAGGGGTTGCAGTTTGAATTGTTTTGTTACATGACTTTCCCCCGAAACCTCAATCTGCAGTAATTGCTGGAGTAGCAGTTAGGTATGGTATGTCCCACTGCTATCATTTTAGGGGGAGGACATCTACTAGTATCTGTCAAAGTGTTAACACTCATTACCTGTGTGATTTTAATTTGAATTTCGTCTCATTTCATAATCTTACTTTCCTCCTTTTATCTCTTATAATCTTGCATACTTGCTCTGGTTATTATGATGCGAGTGCAGCCGACATTCTTTTTTTCCGCAAATATGTTGTTTTTGTTTTCGTTTTTAAAGTTTTTAAGTGGAAGTTTATGAAAACTAAGTATCTTCTACTACTACTAGTGTTGGATATCATTGAATTTAAACCTATTTTGGCGGTTCTAATTTCAAACCACCTTGAAAACTGTGAATTTATGACAAATAATTTCGGAGTTTTATCACCAATACTTTATTTTGTTTGTACAAAATGTTTCGCATATTGTATATAGAGTATCTAATTAGTTGAAAAGTGTAGTGTTAATAGTGACTCCGTTCATTTAACCTCCTACTTTTCTTGATGCTCATTGGAAATTGAGAAACTTTGATGAAGTTTTAGCCGAAAATATTTCTTGATGCAATCATGCGATTCAAGAACGCGACCATAGATGGAAAAAACTAATACTCCAATACTCCTTAGATGGAAAACATTTGATATCAATTTCTGCAAGAAAAACACATCACAAACGTTTTGTCAGTATTTTAATAGTAGATTTTTTTTTTTTTTTTCGAAATTTTGGAAATGTAAGGCGCAATGGGGAGGGGGTGGGGGAAAAGAGATTAAACATATAATTTGGCCTTATTTGTCTATCATTCTTACGGGAGATTTGCTCGATAATTCATGCACGGAGTGCAGTCTTTAATTATATGCTGGAAGGTAGTAGGAAGAGAAGGGGTTGCTATTACGTCGGATTGGACTGTTATCAGCTAGCTTGTTTATTCTTTACTTATCAGTTGATGAGGCCATGGCCATCAACTTTGGTCTTGAAGCCGCATTCGCAATTCTAGAACCTTACCATTTGCCTTACTTCTCCATGCAGCGATTCAGCCTCCCCTCCAGTAAATAAAACATTATTGCACAGTGGCCATTAGGCTGATGTTGTATTGATTTGTTTAGGATTCACTGCTGCACTACTGACATTTGTATAAACATGAGCTACTTGTAACTAAATTAATGTAAAGAATGATTACCAGTAAGATGTCATCACCTGTTCTCATAGTATGTTTGGTTTAAAGACCAAGTTTAGAGATTCTACAGGGCCTATGATATGACACGAAAAATATTGCAATAGCTTAATTTTCAGAATTGAAAATATGCCCTTACATGAAAGATGATGTATTTAAGATTCAGTCGCTCTGTATCATTTATTTTTTCTGCATTTTGTGTTTCTTGGGGTTGAAAGATTTGCTTATATGAATAAGTAGTGGAGTGCTGCACTCCGTTTGGTTTTTGTATATAGATAGATGTACCCACTGGTTTCGAATGCAATCAACAAGATCAACTTTAGCTTTCATTCATTTCTGGGTTGTCGGGCATTGTCCGTCAGAATGACGGAATTGGGTTGTGCATAGTGTGTCAATGTACTTGTACACTACCGTTCTGTGACAGCTGATATATATATATATATAGCTTAAGGTTTTATATGAAATGATGGTTGTATAATTTGTTGGTGTGGGTATGGGTGTGGGGGAGGGGGTTGTTGTTTTGGATGGTTCTAACATAAGAAATCACATTAACAATTCATTTTTGAACTGCCACACTTTACAATATAGTATGTGAATCATTTGGTACAAATAAGTAAAATCATCGATAGAGTGCTGCCGCATTTGAAATTTAGCATGCTAGTAGAGTGATATCTCTTTGTTATACTCCAAAAAAATAAAAATAAAAATAGTCTCTCTTTTCAATTTGGCTTGTCCTAAAGAAAGTCTCATTTCTAAAAAAAAAGATAAAATTGGAGCTTAATTTTTTTAAGGTACAAGCATGTAAAACTACAATTGTAAAAAGTTTGATTTGTCAAATGAGACTTCAAAATTTTTTTGAGACAAGAGGGAATATGAAGGGAGTTAGGTGTGTTATGTCCCAGTACCATCATCGAGGGTAAGATATCTACTAGTAGTAGTATCTGTTAAGCGTTAAAACGATTTGAATTTGAATTTTGCCCTTATGTCATAATCTTACTTTCCCTTTTTCCTTCTTAATCTTGTTGATTAATTGAAGGACTATAATATGCTCTGGTAATTATGATCCAAAATTAATGGTCTTTATTTATTTATTTATTTTTATTCAACTTTTAAGTGGAAGTTTATGGGGGAACTAAATCTTCTACTAATGTTGTATATCATGGAATTTAAACATATTTTTGGCGGCTCTACCAGACAGACCACTGTGAATTTTTGGCAAACATAATGATAGAGAGTTAATAAAAATCTGGTCTTTATCAAATGATTTACCACTTAGCAGAGTAGCCAATCACTAGGGGGTTTACTTTAATGGTTGAGGTGATCATGAGTTGTCTATTTGAATTTCAATTATATACTATAACTAGGTGGCCTGGATGATTATGAATTGGAGCTAAACCTGTATTGTAAGACCCATAATGGAAAGATGGAAAGCTAGGCAGTTGAAGACTAGCTAATTAAATTCTGCAGTAACCTGAAAAAATGAATATGAATCTCTAGCTAGTGTACTATGTTGATGCATGTGATTGTGAAGTAGCAGTAGTAGGAGTTAATTGATTGGTGAGCCCTCAGCCCTTATGGATTTGTAATGGTATTTCGACTCTTCAATTCCTGTCATGGACTAGTCGTCATCATCATCACATTATCCTCATCTTCTGAGAAAGTTTAGGATCTGGCACCCCTTGTTTTTAACTTATATATTTTTTATAATTGTTATTGCACCCAAACATGGAGACTGATATATAATACATGTACACTCAAAACACTTTGGTATGTGTGTGTGTGTGTGAACACACATATACAAATATAATATTAATTACTATATCTATACACATGAGTATATTATGTGTGGTCCTTGTACAAGAAGGGACTGTGCAGTACTCTCTACCTTTCTTGCAAGGAAAACACTACCCATACTCACTGTAAAGTCACTGGGAGAGAGAGAGAGAGAGAGAGAGAGAGAGAGAGAGAGAGAGAGAGAGAGAGAGAGAGAGAGAGAGATCAGAGGCCATTGGGGCCTTGCAAAGCATTAATTCACTCTCTGCTGCTGCATTCAAACACTATCTACCATTTGAGAACACTTAGGAGATAGAGTATTTATGAATTACCCAAGAAAAAGGCTACTTATCAGTTACGACATCCCCTTCTCGATCACTTAAACACACTGGCTTACTCCTGATTCACTACATTAACTCTTAATTTATCATAAGTGTGTTTGTTTGGTATGCAACAATGTTTATCATATTTCATGTCAATCTATTCCAAAATGAGTGTTCTTGTTCTTGTTTTGTTTTTTTTTTCATCTTTCTAATGAAGTTATAGAATTCAATTTTAACAACTATCATGTCTCGTGCACTTGTAACGTTACAATGTGGATATCTAAGACTAGTTATAGTCTATTTAAAAAGTTAACTTTCTTTATTTTTATGAGAAGTTAAAACGAATTTTATTCTGGGGTGAAGAAAGCAAAAAATTTAAGTTTATAATAGTTCAAAGACGTTAGTCCCAAAATGAATGTGTTATTTTGGTTTTTTCAAATTAAGAAAGTTAATAGGTAGGAGTAGGAGGGAGTATAATTTATAGATGGAAGAGAAAGGGATGTGGGGCTATTGTGTGTGTGAATTGACTGATGAATTTTAATAGGGGAGAGGGGGGGGGGGGTTTGTTGTTTAGCTTATATAATCTGCCGACAGAAAAAGAAGCATCCCTACTTGAGAAGAGACTCCCTAGACAAAGCTTCCAGTACCAGTTACTACTACTAAAACAAAACTACATTTGAGGAGGACTGGAAATATCAGTCACATCTCTCTCTCTCTTTTTCCTCCTTGTATTTCTGTTTGGTGTTGAGTGCTGCTGCAAAAAAGATTGAAACTTTGGTTTGAGTGAGTTTCAGAGGAGGGGGTGGGGGAAATTTTTAATGGATTTCTGCCGGAATATTTCAGTTTCAGGTGGTCTTCACTCTGACTATCATCAGCCGGAGCAGCAACTTCTCTCTCCTTCTTCTTGCTCTAAGCTTGGTCACAGTAGCCTTGATGACCTCTTTTCTGGCCACCCTTTGGTATGTCTGTCTCTATCTCCCTTCTTTTTTCACTTTAAACTTTCTTTCAGAACTTGGTTTTTTCACTCATGTTTTCTCTTCTTCATTAGGGTTTCTTGTTTGCTCTGTGTATGTGTGTTTTGTGGATTTAGCAGAGTTGTGAGGTGCTTCCATCCTCTAATGTTTTGTTTGTTTATGAGTTCTACTGTGGGGCATCTTTGCTGGCTCTTTGCCCTCTCAAGAATCTTTGGCTCTTTGCCCTCTCAAGAAGCTTTGTTTTTCCTTTTCCTCTCTTTCTTGTCAGACTTGTTACAGTTTTGGAAATACATATATATATATCTGTCTCATTGGGTGTTTCTTTCTTTGCCTCTTCATACTTAACCATGTAATTTTTCCCCACTAAAGAAGCCCCAATCTTAATTGGTGATAATAATAATGGAGATTTCTTAATTTCTATTCTAACTGTAAAAGTAAGTAAATGGAGTAGCTTTTATGTTTTTAAGATTGTGGTGGTGGGCGGGGAACTAACTGATGGGAATGAAATGGAATATTAATGCAGGAAGAAGGGGATGTGAGCTTGGAATGGCTGTCAATATTTGTGGAAGACTGCTTATCCAGCAGTGGTAGTGGTAGTGGTAGTGGTAGTGTTAATTGCCTACCCCCAGCTCCCACTCGTCAAATTGCGGACACAAGAAATTCATCATCAGTTGCTAAAAATGGCAACCAATTGGTGAAAGACAGTAGTGCTAATTCCCTCCAACAAGTGCATAAATATGTGATACCAGGCAAGGCAAGAAGCAAGAGGAAAAGAAGCAGCTGTTGGTCTCAGGCGCACAAATTCTGCATGAACCCACAACAAGCACAAGGACAAGAGCTGCAGGCACTGACCACAGACCCACCTTTGCTCCAACAAGCCTACTGGTTAGCTGATAGTGAGCTGATTTTGCCCAAAAAGAATGACCCTGACCCCAGTAGTAGCAGCAGGAAATTAGAATCTCTCAAGCATCAAAGAGCTGGAGATGGCGGCCAATTGGACCAAGAAGTAGTATTAGTTGTTAATAAGCAATTAGTTGCAAGGAAAAGGAAGAAGAAGAAGAAGAAGAAGGAGAAGGAGATTGAGAAGGAGGTGAATGATAATAGTAATTTGATGATGATGATGGTGGTGGCAGGGAAGGAGGAGGAGGAGGAGAATAGCAGTGGAGGTGGAGGTGGAGGTGGAGGAGGAGGAATAAGGAGGTGCAGTCATTGTTTATCAGTAAGGACGCCACAGTGGAGGGCAGGACCAATGGGTCCAAAGACGCTATGCAATGCATGTGGGGTGAGGTACAAGTCAGGAAGGTTGCTGCCAGAGTACAGACCAGCCAAGAGCCCTACTTTTGTTAGCTATATGCACTCCAACTCTCACAAGAAAGTGTTGGAGATGCGCAGTAGTAGTCTTCTAATAACTCACGAGTAAAAAGACTACTTACTAGTCACACACTCGCTCTTATTTCAAATTAAGCAGCATTAGCAGCAGCAGCAGCAGCAGCATTATGCCTTCATTTAATTTACTTATATATATATATATATATATATATATATATAATTTTATTCGAATGAACTGAATGAAGTTAAGTTGTATCCCCGGCCACCTCCATCCTTTTATCGGCTAGCAAAGCAAATCAATTGGTACCGTAGTAGCACAGCACTTGTTTTTTCCCCATAATTTTCTAAACTTGATCAATGGGAGGAGTTGAAGTCGAATTCTGTTGCAGAAATTTTGAAATCTACCATTGTGGGATGCATTCCCTTTCTAGATAGTTTCTTCCCAACTGACCAACTCATCATCATCATCATCATCATCCTCATGTGTAATACATAGGGGGGCTTCATTAATAAACAACAAAAATACTAAAGTATAAAGAAAGGGTCAATCCTAAAATTCTCCAACATTCACTTTAGAGAGAGAGAGACCTAATTGGTTTTTGAAATATTAATTAATCAGTAATGCTATGGGTACCTAAAGAGTATCAAATTTTTTGCACCAAATGATGTGTCATCTGATGTGGCAGCTGATGTGATGATTAATTTTGATTTTTTTGTTTTTTTACCACATCAGCTGTTATATCGGGTGACACATCATTTGGACAAAAAATTTAAAACTCTTTAGGTACCCATAGCGTTACTCTTAATTAATTGGTCCCCTTCCTTTGTAATTTTACAAGTAACTTGTTTGGGAGGGTGATTCCCTGATGCTGATGATGAGATATCTGGACACGACTAAGTTTTCTTGCTAGTACTATTCAATAAAAATAGAAATTCACTTACTAATATTAGCAAGCAATCATTGTTATATATATTGGGTGATGATAATAAAGTCGCAATCAATGAATCAATCAATATTTAGGGATGGTTAATTTGTAACATGAGGGAGGGAGGGAGGGAGGGAGTGAGTGGGGTTTGGGGAAGGATATATGCACGTGACTTGTCACTCTCTACTAGTACTAGTTTCAATTTGCAAAATGCTAAATAGTTTTTTTTTTTTTAGATTCTTTTATTTGTCCCTTTCCTATTATTCTTTTTCTATTTGCATTGCACTTTGCCCTATACATTGCTGTAGAGTGAGTGCATTTGTTTTTGGGTAAAGTTTAGGCTCAATTTCAATAAATATTGGGAGAAATTCGGGCCGATTTATTCTTGATAATTTCCAACCGTTTTATATTCCAATGTTTTTTTTTAACCGGCAAAGACACTTTTTTAGCGAAATAACGAAAATATCATTAATAAAGGGGAGCGCGCTAAGCACCAATTTGGCATTGCGATGCATTGCCTAAATCAAACTATGCATCACGTACATTCGTAAAAACAAAATCATCATGAAACCCTCCCCTATTATATCTAGATCTTAAAACATTGATATTCTAAAAAACGTCTACGAAAATGATACAGATCGATAAAATGTTGGCCAACAACAATTTACATAAGATTTAACGGAATATTTCAAAGATAAATTCTCAGAATCAACATTTGAATATTTAAATCTCAGTGAATTGATCAAATCGACAAAAAAAGAAATATACAAGTTTTTAAAAACAGGAAGCCCATGGTTCAAAATTCAAATTTTGGGTGAAATTAATTATGGAGAAATGGATGATCATCCAATCCATCCAGCTGCCGACAAGGAAAGGAAGGGACTTTTGAATTATGAAGCAGCAGGTGGGTGAGGGTGGGGCCTGCCTGCTAATTTGGATGGATGTGATTGATCCATGTGGTCCGTTTATGCCAAAATATATTCATTCATGGGTCCTTTTTCCATTGAAAATTGAAAATTTACTTTTTTTCTTTTTTATTTTGTCCCTTATGGAGAGTAGTACAGTACTACATTTGAAAATTTTACATCACGTTTAAAAAAACAGACATAAATAAATAGAGGAAAAGGAAATATACTAACATCCTTCCGTCTCCCACCGTTAACGTTCTAGTCGGTAAGAAAATATCTGCTTAGGATCCTCTATTCTAAAAAAATATTTTATTTTTATTTTAATTGTTAGATGTTCATTATATATGCATTAAAAATTATGAGATAGTTGATATTATTTATTTTTATATATATATATGACAAAGATTCGATAATTAAAATAAAAATAAAACACTTTTAAAATAAAGGATCATGCGGTGCGCGCACAGCTTAGCAGAAGTGTTAGCCCCTTTCATCTTTGGTTCAATTCAAGGCCGCTCAAACTTTGAGTACTAATGTCCTTCAAAATAATACACACTTTACAAAAGGTAAGGTCTCATTAAAAAAAAAACTTCATTCCTATCTCCAGTTTTGATTTTTTTTTGTCAAATTAATAAAAATTTTATTGATAATTTACATAAATTTATTTATTTTTACAAAATTATAAAAGTTATACTTTATAGTATTCTTAATCTAGTTTTTAATTAATGAGTTTTTATTTCTTAAACTATTAGTAAAATATGTAAAAAGATTATTTATTTAAAAATAAAAAATAAACTCTTTATCTATAACAGGGTGAGTAAAAAACTAAATTTCTCCCTATAGAATATAAATCATAGATATTATACACGTACCCGTTGGTCATACAATTAATATATTTCCGACAAAATAAAAGGAGTACTTGTTGTAGTCCTACGTTGGTTCAATGCCCAATTTCTAAAAAGGCTATACCAATTACTACCATGCATGTTTCTTGTACGTACATTGATGATTGGGTGAAATTGTTAATATGGTATATATAGTTGAATTGCTTGGGGATATCACTCTCACATCCAAATTCCAATCCATAAAACCAAAATGACTACTTGCTTAGTTTTATGGTTTTATCCCCACAACTATATATGGACCCATATATAACTAAAATCACATGTGTTGGCCCAATCTCAACTTGAATGGTTCTTGTAATTGGGCTCAGTCTCTCCGTAAAGATTATTTTTGGAGGAATTACTGGTCGGTTCACTTTTTCAATTTTTTTTTTTTCAATTCACCTTTTTTTTTTAACCGTTAAAAGGCACTTTGAGAATTTTCTTCCTAAAATGCCCTCAACAACATCGTTGCTTCAGATTTGAGATTCGAATTGATGTATAAATGATTTCATGTTGTTAATATAGTCTTTCCACATGTTTGGGTATCAATTTCCATGTATAAAACATGAATTTGAACAAATTTGAATTTTTTTGAGTTCATCCCATTTTTCTTTGTTCTTGGATTGTTTTGACCACTTTAATCTCTATTTTAAGCTTCGAATTTGTTTAAAATCAATCCCTTATTGTTATTCTAACTTAGTACTACATTTGTGCACAATTTTTCTACCAAAAAAATACTATTTTTAAGCTCCAAATCGAGTTTGACAGTGTACTATCCGAAAACAGAGGGAGATGTTCTTGTACTGATTTAATTTGCCAATCGCAGTATGCTGGGCAACGCAACGGGGATCGACCTGTTGCTCATCGGGATGCCTTGGTTGCTCATCGCGATGCCTTTGTTGCTCATCGCGATGCACAAAGTAGAGCATCGCGATATACAAAGTGAAGCATCGCTTTTTGTCTCTGTGAATAAACTGAAATGGATGGCTTGAGCAACAGCTCGCCTTAGCGATCAACAGAAAGCGGCAATTCAATTTTTTCAGTTAGCCCCCCTACTCGCTAAGGCGTGCACTGATTGGTTCCCTAAAGCGCGCTGCGATGATCGCGATGCACCAATTGTTGCATCGCGATACCCCAATTTGCAAAAGTGGTGCATCGCGATGCCTTGGTTGCTCATCGCGATGCCTTGGTTTCTCATCGCGATGCCTTGGATTACTTATCGCGATGCCTTGAGTTACTAATGCGCGTGTGTTTTTCTTTCATTAATGGTATAGTCGTCTTTTCGCCCCAAAAATATCCTTTTTGGTTTTTAAAAAAGATGAGTGGACTGGAGTGATTACAAATGTTTAAAAAGGACCTGCTGTAATTCACCCATTATTTTTGGAAAAATTACGGCCGTACCTTTGTAGGATTTTCAAACGAAAAATTGTTGGCGGTCCCTTTTCAAAGTTTTTAACCCTAAGATCCATCCTTTTTAAAAATTTTTTTTTTTGAATAATGCATTTTGCTAATTTTTTCCTAAAATACCCCCGTCTCTTTTATCCAAAACATCTATGGCTTCCTGTAAACACTTCGTCTTTGCATCTATACCAATTATAAGCAATATACCACTCATTACTTATCCTTTTTTTTTTATCAGACCATCGACTACGTATGAAATTGTTTCTCTTACTTGTCATCCCATCGAGTAAGGCGACATGCTAGCTATAAGTGTTATAACTTCATGTACATTCCTGAGTGTATTACTCCATCCGTCCCTAAATTATTGTCTTCCTTTCCTTTTTCGTCCGTCCCAAAATAATTGTCTTGTTTGAAACTTTCCTTTTTAGAACATAACTTTTACTATTTTACCCTTACTTTTTCTTCCTACTTTAATTATGAGCCACATACACATGGGCATTAAAGGAAACAACACACTTTTTCAATACTATTCCAATATTAATAATCAAATCAATTGAATTTTCTTAATTCGTGTGTCGGGTCAACCCAGACAATAATTTAGGGACGGAGGGAGTATTAATTATTACCACCAGCAAAAAGAAGTTCGTGTTACAAAGCAGAAGACCACTAATTGTAAGCAAACAATATGCAGAGATTTGTTAATCGCGATGAAGTTCAACTATACAAGATGAAGATTTGTTAATCGCGATGCAGAGATTTGTGTATCTCGATGCCCAATTATTACATCTCAAATTGAATTCTGATACACAGCTCTTGCATCCCGATGCCCAAATTAATCTGAGAAAGTGGCACTGTATCCCGATGCCCAATTATTGCATCCTGATGCCCAATTATTTGCATCTTAAATTGAATCCTAATGCCCAATTCTTGCATCCTGATGCCCAAATTAATCTAAGAAAGTGACACTGCATCCCGATGACTAATTGTTGCATCCTAACGTCTGATGCCTGATGCACGTGTGCTTTAGTTTCATTAAGGGTATCCTTGTCTTTTCGCTCTAAAAGTGTCTTTTTCCAGTTTTAAAAAAAGTATGATAGACTGGAGCGATTACAATGTTGAAAAAGGGACCGACCTGTAATTCACCCGATTTTCAACTTCTTTAGTCCACCACAATTATTTTCAACCGCTTAAGTTCATTTTAAGTGATAAATTGACCAGTTGTTTCAAAATTACCCCCGTAACAACCTTGAACGCATTTTAAGTTGTGTATTTCTTGATTTACTGCTGTAAATCTCGACTTTCCTTTCATTGCGATTTCTTACACTTATTAAATATTCTTAATTTTTAATATACTTAATTAAATCTCAAGTTGTGTTTTTTTAATTATTTAGTTTGTTAATTTGACATTCTTCTCAATCTAAAAAATAGATTATTTGAATGTCAACCTTATATATAGTAAACAAATATCTTTAATTAAATCTCAAGCCGTGTGAACAAATGATTTATTATTTACCTTAATTAGCTCTATTTTATATAATCTAAGTTCATTGTATACAATTAGTCTTACTTTCATTTTACCCCATGTAGTATTCTTGGCAATAATGTATATAACGGAAGAAAATACGTTCAATCAAAGTAAGTTGAGATTTCTTTAGTATTTTTTATTCTTTTCTTTCAAGTCTGTGTCCCTTTTTCTTATGACGTGTGTCTTCTTCCTTTTATGTCTTTTAATCGGAAATAAATTTTACGCATTGCGATGCAACAAAACAATACGTTTTAGTATAATTTTGTTCATCGCGATACACACTTTTGATACATCGCAAATGTAATATCGATTAAAAGTTGTGCATCGCGAAAAATAGTACTTTTTAATACAATGTTGTGCATCGCGATGCATCAATTTTGGAATGGATATGAAGGCCAAAATTATAGATGTAACGCCCAAAATTATGGGTGCGGCGTCCATTTTGAACTCTTAAGGAATTTCAAGCATTGCGATGCAACAAAACTGTACTTTTTAGTACAATTTGTGCATCGCGATGCACACTTTGAGCTACGATGCATCAATTTTGTTTTGCGATGCATAGCGTGCCTGTTCCGTATTTTTAAGAGCATAGATGATATTTCGTAAAAAAATGTAATTTTCCGGTTTGAAACAATTATAGGGAACTAAAGCGGTTAAAAATTCATTAAAAGGTACCGGCCTAAATTTTGCCCATTATTTTTAGAGTTTTATTTTTGTTTTCTTTCTTTAATACTCTAGTCCGGTAGATAGTTCGATCGAATTACATACTAATTATTTAGCATCAGCAAGCACTCATGAATTGATAGTACGGAGAGCGAGGCTTGATCTCGTTTAGATTATAATTAAAGTACGTATATAGTAGCAGTTTGGTAGAAATTATATATCTTCAATAGTACTACTCGTAACGTTCCTAATAATTGATTGGACACATATATTAAAATAATTTAATTAACTCTATTATAAATATTTGCATAATATGTAATTACCTTTAAATCACATGTCCTTGTGAAACCATCTTAGGAAGAAAAAGTAAGGATAAAATAATAAATTTTTTTTTAAAATTAGCTAGAAACAAGATAATTTTTTAGAACCGTAAGAAAAGAAAACAAGACAAATATTTATAAACGAAGATTACTGTATAGTAATAAGACAACTGGCAAATATGAAACTGAAACCAGTTAATTAATTCCAACTGGATCCTCTATTCCAAAAAAATATTTCATCTCTTATTCCAACCGTTCGACTTTTGCCATATGTACATGAGAATAAACAACATTGGAATAGGAGATGGAACACCTTTAGATAGAACACCTTTTTGAAATAGAGGATCCTGTCTGAGTTAATTCTCATTCGAAACATAAGCAAATTAAAGAAAGACAGTGGTTCGAATCATAAACATTTCTCTAATGATTTATTCCAAAAAAAAGATCACATGGATCGACCTGTAACTAATATTCCTTAAAAAGGAACAAAAAAGAAACTAATACTCAACAGAATAGAGATCGAGCGAGGCAAGCAAACCTAATATCTAAAACAAGAGGAATGAGACTATGGCTAAAACTGCAAAAGCCAAGGGTGCTGAGTTCACTGCACAAGGAGCTGACCATGACGATGGCCCTGCCCCAGAACCCGACCCATGATTCTTACCATGGTTACTAGAAGGTGATGGAGCAGATGCCGAATTAGAGTCACCTGCATCTGCCACTATCTGGATTGTGAAGTTGCATCTGCCTTGTGACGGATCCTTGTTGACCACGGTGGCCAACCCCTCAAAATTGCAGCTTCCCTCGGTCTGGTTTGCCACCTGGAAGTAGGAGTTGAATGAGTACGACACCTTATCGTGATCGTTCAGTCCGCTGC
Organism: Platycodon grandiflorus; assembly: GCA_016624345.1. NCBI lineage: Eukaryota > Viridiplantae > Streptophyta > Magnoliopsida > Asterales > Campanulaceae > Platycodon > Platycodon grandiflorus. The sequence continues at coordinate 14,195,257 of CM028363.1, forward strand.
AGGACCCTCCATCAGCGAGCGGGGTGCAGTCCGCGTGTTGGCAAGCGTAGTTGGCATTCCCATCAATCTTTGATTGATTGGTGGATCCATCTGGCTTGAAAACACACCATTTCGAGGGTTGGTATTTCACGTCCTTAGCTCCCACCAGCGTGTGGTTCTTTTCTTTGCCTGCGAAATCCATTTGGAATTTTGGTTGTCCGTCGTACTTGAAGATTCCCCACGACCTCTCAAAATCTCCGGGAAGTGTGCTCTTGGCATCTTCATCGAGAAGCCCGAACAAGTACACTTCCATGTATCCGGGGACGAGTGGGGTTCCCTTGTTGGCTCCAAGCCTAGTCAAAAGCCCATTGTAAAACCTAGATGCAAGGGTATCATTTGCCAATGCGTTGCCATCGGTAGGCCACCCAATTTCTCCGACTACAACGGTCGTGTTGGGGAAGCCGGCTGCTCTAAGGGCAGACACACATGTATCATAGTTGGCATCAAAGACATTGTCGTATTGGATCTTACCATCTTGGACTACGTTACCACCATCAAAGAAAGCGTACTGGAGCGGGAAGGCACCGTGTGACATGTAAAGGCTGAGGAAGGGATAGATGTTGACAATGAAGGGGCCTTGTTCTTGTCTAAGAACTTAACGATGTCCGTCACGGCTGTGGCGATGTCGGGTCTGAAGAGACCACCAGATGGGTTGGGGTTGTACCATGGTGAGTAGTAGACGTCACCATTGAGTGGCACGGTGGCCTTAATGGTGGCCCCAACCCCGGCATCATCGAGGGCTTGTTGGACTCCCTTTAAAGCCGGGAGAGTTGAGTTGACAAATCTGTCCTTGTAGTCCCTTAGGAATGGTTCATTCCCAACCGCCACGTATCTGCATGCCATGCATCCAAACCTTCATTAGTTTAAGCAAAAAAGAATGCGCAAGGAAAGTTTCAATTCCAGATGCAGAAAGTAGTTATATACGTGATGTTAACGCCATCGCCATTTTTGGAAAGGTACTTGATGACGTTTTGTTGGACCCAGTCCTTGGCCTTGGCGGGATCGGCCATGTCTTCTAGTTGGAGATTAGTGCAGCCCACCATGACTTCGATGCCACTGCCGGCCAAAGCCTTGAGGGAGCCCTGGTCTGCATCGAAAAGCTTCACCTTTTTTATTCCATTGTCTTTCATCAATTGCACCACTGTCTTTGGGGGAAGCTTGTGGGAAGAGATGCTACCCCAATTCACCCCAAGTCCTTCCACGTTACACCCCAAGTTCAACAATGTCACCCCTAAAAGCACTGCTTCTACTACCACGCTCCACATTTTAATCATTTTTTTCCTGCAAACTTATTCCAAACTTAGGTTTTATGTTTTTTGTTTTAAAGCAAACAAACAAAAAGTAAAGTAAAAAAAAAAAAAGAAAAAAAATGAATGATGATCCATATTTGAGATTTGAGAGGATGCATGCATGCATGTGCTTACAACGTATCGATCAAACTGGAAAACTACGACGTATGTACGGCTGCTCCTGCTAGCTGATGGCACCAGTACTTCACCACTGCCTCCACGAATTGGATCGAAGTCAGATATCTCCAAAAGGTATCACAGGATGGTGGGGGAATTATGGGGGTGATTGTACTCTATTTATTAAACAATAAACAAAGGCCTTAAGGGACAAATTAGCTATAGTTGATCTGAGTTACAAGGTTGGGAGGAATAAGAGATAAATAGTGGTGCAGGCCGGGTCATGTAGCCATGAATTCAATTCCCCTCCCTATTCTCTTGGAATGGTAACTTGGGGACATCAAATTAAACTAGAAATTAACCATATATCTGCACAGTTTAGCTCCTATTTCCCGCACAAACTAGCTAGCTATGCTTGGTTTCGCTTTGACTTAGCCTCCTACCTAATCCTATGCATTCTTGATATCGATTGCCAATATATTACGAACGTTGTTTCTATGTATTAATTACTTTGAATGCGATACTCGTACCACAATATATATTGAGGGTTGCATTTTCATATGTGCTCAAACAATAAGATTGATCAGGCTTTAAATCTTCTATCACACTCTCTGTCACACCCTCCCTCTGTCTCATTAAATCTCGCCTACACGTTTTCTTGTAAAAATTGTAAAAAAGACTATTTAAAATAAAAAGGATACGTGTAAGGTTAGGATTAAGTGGGATAGAAGATTTGAAGCCGATCGGATCATAATATGGTTTTGCATAATTGCTATATATACATACTTGCAATAGCTTAATGCGTACTTGCTATATATACACTATTAGAGCCCGTTTGTTCGTCCATTTTGGCCAAAACGCAGGTTAAAACGCAGCTTATTCCTTAACTTAGCGTTTCAATGCCGGTAGAAAACGCCGCTTTCAAAACGCATCCGTGTTTTAAAACGCTGAATTCCTAGCTTTTTCCCAAAACGCAGATTTTAAAACGCAGAGGGAATAAAAAGCAGTTTTGACATAATATCCCAACGCATTTATAAAGAAAAAGCCGCGTTTTAAATAATCTGCGTTTTAGAAACGCCGTTTTAAAACACTGCGTTTTCAAAACGCTACACCAAACGGCTCTTAGTATCGTATAGTGGGATTAAAATTTGATTCCTAACTAACCAAAAAAAAAAAATGCCAAGAAGCCCTTTTCACTCTTATCAAACAGTACTACTACTTTTGTGGGTTGTGCCCTGCGATCGGCTCGATTGTGGAGGTGCTCAGGTGGTAGTTATAGTGGTAATCTAGCTAGCTACATACTAATAATCTTAATATTGGCATGGTTGGAATATGAAAAATTAATAATAGGTATTAAAAAAGTTACATGTTCAATCCCAATTCTATGAGAAGAAACAATCATTTTCTAGATTTTCTCTCCTGTACCTGTACGTGTTCATCTCGTACGTCTCCCTCAAGTTGCGATTGATTACCTCCCTCTCTACGTCTCCCTTCTATCTTCTTCGAAGCTTCTGATCAAAAATTGTATACTCGATCGCGTCTACCTCTTCTCGAGTCATCCCTATTTTATGCACATTAATTACAGTTCACGTACGTCCAACTTTGAAGCAATAAGCTTTAACAGACAAAGTTGGAAACCAGAATAAATTAAAAGTGATCACGCCAAAAAAGTCGCCGGTGATCACGTCGATCCACGTGTATAGTTAGTCTTCAGGTAGGATGCCCCGGTTCTCAAAAGGCTTGTGCGGTGGGAACTCGACCGTCGGATGGTGCCTGTGATATCAAAAGAAATACCGTTAGGGGAGCCGGACCGTAGTCCAACAACCTTCCGGTGCAATAATCAGTATCTCATTATATATAGTAAAGTAGGGAGAGAGAGAGAGAGAGAGAGAGAGAGAGAGAGAGAGAGAGAGAGAGAGAGTATAGAGAAAGAAAAAGGAGACTTCCTCAAGAAGCTCCCCTTTCTTTGTAGGTGAGCCCCCTATTTATAGGGGGGGGTGTTGCTTCCTAGACACACTTCGCATGTGTGGGCTCGTTCCGTACACTCTTTGGGATATTTGGGAGTATACTTTTGGGGGTATATATTTTTTGGCACATCAGTAGCCCCCTACTCCTTATTCCTCAAGATTTATCTCAAGGGTGAGGAGTATTATTCGCTCGCGATTCTCTTCTGTTGTGTCGAGAGTTTGCGGCTTTTGTCCTAAACTTTGAAGACGTGTCTTTAGTATTCGATCTCGATGGGGAATACTCGCATAAATACTCGCATAAATGCTCGGTTAGCTTCATGGGCTCGAACTTATCGAGACTTTTATGCTCGCTGAAACAAGTCTGATTGCTCGAACATATCGAGGCTTTTATGTTCGAACTCATCGAGACGTTTATGCTCGAACTTATCGAGACTTTGTTTGCTTGAACATATCGAGACTTTGTTTGCTCGAACATATCGAGACATTTATGCTCGAATTCATCGAGACTTTTATGCTCGAACTTATCGAGACTTTGTTTGCTCGAACATATCGAGACTTTTATGCTCGAACTTATCGAGACTTTGTTTGCTCGAACATATCGAGACTTTTATGCTCGAACTTATCGAGACTTTTATGCTCAAACTTGTCGAGACTTTTATGCTCGCTGAAGCGAGTCTGATTGCTCGAACATATCGAGACTTTGTTGCTTTGGCCTCGTTTTGACGAAGATTTTGTTTTAGAAATAGAACTCTAAAATTCCCCCCTTTCGAGGAACATTTATAGAGCTCTTATTCTCTTTGAACTCGTATTGACAAGGATTTTTGATGCTTGGGCACGAGAATAATATGAAGGCTCAGCCGAGTGTAAAATGAAGCCCAGAAGGCGCGGGTACTACTCAGCCGTGAGACACACTCGAACGGTAAGGACCAAAATATGCTCATCCGCGAGTTACACTCGGCGGCGAGGATAAGCGCTGGAAGGCGCGAGATACTACTCAGTCGTGAGACACACTCGAACGGTGAGGACCAAAATATGCTCGTCCGCGAGGTACACTCGGCTGCGAGGATAAGCGCTGGAAGGCGCGGGTACTACTCAGCCGTGAGACACACTCGAACGGTGAGGACCAAAATATGCTCGTCCGCGAGTTACACTCGGTGGCAAGGATAAGCGCCTGAAGGCGCAAGGTACTACTCACCATGAGACACACTCGAACGATGAGGACCAAAATATGCTCGTCCGCAATTAAGGTACACTCGGCGGCCGGATAAGCGCCTGGAAGGCGTGGGTACTACTCGCCGTGAGACACACTCGAACGGTGAGGACCAAAATATGCTGGTCCGCGAGTTACACTCGGCGGCGAGGATAAGCGCTGGAAGGTGCGGGGTACTACTCAGCGGTGAGACACACTCAAACGATGAGGACCAAAATATGCTCGTCAGCGAGTTACACTCGAGTGGTCTTTGCTTGAGCGAGAATTCTTCGAGAAATTTTCTTTGAAGATTTTGCTAGGTCTTACTGTTGTAGCAGTAGTAGTAGGCCCCCACTTCGGAGCGCAGAGTGTGTTCCGAGGTCGAGAAGTAACAAATATAGCTTTTTCACCCAAAGCCCCGGTGATGGGCTTTCCGATCGAGCTCATTGGTCATGCATATTTCGATTCTCGAGTAATGAATGTTTCGATAGGTGTTTGGACCTCTTTAGAATTTGACCTCGATGTGACGAGGTTCCTTTTGTGGAAGGCTCTGGGCCTCTTTAGAAGTGACCTCGGCTTGCAGCGAGGTTCATTTTAGTTGAGGAGTATAACGTGTTATTGCCCTTGGCCGTCGAGGCTCTATTAGGTCGTAATCTGTATTTTAAAATGTAGTGGAGGCATCATTGCAGATCAAAAGTATTATCCTTTTATTAAAATGCATATTATGTATTTTTTTTCCTCGCGTAGATATATAAAGTGATCATGCTCGTAATTCATTCGAATGACATTGAATAATTGTAGCTATTGCATAGGCAAGAGATCTTGTTATTTTATACAAGTTAAGATCACATATGTATATATATACGCATTGTGCGAAGATAAATCATTGTGGCGACACGTCGTGCTATTTAGAAGCATACCATAACACGTGCATGTCATGCTATTATATTTCTACAAGGCTAGTCATGTTATATTGAGCTCGAGCTCTCAACACAAGATAAAAATAGTATATTGAGTTTGCGTGTTTGACACGAGCGTACGACAATATGAATTTACCACATTATATTTGCATTTACAAATGATTTTGATAAAATGATGTTGGCTTTCACTCATCAATTTATTATATTTTGTATTATATACTCGCAGATTGCTTCGCATATAGTCACACAAAATATTATTGTTATATATTCCGTGCGTTGAACTTGTTTTGGCGTATATTTCTATAAATAAAAATCATGTTATCTCGTACATTTTTAGGAAGAATTGTACCAAGGGCTCATAGTATCACAAGATATATGCTAAGTTCATGAATTGTCGAATTTATTGAATTAAATCATGAAATAATATGTGCATCTTATGCTAATATATTTTCATGGGCTAAGCGTGGTAATCTGAGTTAATAACATAACGCAAACGACTTACGAGCTTTATACGATCAAAATTAGATCTAGTTGCATGGTTAATTCATTCGCAGTTAACGCATAGCGGTGAATAGAGTTTAACTTGTTTCTATTCGCAAAGTGGGTGCGTAATATTACAACTATTCGATGTATTTGAATAACTAAATAAATGGTCTTATAGCACTTTTAATTTGACTAGCATGTCATAATTTTCATAAGCCGGTAAGCTCGTGTTTCATGACATTTTAAACGCGTCAATTAAATAATATATTTTTCTAACGAGCATATAGGTGTAACGAGATACAATTCATTTAAGCTCGAAATTTTAATGTTAATCATGCATTTTTGTTCTTTTTATTATCATAGCATGTTAATTTATTAGTGATTTGCACTAATTATAAGTAATTTAATAAGCATACGAGTTGCATATGTATCCCCTATTTAGGATTTGATGGCTTATTTTGTATTTTATATGTTTACTATAAAAATATGGACATAGGAGCAACATATATAGAATTTTGAAGTAAAAAATGAAAGGATCAGGTCACCTTGAATCATTGTGGAGGGGCTCATTGGTAACTTTTTAGAAGTAGATGGCCCATAATTGCCATTTCCAGAAATATAGGGACCTATTTAGAATTACCCAGAACTTTAGGGACCTTTCTGTACATTCTAGAAGTTGAGGGACCTTTCTATAATTTCTAGAAGTTTAGCAACCTTTCTATAGTTTCAAAAAGTTCAAGGACCTTTCTGCAGTTTCTAAAAGTTTAGGGACCTTTTTTAAAGTTTCCAGAAGTTAAGAGACCTTTCTATAGTTTCCAGAACTGCAGGGGCCCATTGATAACTTTTCCAGACGTGGTGGACACATGTCACACGTAGGAGGCCGATCGCTTCGGCGCATGAGGAGGCGAGGGCTCCAACGGCTTCGGCCGTGCGTGCGGCGCGTGCGGCGTCCGCCAAGATTTTTTTGCCGTTAGCTTCGTCTTGTCCTGGCGCATCCGATGGTACTGTTTTCCTTCTCTTTTGATGCCGGAATGATGTGCATATGCTTTGCCGAAGTTCTGCCGGTGTTTAATTCTATGGTACCGCATTCGGGTGACGCGTGTGGGAACGTGTGAGCTCCGATGGCGGTGTTTGTTTGTTGATTCGTCCGGCCTGTGCGCAGCTTGGGGTGGTGTTTGTTTGTTGATTCGTGTTCCCCTGCGCTGACCCAGTTTGCACAACTGTGTCCCTCTTTGCCGACAACGTATTGTTGCTTGCTTTCCACCATTTTTGTCTCTCTTCTGACCAGCTTTGTGGGTCTGAGGGGTAATGTAACACCCGCTTCATTTGCATCATTTACATTGCTCATATCATTCTTACGTTATGCATATGTCATCTTGATTTATACCATTAATATTACTTGAGGATGTTGCATTTGATTCATAGTACATTTATATTGCATTCCATGTGTTTTACATGCTTTGAATTGTTGTTTAATTCTTATAATCGATCATTCTTGAGATGCGTCAAACTTCTTGCCCTGTTATCAGTCATTTCGGGGACCTTTCTCGAGTGTTTTGACCTCCCCTTGGGCTTAGAATCATCTTAGGTTGACTTGGGAGTGTTTTGGAAACACTTTAGAAAACTTTTGTGAACTTTGACTTGAGCTGGTCACTATGCGGCCGCATGGTGCGAGCTCAAACCCAGCATAGAGTTTCTGGATTCTATGCGGCCGCATAAGGTGCCCGCATAGAAGCTATGCGGCCGCATAGTGCGTCCGCATAGTGCCCAGAATGCTCACCCGAGAAAATCTCATTTTGACCAACTTTTAATTTTGAGTGGCCATTATGGTGCCACGTCACCAAGCCAGGTAAAGACCTTTTTCCAGCCACTAAAACACCCCAAGGAGCCCTTGGACACTCTCTTCCCCCCCCACTTCATCCAAGAGCTTAGAGAGAATAGAAAGGGTTTAGAGAGAGAGATTGAGATTTCTTGAGATTGTGAAGGAATCTCGACGATCCGAACACGCCATTGCGAAGGTCTTGGCGAGAGGAAACTTTCCCACCGAATAGATTTCATTTTCTCTCATCTTTTTGGACAAGAGGTAAGCTACTACCCCCTCTTCTTCTTGATTTATGTCTCATATGACATCCTAGACTTCTAATGTGTGAAGTTACCATGCTAGATTTGTGAATACATGATTCTTGCCATGAAATGTTACTATGGGCTTGTGAAACATGTTGTTGCTTGTTCTATTATGTTGGGAACTCGAATTTGGGGCGTTAATGTGCTAGGTTTAAAGTGCAAGACCATTTTCGTAACTCGACATCATTAGAGAATAAAAATGACTCGAACGGAGTCGGTTAGGGTTTGATAATTAATGTGACCCCGTGTGTGTGTTTTGTGAGCTCATTGGATAATCGAGAGACCCGTTGGATGACTGGTTACGCGATACACATTTATTAGTATTGTGTTAATCTTTGGTGTTGGTGTTTGAATGGCTATGTGTAGCAGAATCACTTAGCATATATGAACATGTTGTTGTTGTGGTCGTTATACTTCTTACTTTGGAGTATGACTTGTTTATTATAAATGTTTGGTAAACATCTACTTGAACATTTGGTTGATTGGTTATAATGTGTCGAGTAAACATCTACTTGAGCATTCGTTAATTCCATGACATATTTGTTGGATTGCGTCAGCCGGGGCTACGTAATAGCCAAAGGTCAATACACTGGGCCTTGCCCTACCGTTGGCACGTAGGGGTTATAGCGCAAAGTGTTGTACGGAATAAACACGACCTTGGTAAGCTATATCGTGATTGTTTCTCGGGTCGTGGGGACCGAGTCTTCACGTCGACGTGAATACGGAAAATGGTTCACTTTGATTCTTGGTTATTGGTTCGATGATCGGGTACGACATCAACGGTTTCTACATTGGTATTATTGGTTGGTTGGTTGGAAGTGTGGTATGTCGAAGGTGTACCTCGACGGTATCCTTTTATATGTGTTTACATATCGCTCCTACGTGAGATGCATGCTATATGATTTGTGGCTATGAGATAGTTGCTATCTATGATACTTTGAGATTTATCTTGTTATGACAATTTTGTTATATATGATCCTTATTACCAGTCACATCTTGCATGTCATATTGTTGCATTAGTAGCTTATTGAGTTTTATAACTCACCCCGTCCATTGTTTATTTGTTTTCCTTAGATCCCGGTCCGGCGAGAAACCCTCAGTGACCCTGCATCGTCGTCGGTGAGCTTGTCCGACATTCTTTTGGGTAGTGCTCTTTGAGCCTCTATATTTTCTTTTGGTGAGGTCGAGGGTATACATGTTATTTAAACAATGTAAAGTTAGGTAGATGTCCCGCACTTGATGTTTAATTACTATTCTTTTGTTGTGCCGACATGGTTGTCAGGCCTTGTAAATATTGCTAACTCTTAATATTCCGCGCACTCTGTTATGATTATATGTTTATCCCGAGCTATCTAACTCGTGGGTTTAATGGCTAGCTAATGTGTTTTACTTCGGCTTGTTGTTTTGCCGTGAAGTTTTGTTTTGTCTTTAAAATCATACACTTGCATTACAGGGTTTTTACACGAAAATAATTTTTAATTATGCATTTTCTGTTCTCGTTTCACGAGCCGGACGAGGTTTCACATAGGAACTCGGTCGGGTCGTGACAGGTAAGGTGCGGCCTTTTCTTCTCGTTTTTCGTCTTCTTCCAGCTTTAATGGGGTTTTTTCTCCCCATTTTTGACTAAGGTGGAAGGTAGCGAATCCTCCACAGTCAAACGTCGTAGTGTCGAGTCTCGGCAACGGAACCAACCTGATCACGCCAAAAAAGTCGCTGGTGACCACGTCGATCCACGTGTATAGTTAGTCTTCACGTAGGATGCCCCGGCTCTCAAAAGGCTTGTGCGGTGGGAACTCGACTGTCGAATGGTGCCTGTGATATCAAAAGAAATACCGTTAAGGGAGCCGGAGCGTGGTCCGACAACCCTCCGGTGCAATAATCAGTATCCCATTATATATAGTAAAGTAGGGAGAGAGAAAGAGAGAGAGTATAGAGAGAGAAAAAGGAGACTTCCTCAAGAAGCTCCCCTTTCTTTGTAGGTGAGCCCCCTATTTATAGGGGGTGTTGCTTCCTGGGCACACTTCGCGTGTGTGGGCTCTTTTCGTACATTCTTTGGGATATTTGGGAATATACTTTTGGGGGCATATATTTTTGGTCACATCAAAAAGCTTCTACAACGACTTCAATTTCGAAAATTGGTAATCTTAATCTCGTTCTTTTATATGCATGGTATGCTTATATTCCATTACAATTTGTAAATTTGAACCCTAAATTTTGTGAAAACTAGTGTCTTATGGTTTTGTGATTGGTTATAATGATCGAATCACTTATGTTTTGTGATTACTTGTTTGGGATATATATATATATATATATATATATATATATATATATATATATATATTTATTTATTTATATTTATATTTACTGTTTGGCCTTGTTTTATACTCCAGTTCTTTTGCCTTATTCGCGGTAAATACTAAATAGTCTAATTGTTATGAAGTCTTTTTTAAGGAGAAAATTTTACTCAGTTTTTATACGATGAGTGTTCAAATTTTACTTCTTTGCTCATTATAAAAAATATATTTTTGCTGTTCTTAGTTTTTTACCCTGCTAATCGAAAATTCTAGATCCGCTACTAATCGAAGGAGATCTTCGAAGTTAATTACCAAAGTATCCTCCAGTTTGGGTCAGTTCTGTGCCATTTTGTGTGTGTTACTAGGCTAAAATCATCACATATATGGGTCTTGGGCTTTGTTGAGCCCAGCTAATAGTTTAGCTTAGTGCCGTACACAAAGTGATACAAGTGATTTGAGCTCCTATTACTAGGGATGTAAATAATTTAGCTGAACCGTTTAAAGTCTTGAACCGAACCAAACCAAACCATGATGGTTCGACTTGGTTCGGCTCGGTCTCGCGGTTCAATTTCATGGTGGTCACACAGTTTAGTTTCACGATTCGGTCTAGTTTTAAAAAAAAAACTTTAGGTTTTCAACTTTTAAGTAAACCAAAAGTTGATAAATTTTGAAATTTCAAACTAAAGAAAATACCCAAAGAAACAAATATTATACAAAGACATAATAGTTTGATGTTTCGTACGGACTCCAGAATTAAGAAAAAAAAAAGTAGAGAATCGTCAAGCACTCAACAAGGGAAATTTCTTTGCTCAACAAGAGATTTTCAATGCAGAGAAAGACAACAGTCATCTTGGTTGGCTGAAAGGCCGGCCCAAGGTAAAGCTACCAAAGCCCTTGCTTTAGGCCTTAAAAAATATTAGGCCTCATATTTAAAAAAAAATTTAATTTTAATAAAAAAAAATTAATATTAGGAGTAATTCTTAATTTTCGTCACCCACTCATTTAATAGTTTAACAATTTATAAGATTAAAAAAGTTTAAGTTTTTATTAGGCATGACTGTTTTGTATGAAATATTATTTTCAGTAAACTCGGTTAGTAAAAATATGCAATCAAAAGATATGTGTCGATGTTGCTATACAACAATTGAACATTCTTATTTCATTTATTAAAAATGATAGGGAAGACGTATTTGAAAATGCTATAATTTCTACCAAAAAATTACTATAGAAGTGAATATAGAACCTAAGTTCCGTAAAAAAATGTACTTTTCGTAGAAAGAAACGATTTGATAAAATTATTGAGAATGAAGTTGTAAGATGTTCTTAAAAATCATTTAAAGTTGATTACTTTTTGTACATAATTATAGATAAAAACAATTACTTCATTTCAAAGTAGATTTGAACAATTTAAAATGCATCAGGATATTTTTGGTTTTCTATTTATCATTGAGAAATTAAGGTCATTGGATAATGAAAATTTAAAAGAAAATTCCCTTAACCTTGAACTTTCATTAAATCATAATGACAACTTTGATATTGATGGATTAAATTTATTTGCAAAACTAAAATTTTAAGAGAAATTATACAAGTAAAAAAAAATGATAGACCAATTTACATTCTTAATTATATAATAAGACTTGATTCGTTTTCAAATGCGTATATCGCTTATAAAATAATGTTAACGATTCTCATAGTTGTTGTTTTGGCAAAATCAAAATTTTCAAAATCAAAATTAATAGAATCATATCTAAGATCGATCGACAATGTCTAAAAAAAGATTAAGTGGACTAGCTTTATTATTGATTGAAAAAGAATTATTAAATGAAATCGATTACAATAATTTAATAAATGATTTTGCATCCCCGAAAGATAAACTTTTAATAAAAATATAATAATTTAATAAAAAAATTATTTATTTTAGGCCTTACTTTAGAGTGATCGCTTAGCCGCCATAAGTGTTGGGTCGGCCTGGTTGGCTGCCACCGCACCACCAAGTAGGCAATACACCATCATATGATAATTGAAATTATTATTTGAATTGATATATTACAGCTTAGAAAGAAAAAAAAAACTAAAGTTAGAACATACCGTATGCATCATAGGAAGTCTGGAAGAACGGAAGAGGAGGCAAGGAGAGAGGTTAGACATGAGATTAGTGAGGGGAGTCGAGCACGAGGATTGGCTAAAAGCTGAGAATACTAAAGGTTCTAAAAGGTTTTTGCTTTAGCCTTTAGAATACTAAAGTCTAAAGCCTGGGAATTCAAAAGTCTTGGTGGTTCAGTGGCTCTGTTTGGTGGCTCGACTTGGTCGTTGGGCTCGACAGTTCGGTTCAAAATGGTTCTGTTCAGCTCGACTCGACATGGTCAAACCACGAACCGAACCAAACTGCTCGGTTATTCAAAAACTCAAACCGAGCTGAACCATATAAGCCACGAAGCCGAACCAAACTACTCAATTCATCTTGGTTTGACTCGGCTAGGCGACATGGAGACTCGATCGGATTGACACCATGGACCTATTTCACCAAATTTGGGAGCAGAGATCACAGTGCTTCGAGATGTAAACTATATATAGACCCTTGCGAGATGTTTTAATCATACTACATAGTCTCCGGTGACGAATTCAGAATTTTTGGTCAGCAGATTCAAAACTAACAAGAAAAATGTTGTTGAAAAACAAATTCTCTAAAATGAGCAAAACAAATAAAGTTGAACAAGTGATATATAAAAGCTAAAAAACACTCCATAAAATTAAAGGAGTTACTTCCTTGTTCTACGCAAAGAGTCCACTATTCTATTTTGGGATGCTCTATTTAAAGAGTCTAATTTCAAAAATTATGCTTGCAATGTCACTAATTCCTTTTATATCTTTACCCTCCAAATCTCCAATTATGTTATAAGCATCTTAGTTGTGGTTAACTATTTTTGTAATTATGACAAATTATTTCAATGGAACTAATATATCCCTTAATTACTAGACTTTTCAAACGCAGACTATTTGGGTGGAACGGAGTGTATCACAATAAAAGATTGTTCACAAAACCATTCTCCTAGCTAGTCTATACACTCTTTGGATGAGATTTTTGAGACAACTGAAAAGAATAATCACATGCTTGATGATATTCATCGCTGATATTTTAACTGTTGTCTGGGATTGCGACATGCAAGAGAGTGATTTAAGTTTGAACAACTAAAACCAAATGGAAAAGATATCAATTTATCCGCTTTTTTTTTTTTTTTGAAGCCACAATATATCCATTTATAGAAGATCAAAGTTACACAAAATAGTTAATAATTTAAGAATCTAATACGAAGAAATAATCACAAAACCAAAGTGATTCCATCACTTTAACACAACACGTACAGTTTTATAAAATTCAAATTTAGGGTTTAAATTATCACAGAAGAACTTTTATCAAATTCAACTTTTAAAGATATCTCCTATTTAACGGGGAGAAGATGGAGAGAAAGAAGAGAGAAAATAAGTACTTCTAATTAAAGAAATTTGCTCTTTTCAACTGTATCCTCCAAATATATTGAATATGCTTAAGCATTTTTGTAATTATAATCAACTCCAATGGTAAGAACTCTTTGGGTGGAACGGATGGAATACTTAGCTAACGAACCAAATTAACTAACATTATACACATGTCGAGTTTTAATTGGATATCTTGGAAGGGATGAAACCTTTAGCAATAACCATGGTTGAGGCCAATTTGTTTTTTTATTCTGAGAAAGAGTATGAGCAACTTGATCAAACCAAAATCAGTTCTCATTCATGGAAGCTAAAGAAATTGGCTACAATCACAAAAAATTATCTAGTGATTTATCCAAATCAATAAACAAGATTACATGGATCGACCTGTCCCCCAAGTAAAAGTAATATCCAACAAAATGACTTAAAGCATTGCTATTTACACCCGGAAAAATGCCGAGTACACCCATAGCGGTGTTCGGCAGGGGTGCCGAACATCACTTTTGAGGCAAAAGTGATCTTCGGCACCCTTGCTGAACACCGCTATGGGGTGTACTAAGAAATTGTCCGGGTGTAAATAGCAATGCTCAATGACTTAACCCAAAAAAAAAAAAATCGTCAAATACTGCAGTAATTGGTGCTCAACAGAATAGAGAGTCACAGAAAGGATGGAAAGTACACGTATATTATCTATAACAAGAGAAATGAGATTATGGCTACGACTGCAAATACCAAGGGTGATGAGTGCGGCGTGGCAGAATAGGCAGACCACGATGACTGTCCTGGTGTAGTAGAACCCGACCCATGTGAGCCACCGTGAGTCTTACCATGATCTGACGGCGATGGAGCAGGTGCTGAAGATTCAGCTGCTTCTGCCACTATCTGGATTGTGAAGTTGCATGTACCTTGTGACGGGTCCTTGGTAACCACGGTTGCCAAGCCCTCAAAATCGCAGCTTCCCTCGGTTTGGTTCGCTACCTGGAAGTAGGAGTTGAATGCATACGACACCCTGTCATGATCGTTCAATCCGCTACATGACCCACCATAAGCAAGCGGGGTGCAATCCCCATGTTCGCAAGCATACTTAACATTTCCATCAATCTTGGACTGATTGGTGGATCCATCTGGCTTGAACACACACCATTTTGTGGGCTGGTATTTCACATCCTTAGCGCCTATGAGTGTATGGTTCTTTTCTTTGCCTGCAAAGTCCATTTGGAACTTGGGTTGTCCGTCAAACTTGAAGATTCCCCATGACCTCTCGAAATCTCCAGGAAGGGTGCTCTTGGCATCTTCGTCAAGTAGCCCAAACAAGTACACTTCGATGTATCCAGGTACGAGAGGGGTTCCCTTGTTGGCTCCTAGCCTAGTCAAAAGCCCATTGTAAAACCTAGATGCAAGGGTAATATTTCCCAATGCATTGCCATCGGTAGGCCACCCAATTTCCCCAACTACAACGGTCATATTGGGGAAGCCGGCTGCTCTCAGGGCAGAGACACATGTATCATAGTTGGCATCAAAGACATTGTCGTATTGGATCTTACCATCTTGGACAACGTTACCACCATCAAAGAAAGCGTATTGGAGCGGGAAGGCACCGTGTGACATGTAAAGGCTGAGGAAGGGATAGATGTTGACAATGAAGGGGGCCTTGTTCTTGTCTAAGAACTTAACGATGTCCGTCACGGCTGTGGCAATGTCGGGTCTGAAGAGACCACCAGATGGGTTGGGGTTGTACCATGGGGAGTAGTAGACGTCACCATTGAGTGGCACGGTGGCCTTAATGGTGGCCCCAACTCCGGCATCATCGAGGGCTTGTTGGATTCCCTTTAAAGCCGGGAGAGTTGAGTTGACAAATCTGTCCTTGTAGTCCCTTAGGAATGGCTCATTCCCAACCGCCACGTATCTTCATGCATGGAATGCATCCAAAAGTTAAATTAGTACCGTAGTAATTAAGCATGCATACATGCCCCAAATTAAAAGAATATATATACTCCACTAATTAATATATATATATATGCAGAAATTGAAAGTTTCCAAATGTATATATATAGAAATTTAAGTACTTACGTGATGTTGACACCATCGCCATTTTTGGAAAGGTACTTAATGACGTTTTGTTGCACCCAGTCCTTGGCCTTGGCAGGATCGGCCATGTCTTCTAGTTGGAGATTAGTGCAGCCCACCATGACTTGTATGCCGCTGCCGGCTAAAGCCTTGAGGGAGGCCTCATCGGCATCAAAAAGTTTCACTTTCTTGATTCCATTATCTTTCAACAACTGCACCACCGTCTTTGGGGGAAGCTTGTGGGAAGAAATGCTACCCCAATTCACCCCAAGTCCTTCAACATTACAACCCAAGTTCAACAATGTCAACCCCAAAAGCAACGCTACTACCACGTTCCACATTTTAATTTGTCCTGCCAATATATATATATTACCAAACATCAAAATACGTACTACTCGTATATAATAATAGTTTAGCTAGAAAAAAAAATGTAATAAGTTCGAAAAGAGGTAATTAAAGTGCATGTGCTATATATAACGCTTAATTAATTACAATGTTTTTAACTAACTAGAAAACTGCTAATGATATTGCTGCTGATGGCACCACCACCACCACCGCCGCCACCACAATTCGGAAACCAATCAGAGAAAGAATAAAAACTCTCTCCAAAAAGTTTCAGAGGATGGTGGGGGTTGAGGTTGAGCTTCTCTCAGCAAACGTCTTAGGGGACAAAGTTGATCTGAGTTATAAGGTTGAGAGGAATGGAAGATATATAGTGGAATATACGATCATATCACCATTCATGACTTCGATCCCACTGTCCTATTCTCTCTCTTGGATCGGCTATCCTTAAAGGTAGGAGTGGGAATTTGACCGAAATTTAAGTGTTAGATTAGACCTGAGATTATTTTGGTTAATTATTTGAGGTGATCAAAATTAACTAGATATATTAATTAAGTCTCCAAATGCTCAATTTTGCTCCCATGCATTTTTCCGTTTTGCTTTGCTTAGCTTTGACTTCACCTCGTTTAAATTGCGTCAAATCATTTAAATACCTTATTTTAACGAATTATGATATTACGAGATCGAGTTCGTGATAATAATTATACTAGTTTTGATAATCATACCGTCGGATGCAATTTACTAAGATCTCTATATTGTCTCAGATCAAATTTGTCATTTTCTAAGTGATGACATTGACATTATCTAAGTATCGAGATTTGTATTAAAAGTTGAACAATCCAACGACACAAACAAACAATAAAACTTGTAGGAATAATAATATAAGAAGGTCGAGCTCATAATATTTAGTTTTATCAACTTTTCATTCTTTAGATTGTGCTCTCTAGATCTACTCAGTAAAATTTGTTCAAATCCAAATTAATTGCTAGATCTATTTCTTATTGTTGTGAGCATGTATAGATTTTTTTGATTTAAAGAAAAAATTACATTCGTGTATATATAATATTTATGAACAGTTTACAAAAATCACATTTTGACTTTTTTTTTTTAATGAATTATTTAAGAATTATAAAAACAAGACTCATGGTACTTTTAGTGTAATTACAAAATTAGTTGTGGGTTTATTCTCAATAATATAAAAATTGATCCAAAAAAAATGATAAAAACTCAACTAAAATGTCACTCAGTACTCTTTTGAGACAGAGAGCATACATACATATATATTAATAATTCCTCTGGTCAGCTCAATTCTGCATGCATGATTCTTAATTTCTCCTAGTAGGGCTGCCAATCACTGACTGTCCTTTTGAATGTGAAGTGGATTCATTTCTGTAAGAGTAAGGGGAGGGGGTATTCTAGTTCCAGATGTTCCATTCAAAAATAGTCTTGCATATTAGCATAATTACAATACCTCCTCGTGTAGATGATACAGTTAAAAGGTTAACGAAATTTTAGGCATAATTTTTTTATTAAAATTAATTTATTTTTAATTAAAACATTTTAAAATAGAATAGTAGAACGTAGTAGTTTTATACCTTCTTCCTCCTAAACAAAAAAGAAAATTAAAATAATCTCATTTTTTTTATCGATAAGTTAAACTTAATATATTTTAGGTAATAAACTTTCAATTATTGATACAATATCAAAAAATAGAAAAATAATAAACCAGCAGAAGACATTATCAGATGAGATTTGGGTTTCAACAACCATTGTAGTGTTGTTTTACTGTACAACATCTTAATAATGTTAAATATAAAACAATTATTAACAACAATTTTTTGAATTTCTTAAAGATACGTAAATTTCTATAAATCTTTTATCAAAGTTCGATCAAATTAACCAAAGATTAAAAAAAAAAAAAAAATCAAAGTGAGACTATATTTTCAAAATACAGCTCTTGAAGTAATATGCATTTGATGAAAATTAAACAGAGGAAATACATACATACATATAAGAGAACAACGTAGAGTTGTTCAAGAAATCGCTGCACCTCCTAGGAGAGGAGATGTTTTTAAACCCAAAAGAAACAACAGCAAAATTTACCAGCAAGGAGAATTAGGTACGTACCTTGGCAGTGATAGTAAAAACCAAAACCTTAGAAAATACTATCATCTTAATAATGACCCACCGTGTGTTGGTGAGATTTATGAGTGAGCTCCGTCTTACAAATAAGGATCCGTAAGACGGTCTCCTCTTCAAGACATATATGGTCCTTACAACACACAAAAACAAAATCATGGAGAATTTACACCAAAAAACAATTGATTTACTTCCAAATAATAACCAAAACCCACTCCCCCACCATGAAAGAAATATTCAGTCAATATGTAGTTTCTATAGCAGCAAGACACAGGGGTAAGGTAAACATATAAATAAAATCCCAAACAAGTTTTATTAAAGATAATCTATATTGGGTAAAAGTAAAACTGACCCCCAAAAACTAGAGAAGCTAACAAAATTCAAAAACAATCAAATGTAGTTCATCTGAGCCTGAGGTATCTACAGAATAAGAAAAATCTATAATAACAACATAACTCCTAGTAGCAATGAAACTGCAAATGCCACCTGTGACGATCCTGCATTACCAGAATAAGAAGACGATGTACCCACTATCTGAATGCTAAAATTGCAATTCCCTTGTGATATGTTCTGGGTTGTCACCATGCCCAGACCTTGAAAATTACAGCTCATGTCACCTTGGTTCGTGATCTGGAAGTATGCATTAAATGCGTATGAAGCATTGCCATTTGCATCCAATCCGTTACACGATGAACCGTATCCCAATGCAGTGCAATCCGAATGAGAGCAAGCGAAATCAATATTCTGTGATAGCCTGCTCAAATCCTTGGCATTTGGATTAAACTGGCACCACTTGCTAGGCTGATACTGCACATTTTGTGCCGGCACTAGATAAACATTTTGCCCCCGACCCGAAAGATCCATCGGAAATTTGGGTTGACCATCATACCTGAATATTCCCCAATGTCTCTCGAAATCCCCAGGATCTATGCTCTTAATATCCTCATCGATGAGCCCAAACAAGTAAACTTCTATGGATCCGGGCCGAAGTGGGGTGCCTTTGTTGCCTGCAAGTCTTGGTAAAAGCCCGTTGTAGAACCTAGTAGCAAGCAGTGCATTTGCGTTCTTGTCGCCATCCGTGGGCCACCCCACCTCCCCAACCAAAATGGGCATTTGGCCATACCCTGCAGCTTTCAAGGCTGATACCAAGGTATCAAAATTCGCATCGAAAACATTGGTGTACTGAATCCCGTTAT
Organism: Platycodon grandiflorus; assembly: GCA_016624345.1. NCBI lineage: Eukaryota > Viridiplantae > Streptophyta > Magnoliopsida > Asterales > Campanulaceae > Platycodon > Platycodon grandiflorus. Next base: position 14,214,897 of record CM028363.1, read on the forward strand.
CCACAATGGGATTGCTTACCCCATCAAAGAAAGCATAATCAAGGGGAAAGTTGTCATTTCCGTAGAGACTCAGGAAAGGATATATGTTGACAGTGAATGGGGCCTTGTTCTGGTCTAGAAACTGGACGATCTGGGTCATTTGCCCATTGATATCAGTCCTAAACCTTCCAGCAGAAGGAACGGGATTGCTATCTGGAGAACCGTAGACGTCAGCATTTAAGGGAACGGTTGCCTTTATGGAGTCCCCAACTCCAGCTTCATTTAGAGCATTTTGGATGTTCTGAAGTGCTGGGAAGGTAGTGTTTATAAATGAGTTGTTGTATGCCGTGAGGAAAGGCTCATTACCAACTGCTACATATCTGCACAAAGGTTGAGTTTGAATTAAGTATTTACAATGTCAATAACAACAATTGAGTTCACTATTTTTGACCAACTTGGTCTAAAATTTTAATCCAGAGCAGCAACACCATAAATTAAATAGAATCTGACCAGGCTGCTTATGAGAGAAAAAGGTTGCACAAGGTTCAGACATACCACCCAGAAAAAAAAAACGGAGAAAGGGAAAAGGAAGAAGATTCATATGCTTGCTCTTAGCATCTGAAAGTGAGAGCGACTACCAATGTTTTAGTCAAAGCATAGAGCTCGATTATTTGTAAGTGATGACAGTTTTTTACTTCACTATTTTGAATAGAAATCCATAGAGCTCGACTAAATGCCTGCACTACCACCTAATATGACTGAGCAGCCATAATAGAAGCGATCACCACTCAAATGAAACCCCTGTTTTTTTTCAAAAGCCTCGTTAGAATAGTTAGCATTTCATACCCTTGATGACTATAGAGATGTAAATGGCAACGCAAGGGATATAGAGTCTTGTATTGCGATCACGCGCGAGAGTGAGTGTAGGAGTAGAGACTTGGCAAGATAAAAAACTCTAATAACTTACCAAATATCACTTTTGTGAAACTCCAACATTTATTACACTAGAGATCCAGAGAGATTCCCCATCTTTTGCTTCACTATTAAGATACATAAGCACAAACAACCGGGTAAGAGCTTCCCTCCATTATTGACATTCTCAAACTCGCAACCATTCTCTACACACTAAAGTTGCAGTTGAACATAGTCCACGCTGTCTTTAAGAACAAGCTTGCAACTCAAACTCTACCAGAGATATTGATTCATTAATGCTTTCTCGATAAACCTCAAGAAATTAATCATTTGATACCAACATTAATAAGATATATTGTTTCCTTTATCCTGCCTGAGTTTATTCTAAGAAATATTATTGGGAAGCCTTTTTTTCATCCATAACTTTCCAGCTGACGCAACTGAACTAGTAAGATGTTCCATTCATAAAGGCACGAATAAAGGAAAGACCGAATGATTTGCAAAAGTAAAACCGGAATCACATGCATCGGATATAAAGCTAGAAAATATGGAATCACAGGTGTTTGCTATAAAGCTATCTTTTTTAATTCATGAATTTCCAGCAAAAAGATGTCCACCAAAGGGGGGAAAAACAATGAATTGCCCTTTATGTAAAGAGTACTACAAGAGATACATCTTTTCTATCCCGCATTTTTGTTTCCCTCGTGAATACTACTTAATGGTTATGGCTTACTCCATTCAAGGCCATAAAAGGGATCAACAAAGTTCGCCCACGTGATAAGGGATGCAATAAAAACTCAGAAGAAAGACAGGATCCATAGTATTTCCTTTACGTAAAAGGAAACAGTACAGCAGTAGCAAATATTAGCTAGCCCAAAGAAGGGAACAATCAATCCTCATGGAAGCACATGTAACAGCAGGCCAAATTTTTGCAGATACAGTTTTAAAAGAAATTGCAAAAAATTGAAGCATCGATCACATTGAATGCACATTGGAAGGTATACTACAAGATAAAGTCCAAACAAATAAACAAGTCATAACTCCAACCTCAGATCCACCAATAATGGATTCAAAATACAGTCTCATGGGCCATAGCTTAACATAAGAAGTTGAGAGTGGAATATAAACAACAATAATTCATCACATGAAGATAAAAAAAAAATTGAAAGGAATAAAGATTTAAGCGCAGCTAACAGAAATTTCAATCAAGTAAAGAGAAGGAGAAAGCATACTTGATGTTAACACCACCATCAAAATTGAAACGGGTGATGTTGCGGCGGACCCATTGTTTAGCACGATCGTAACTGTTCATGGCGGAGAGCTGGTCGTTGGGGATTGCAACCATAACTTCAATACCGGAGCCAGCAAGGGCACTCATGGTTGAGAACTCAGAATCAAACAGCTTAACCTTCTGAATACCATTGTCTTTCAACATCTGAACCACTACTTTAGGAGGCAATTTGTGGGATGCCATTGTTCCCCAATTCACCCCTATACCTTCAACAACAGGTCTAGTAACCACAAATAATATTGTATAAATAATCACAAAGGACCATAGAACTGACATTATTTATTTTGTACCCAGATGGATAAAAATTGAATCTTGGTGGTTTTTGATTAAGATTAAGATGGGTAAAAAAAGATGAGATTTTTGTTGTTGTTGCCCTCTTTATCTTTGAGGGTAGAGAAAAGGATATGTGATAATTCAAAAGAAATAGATTAAATAAATAACGAGTGTGGGAGGGGTATTGGTGTGCTGCCTGCCTGGTGTAAACTAATACTAGTAATAATAATGGTGTGTTGGGTCGTGGGTAGAAGGCAACGGTTAAGGAGGAAGGCGAGAATCGAGGAGAGGTGATTTGACCGAGGAAAAGGTAGAACGTGGGGTGGCGGTGGTGGTGGTGGTGGGTAACAAAAAAATCCCAAATACAGAGAGAGAGAGAGAGAGAGAGAGAGAGGATATGATGTAATCTAAGTAGTAGTGAAAGGAAAAGGTAGAGGAAGTGGGGTATTGAATTGAATCGACGATGAAACTGCCAGAAAAGGTAACACCGACTTGTTTGGCGGAAGGAAGAGAAGTCGACAAAAGATCTTCAATACAGAGATAGAGAGAGAGAGAGGTTAATGGGAATTAGTACAGAGTATGAAACCAATTGATTACTAGCAATACCTCTCTCTCTGATAAGGATCCGGGGGAAGAGAGAGAGAGTAGCGGAGTAGTAGTAATGGGGAGGAGAGAGGATTGAGAAGAGTATATATATGGGGCTATAGAATCTTTGAGAGAAAGGGGTTTTGAGTTGTGGTAGAGGAAGAGAGAGAGAGAAAAATATAAAATAAAAAGGGGGGGGGGGGTTAACCGCGTTTCCAAGTCGGCCAATATGGTTTTTGAATGGGGAAATCGGAAGTTTCTCTTCCTTTCCGTTATATTTGTAATCTATTATCCAAAACACCCCCCCCTTTTCTTTTTTTTTTACCGGCTTAAATAATTGCATTTATACTTATAAATGAATATTAAAATAGAGAGAGAATTTAATACTGCAATATGTATTTCTTAAAAAAAAAAATAACAATTTACTTCCTGTTTCAAAATAAATATATATTCTCATTTATGATCAAGTGTAAAAATAGAAACTCAGTTTGAGATAAAGATTGTATAATTTGTCAATTTATTACTTGCATATCTATCAACTTTAACCAAATCAGAATAGTTTAGCTAGTTAATTAATCCTTACCTTAGTTAGATCAAAATACATATAATTCTCACTTTGTCATATTCTTATTAGCCTACTTTCATTTTTCAACTTTCTCAAAAAATTTGGCCATTTAGAATTCAAATGCATATTTATAACTAGATTATCAATATACCCTAAATACATTTCGTATTTACTTGGTTTCTACTCTTGTTGATTTCTAATACATGAAATAAAGATACAAGGGTAAATTACAAATAACCCCCTCAACTATGGGTTAGATTTGAATTGTCCCCCCCTTAACTACCAATTGAAGCAATGTGCCCTCCCCCCAAATATAGCATTTTTCTTAATCGCAGCTTCTGTTTAGGCACTATCATTTGAGTTGATGTAAAATACTCACCCGAGACTTATGCGACCATCTTTACGTTTTTTTAAATAATAAAGTCATATTACTATTTTAATTGACTATTTTATCCTTATAGCTCTAAAACCTTTGTACAAAAGATGGTCAAAAAGTAATTGCTTATATTTCTTTTGAATATTATCGTAAAATAATACGTACGGATGGTCATTTGAGTATTAGGTGGGCAAATTTCATCAATTCAAACGGTATTGCCTAAATAAAGGGTACAATTTAAGAAAATATTATAGTTTAGGGGACACATTGCTTCAATTAGTAATTGAGGAGGTAAATCAAACTTAACCGATAGTTGAGGGGATTCTTTGTAATTTACCCAAGATACAAATGATATTAGGTAGTTGTTGAGACATTTATTAAAAATTCTAAAATAAATAGTTTTTATCTACTGGCCAAATATAAACAAGATGGAGGGAGTAGTAAGTACTAATGCATCATCTTTTTCAAGGTTTTTTTTTCTTTATGTTCCAAGGGTATGGGAATGAATCGAACCCGAGATCTTTTACAAGTTTCTAACAGTTGAAAGAAGACCTAATAATACATGAGCAAGCTTTAGAAGGGGTAAAAAAGAGGAATTACCTACTCAAGATTTAATTGTGTAAATTGACTTTGTCACGTTTTCTAATTTTTGTAGCTCTCAGATCGCTTAGGACGAAAAGTTTTACTATTCTTAACGACCTATCATTGCGATCTGTTTTTGCTACAAAGATGCAAACTTTTTAGCAAAGCATGCCAATATAATGTCCGATTACAATTTTGTTAGTCTTCCTAAGGCGATTTGTTTTCTTTTATGTTACATACCTGTAATGTTCATTTTAGGTTTAATATACAATTTGGTCCCTGAACTTTTCTCGTTTTATTAATTAGGTGCTAGATGTATGATATTTCTTATTTTGGCCCTTAAACCGAACTTTTGGGCTTACGTTTAGTCCCTCATCTGACGATAGTTAACTAAAACATTAAATTTTACATAAAAAGACTAAAATACCCTTACTCCTTGATGAAGGGGAATCCACTTGGACAATAATGTTGGTCTTTAAAAAAAATAATTAGGTCCCTAGGGTTTTGGAAAAAGGCTATGAGGCCTTCTTCCCCAATTAGACTTGAAGTTTAACCTATTCTCCTCACCCCAGCCTTCTTCCCCAATTAGACTGGCAAATCGCCACCAGCCACCTTGACGCTGCCAGTTCCCGCTGGATTTCGTTGAGGCCGCTAGTCCCTCTTTACCCCAAAACTAGCCCAAATCTATCACTACCCGCAAAACCTAGGTAGGATTGGTTCAATTTCATGGTCGTAGAACTCGATGAAGAGGGAGAGGGAGGAGAAAGAGATGATCAGAGTAGGGAAGATGATCAGAGTAAGTCGTTAGTCCCTCGTTTTTTATTATTTTCCTCCATCTTAAAATTTTATGGCACTTGACAATCCAATCAACACCCATTGTCCGACGGACTAATCGTAAGCCCAAATATTCGTTTAAGGGCCACAATAAGAAATATCATAAAACTGTCACCTAATCACGAAAACATAGAAAGTTTAGGGATCAAATTGTATATTAAACCTTCATTTTATTGTTAAAATAGTTGCTTAGTAGTTTAATAACAAAAAAATTATAAATGGGCACTTTTTGGAAAAAAAAAATTTATTTACAGATGGTATAAATACGAACAGGAAACGAAACTCACACGATACTAGATCAATTTTGGGATACCCTCACGGTAACATAGAAGGATAGCATTGGCTCTTGTGGTTTATTTTGTAGTTGGTTGTTTTTCGTGGGTTTTATTTTCTCTTTCACCAATCTCATGTTTTTCTCTACCTTTTTTTTTTTTTTGCATTCCTATTTAATTACTAAAAACTACGAAAAAATATTATGAATTACAAAACGAACGGCCTATTCAAATAGGATCGGGCCATTATTTTGGAAGTGGTCCTTTACTTAAACTTAATTATGAAATAATTTCTTGGGAGCAAAGTGTAATTTTAGAAACAATTTTATATCCTCAAGCCACAAACAACATAACAAGTCCGTCTACTTTGGGCGAATTGAAGGAATTAGCAACTTTGTGTGGGAAAGGATCTCTTTCTCTCTCTCTGGCGAATTGAAGGAATTAGCAACTTTGTGTGGGAAAGGATCTCTCTCTCTCTCTCTCTCTCTCTCTCTCTCTCTCTCTCTCTCTGTAAGTTATTGCGCATAACATAATAATGTAGTCGACATACTGACTGCCATTGGCCAGCCATGAGAACTTATTAGTACATATAACTATAAAAGAGTTTTTACTCCTACATCCCTTAATTAAAATTTTTTTTTATCCCGATAGGATTCAGCACATGAATTAAAAAAAAAATTAACTTGATTATTAATATTAGTTAATGTATAATTTTTTTAATGTCTATGTGCATAGTCTATGATTAAAGTAGGGAAAAAGTAAAAATAAATAATAAAAGTAATGTCTAAAAATTTATTTTTTAAATAAGATAATTAATTTAAAATTGATAAAAAAAAGAAAAAATAATAATAATTTAAAGACGGAAGGAATATTAGGTAAGAACTAGTTTTACACCCGTGCGTTAAACGCACAGCCAAATACTATCCTATTTCACGGAAAGATAATATTTTATGCAAATACTATCCTAGTTCAAGCTTATTTTCATTGACTCCATCATAGGAAACATATATACTCATTGGTCCAAAATAAGTATCCTCTTTCCTTTTAGGATGTCCCAACAAAATAGAAAAACAGTAGGAGGTCAAGAAAGGCTAACCTCAACATCCACCAAGCAACTCAAAAGATGGAGGAATCTTCATATCATTCCCAGGTTTTACTTCCCACTTTCGTGCTAATCTTACCTTAATCAACCAATCGATATTCCTTTTTAATGTCTTTCAATAGAGTAAAAGTCATTTTATGTTCTTTGGCTAGAATAATGCAAATTATATGAAAAAGATTGGAATAAGATGAAAAAGAAACGATTTTGAAGAAAAACCGTATTATAAACTGGATAAATAAACTTGATATTCTCATTTACTAAATTGGGAATCCGAAAATAATCTTAAGAGGCAATCACTTAAATAAATATATATCATTGTATCGGTATAAATTCTAAAAAAATTTATACACATTATTTGTTGGCTTTTCATCTTTATTGCATATCAATATCTTGAAACCGTAATGCTATGTTACCCTAGAAACGCAATCGCCCATAGCTAAACACCGGTTTCATCAATGTTTATATGTTTTTGTATATACAAACAAAAATAAAAATAAAATTACTTTAATGAACCAAAATATAATTTGATTAAAAATAAATTATCCAATTTCAACCATTAAAATTAAATCATTTGATTAAAATAAAATTATAGAGTAAATAAAAACAAAATACATATCGATTGACTAAAGTCAATCATCCAATGTCAACCATTAAATGTCTAAAATCAAATATTGGCGCATCATATCTTAATCCATCCCACATTTATTGAATGATAAAAATTATAATATATATATATATTTAATTAATTACGTGTCAATAAAAATGACCCAAATAATTCAAAACGAAAACTCAAAACAAAAACGCAAATGATGCACATATGTGAGCTCGCTCTAACCCTTCCTTTTATCCTTTTAGGTTTCATCCACCGTCTAACGAACATGTAATTTTTTCACTAAATAAAACTCATGCAATGATTATAAGTTTCTATATATACAAACAAAAACAAATAAATAAAAATTACTTTAATGAATAGCCAATCATCATTTGATTAAAATTAAATTATCTAATTTCATCCATTAAGATTAAAATTAAATTATATTACATACTTAATTAAGTACAGATAAAAAGAAATAAATTTAAGTACAAATCAATTAAAAATGACCCAAATAATTTCAATAGTTAGAATCTACGGGCCCAAACTAAATGAAACACAAATAAATCGGGCCCAAAACAAAAACCCAAAAAGGCCCATATATTTATATGTGAGCTCGGTGGATTAACCCTTCGTTAGGGTTCCATCCGTTTGCAACTCAAAAACCTAACTCCAAATTTTCTTTCATCATAGTCTTCCAAAAAAACTATAACGATCTATCTCCCCAAGATCACTCTCCCGAGGTTGGTGAGTGATTGGTACACTCTTCGAGCCGTCAAGGAGTTGCCAAAGTCCGTTGATTGGAGAGAGAAAGGCGTCGTCTGTCGGTCAAGATATAGGCCAATACGGTGATCTCTCGTAAACATTCATGCCTTCTAAATAAATACTCCATAAAAACATAAAATATAAGAAAGTTGACACTATTTTTATGGAACATGTTGACTCATTTTTAAGAATGGAGAATACAAGAGAACAATTTACAAACTGGATAAAATTTTTAAGATTACCACATCGGTTTAGTACCAATAGCACGTTTTCATTTACTTTTTATATATAAATTAACGATTTGAGTCATCTTCAAAGTCTTGTGATTTTTGTGGATGGTAGCAATGGGATTAACTTGAATGGTAGATTTTGCAAGTTGGAGCAGGGAATGAGCAATATTTTCGAAAGGTTATTTAAGTAATAAAATTTTGATATAAAGAATTACTAAATTAACCACGAAGTTAGTTTAAAAAATAAATTAAGTAGGAATATTTTGATCTGTTTAAATAAATTAAGTAGGAATATGTCATGTGATGGCCACTTGGTAGAGATAAGAATTATTAAGTAAAAAAGAAAATAAATACTAAAGAAAGTAAATGGAATGACATCCAAAACGCAATAGGGACGAAAAATGTTATAGCAAAGCAGAGGACAAATTTCAATTAATGCATCATAGTATAGGGACGTTTGGTACAACTTTTACTTTTCCATATATATGTATATATATATATATATATATATATATAGCTTTTCAAATGGAGTAGTAGTAGTATAATATTAGAGGGAGAAACTAAAAACGAAATTCGAACGTCCATGTGTTATGAAGGAATCAAATGCCTTGGATAATGTAGCTCAAATGCCTTGGATAATGTTGTAGTCATTAATACAACATTTAATTTTCGTTGTGAAATGTTTAAAAGTATTTGCTATTTATTAAGTTCGATATTTGTTCATTTTGGAAAGTTCTTTTTGGCGGAAAATTTCTATTTTAGTAAGTGTGTCAAAATCACTTTGTCATTATATATATATAGATGTGGGAAAAAGCCTACACATGTCAAGTTGCTATTTGTACACTTGTTAAGCAGATAGATATTCTTTTCTTGTTTTTTACCATGCACGCACATAGAAATAAATTAGTACTAGTATGTTTTAGATTTTTGCACAGTAAAGTTTAAAGTTGCATTTTTATTGCAAATGAAGATAAAAACAGGAGTTTCATTAATTTTGTTGATTGAAAGTCCTCGTGTGTCAATTACATGCAATTTTGTAGGGTTATTTTTGTGCTTGATATAGTCATTAAAATCTTTGTACTTGACATGTTCTTCGTGATGATGAAAAAGCTCTTAATAACTAATAGTTCGTTTGGTGCAGCGTTTGTAAAATTTTTTTAAAAACGTAGTTTTTTTTTTAAATGCGTTTAGGATATTATTTATTTTTCTAGCAGTATTTTGGAAAAAAATTAGGAATTCCGGCATTTTTAAAATGCAACTTCTTCTGAGCATTAAAACACAATTTTACAAATAAGCTCCATTTTATCCCTGCGTTTTGGTCAAAACGTACAAACAAACGGGTTCTAAATGTTAAAAGAAGAGGAAAACAACCCTGAAAAAATACATGTGAATGACACATGACGACTTTTGATTCTAAAATTAATAAAAATTTCCTTTTAAACCGCAATTATACTAAGATACAACCTTAGATCCCAATATGTAAAAATTAAAATCAGTACAACAATAAACAAACTATAAGGTAATAAAAGACAATTAACCCAAAAACATACTGCAATATTTGCAGATTGAATTTAAAATAATTCAATTCAATGTAAATTGTTCACAAATGGAACCAAATCACACCATTCAAGTAAGAACAGGAATGGGACCCGCAGTGAGGTATATAAGGTTTGGTTTGGGAACAAAACAGAGTGGATCTATAACGGCTACTAATTTTGATGGGAGTCCAAGTCCAAGTCCAAGTCCAAGGTAGGTGCTCAACTCAAGGAGCGTCAAATATGACTATGACAGTATCGGATCGGATCGGATCTTAAAAAAAGGTTCCTTCCTTTACGAATTAGGTAGGAGTACTTTCTTTCTTTATATGCTCAGCCTCAGCTCCAATAGTATCAGCAAATTTGAATTAAACGGTTTCCTTTTCCAGGGAGTACATCACTGTTGACTCATCACACGCTTAACACTTAATTACTTTACTCTTTACTTTCTAAAATTATAATATTCCTTTTTAAAATAATTTTTATTTCTAATATACTCTCACCATTTCAAGTAAAAAGTATTACTATACTATTTTGGAATATCCGTCCACTTTAAAAATTATGTTTACAATCTTCGTAAAACTTTCAACTTTACCCTTCACTCCTTATGTAGTACAAATATATTAACTATGCTAAAATATTTTTGTAATTATATCCAACTTTAATACTACTTATATATCTTTTAATTATTAAAATTTTTAAACGTTGAATTTTTGGGTGAAACGAAGAGAGTAGTTACTAATTTCTTTTAGTGAATCTAACATGTCTCAATGTTTATTTGTAATGTTACAATAGTACAAATGAAAACTAAGATATATATATATATATATATATATATATTTTCCAAAATTAAAATGCTTAATTTTTTTAAAAAATTAAAAATTATAATAATTATAATTTTATCAATTCCCCATCTATTATAAAATTAATTAATTTATTTGATGCATGAAAGCTTTAAAGTACTCTTAAAGAAAGTAATTTACAAAACATTTCGAATGAAGAATTTCCTTTAAATTGGTGGTTATAGATAATTGACAGCTTTCGAGAATTTCCCGTTAAGAATGTACTCATATTATATATATATATATATATATATATATATATATATATATATTATATATATATATTTATTTATTTATATATATTTATTTATGTTTATATTTATATATATTTAAAGTTAGTGAGGATGTCTTAGGTTGTGACACCTCACCAACCTTCAATTCTCAAACAATAACTATACATAATAATAATAGGTATAATAGTAATATATAATACATTCTTCTAATTAACAATAGGTATTACTATCAGTGTTCTAAAAAGGCTTAGGCGCAGCAAGGCCTATAAATCGAAACATAATTATACTATGGCTTATACCATACTTGCTGCAACAATATTAATTACTAAATATAATCAAATAAACTAAAAGTAATGGTCACATTACAAGATTAAAAGTTAAAAATTAAAATTAAATTCAATAATCAATATCATTTCAAAATAGAGGGGAGAAGGGTAACTTTTTAATGACTTAGGAGGGAGGAAATACTTTTAAAACCCTAAAGCACTTATCAAAAAAAAAAAGCTAAAGCTAACAAACAACAGCTCTCTTTCTCTCAAGTCTCAAACGGCAGATTCACTATCTCTCTCACTCTCGCTCTCGCTCTCGCTCTCTCTTTCTCTCGCTTTCTTTCTCTCTCGCTCTTTTTCTATCTTGCGTTCTCCCCCTCTTTCACCGACAGCGGCACACAGCTCACCGACGTTCGCCTTCAGGTAACCTTTCAGTTTCCATCAGTTTTTGATTCGCCAAGCTATATATCTCGCCATAAAAGCTCACCGAAATTCTCTCCGTAAAAGCCTAAAATCATGAAATTAGGGCTAGACGTTGGCGGCACCAACGCCAACTAGTCGGCGACTAGGGCGCCTAGTCGACGATTATCTTCTCCAGTGACTTTTTGTCCGATTTGACCTTAATCATGGCGTGGTGCCGGCATCCAACGCCTAGGCGGCGAGTAGGCGGTCCTAGGCGGCGCTTTTTAGAACACTGATTACTATTAGGTAATACCTTCTTCTAATTATAATAGGAGAACTTTAGGTCAAACAAAATAACGTTATCAACAGAATTTGAACCCACACCCTATTAAATATATATATATATATATATATATATATATTAAACCAACTCAACCAATTATATTATAGGTAAAGATTTTTAAAAAATATTAAATTGTGCTATAAATTAATTTATAATATAAACCAATTTTTATTTTTATAAATGTTACTCTCTTCATGTCAAATTATGAGTTTCATATTCTTATTTAAGACGTCTTAAAATAATGTCTATAATATGTAATAAATATCAACAAAATTTAAAATCATTTCATTCAAAATTGATGCTTCTTTTTTTTTATGTATGTGTAAATTTCTTTTTTCACACTAATAGTGTATCAAAAATATGTAAATATAGTATCTAACTAAACATTTTCTAATCATTGAATAATTTTTAAAAATTATTTTAAGAAATATAATTACATTCAATCCGTAAACAATTCTCCTTTGTTCAGAAAAAAATTATTTCTTCAATATGTGCCAAAGTAAATATCTATTTTAAATTTTGTAAAAATTCTTCAAATATTTGTTTAAAATATCTTTATTAAGTGCAAGATGAAAAAAAGAAAATAAAAAAGAAACACAACAATTTGACATTATCAAAGGATACTTAAAAAATAAAAATAAAATGTATAGAAACGAAAATACATACATTGACCACCAATAAAGAATACTTATTCTGAAATGAAATTACTATAATAAACGTCCACTAATTTGCATATATTGACAACACTTAACTTTCGTCAGATATTAAGTCAACAAACACATATATTTCATAATAATAATTTTTCAAAAATATTTCTAAAATATATCAATTAATCTTAAAATTAAATTAAACTTGTGCGGAGCACGGGCTCTATAACTAGTATTTATGAATGTATTAGCTCACAATCTAAATCCAAATTGATTTAAAGATTTGGAAGAAAATCATCTTGTTTTATTTTGCATACCGATGAAGAAACATTATTAAATATAATCTAATTTGAGCATTTTTTTTAACCACCCCCATTAGTTGCAGTAAATTTTGATTTTACCCCTCCATTTCAATTAAAGAGTTCACTATTTTATTTTTGATCTTTCACTTAAAGAGTTCACTTTTAAAAAATTATGCTTATAATTTCCATAATCTTTCATCTTTACTCTTCACTTGTGTTGTAATGCTATCATCTAGTTTTTCATATGTGTCATGTTTAAACAAGAAATATCTTTCGTATGTTGCAAAAAATTTAAAAGATAGAGAGCCCTCTTTCTAAACGTTCTTAAATGCAAGGCTCATTTTAGAATATTCTTTCAAATGAGACAGTTTTTTTATAATTAATTAGAAATAAAAAATAAAAAAGATTACCCATACAGATGCATTGGAGAAGTTTTCTTTTGGTAAAATCAATCTTCCTTACGTGTCTAGCACTTTTACTAGATAAATGATCGTATTGAAGAAACTCTAAGTACATACTTATAATTATAACCAACTTAAATAACACGAATACATTTCTTAATTATTAAAATTTTCACATGTAGACTCTTTGAGTTGAAATGAGGGAGTAAGTAATATAATTTTTATAACAAATGGAGTAATAAGCTAGTGGTTAGAATGGGCATGCATGGCTTAATGGATAATATATAAATTGGGAGACTTGGGTTTTATTCGGGGAAAAAACTTACGTGCTTAAAGTTTATAAATATTAATCACAATATAATATGCGTACTACTTTCTTTAATTAAATTTAAAATAAATACTGTTAAATAAATTACTCAGAATCATGTTATAATTAATTTTTGTATACTTTTCATATTATTCTATTCTAAATATATATATATATATATATATATATATATAAAGGAGCATGGGCCCACTGGGGATGGTGGTCGGTTGGGGAGTCGGCGCAAAGAAAGATGACACCGCCACCCCTTATCTAAAGAATACAGTACCCAACTGGCAGTCTCCTCCTATCTAGCATAACATGTGAACGGATGGATGGATGGATGGATCATATTTTATAATTGGGTGAATTAGTGATAGGTCTTTTTTTAATATTTGCAAGGAGAATTGCTATTTGAACCCACAAAATTACTTAGTACACCTATTTACTAAGTACACCCCCTCCCATTATTTTTAATCCCTCAAAAACTAAGTACACCCCACCCTAATTACCTATTATACCCTTCATAATATTTATCCCAAAATATTAAAAATATTGCTAAGTAAACCCCACACCCTACACCCTTATACCCTTGTTTGCTAAGTACACCCCACACCCTACACCCTTATACCCTTGTTTGAAAGACCCGCCCACACCCCACGCATACAACGGCAATCGCAAACAACGGCAACATCAACCCACGGCAACAAGCAAAGCACGGCAACAAGCACACAACAACAACAGCAGGGACTTAGTTAACATCCATTTCCCAACTTCAAACAGCTTTCTTCAACTTCAACAGCAACAATGGAAGACAATAGAGGTGTGAATCTCGTCTTTATATTCTAGGTTAAAATGCTATATATTTTTGAATATATGTGTTTAATTTTTGTTAGGTCATAGTTACATTCTATTTTTTTTGCATATTTCTGTTGAAAAAATACAATTTAAAGAAAGTTTTGTTGTAAAAATTGCATTTTTTCGAGGGGACAGTTCGGCACTGGATAGCCGAACAGAAAAGGTGGAGTTCGGCAAGGGTACCGAACAACTCCCAGTGAGTTCGGCAAGGGTTCCGAACTGGTGTGTAACTGTCCGGCATGGCTACCGAACACACCTGGAGTTGTCCGGCATGGGTACCGAACATATCAATGTTGGTTCGGCAAGGGTGCCGAACAATGTGTTATTGAATATATTTTTTTTTCCTTTGTTGATCTAATACAAATTTAATATTTGCAGAAATCAATACATATCAGCGAAGAAGACCTACGGCCACTAGGGCTCACGACAAAGACAACAACAAGAAGAACATTTACAAGAACTATCGCGACAAGTTCCATTCTTTGCTCACGACCTTCAATGATCATGTAGCGGCATGTATATGGAATGGGGAAGAGCGAGCATTGTTGAAGTGTTTAAATCACACTACCAAACAGGAAGAGTGGGCGATTCGGAATAACTGTAGTGAAGTAATGAAGAATTTTGTTAATAGCTCGGGCCTCAATGTGTCATCCAGATGCTCTTATGCAGAAGTGGATAAAGTCCTTGTCTCGGCATTTGTGGAACGGTGGCATCCAGAGACGAATACCTTCCACATGCCCTTTGGAGAGATGACAATTACACTTGATGATGTGTATTGTCTGACAGGACTGAATGTGTCTGGGCCACTGTTATCTAGGCGGAGTGTGCCATTTACACCTCAGGAGGTTGCGAATATTTTAGGAGTGCATCGCGATGAAGCGCTCGTTGGGATGCATGGTGCTAGGGGGCCATCAATAAAGTTAGAGTGGCTTCGTGAGAGATTCCAGGAAGAGGGTACCTCTGATGATCCTTTTGCATGTGCTCGGTCAGCCAGAGCATATTTGTGGTACACTATTGGTTGCACTCTTTTCGCTGACAAGAGTGGGACACGGGTGAACACGAGCTACTTAGAGTTTGGATGACGACCGGCGTGGATACGTATGCCGGGGCTGCAACTCTTGCGTATTTGTATAGACAGTTAGGGCAAGCGTCTCGAGCTGAGACAAAGCAGATGGCGGGATATTCGACGCTATTGGAGGTAACATACTTGTATTTTCAGTTCATTACATTCAAACATTAGAGAAAGTCATATGTTATGGAACCATAGTATATTTGATCGAAACTGTTTTATTGCATGTAGGCTTGGATATACGAGCATTTTCTTGCTTTTAGGCCTCCATATCGATCAAATTACAGGGTTCAATACCCACTTGCAATGAGGTGGTTACCACAAGGAAAAGTTGGTGCCTCGATGCAAAAATTGATCCAATACCGAGAGCGTCTTGACGTCCTTAAGGCCAATGATGTGAGTGCTATTTAATTTAGTTTTCTTTTTATTTTATAACACATGTATGTTAAATTAATTTTCTGTGGTTATTGTAGGTAATTTGGATGCCCTATACGGGTCTTTTTAGGGAGTTACATCCATTTCCCGCCGTCTCGTTATATCATGGATGTTTAGTGGCGTGCAATGTTGTGGAACCATACCATCCGGACCGAGTTCTTAGACAATTCGGTTATGTTCAGACGATTCCATGTACACCGATCGCTGCTGATGTCCATGTCAGATAGGAAAAAAAGAGTTTGTCTACCCTCTTGCCCCTTGTACCATACTTTACTGTTTGGGATAGTCACGTCCTATCTGCTGATCGTCTTGGCAATATTGCTCAACTACCATGGGAGTGTGCCCCTGACTATATGCAGTGGTACAATGCACATTCACATCCGTTGGTTCAAAACCCCGAGAGACGGTCCCCCCAGTTTACCGTGACATCTCCGGCTCGAGTGCCTGACGCATGGGAGATGATTACGTCTGTACGGAATTTAGTACAACCTCCAGTGCAGAGATGGAGGTTAGGGGATCGGGCGATTACAACGGATGAATTGACGGATGTATTAGACAGGACTTATATGATAGTGGGAGGTCCAGATAATGCGGGACCTTCTACTGGAGGGCGAGACGAGGCGGGTCCATCTACTTCTGGACGTGACGAGGCGGGTACATCTATTGGCGGGATCGTCGTAGGAGACGACGAAATTGATTAACATTTGACAAAGAAACTTTTGATGTAACTATTGATTCAAACAAGTATTTGATATAACTATTTGATGTAACTATTTGATGTAACTTTTGATGTCACTTGTTATGAGAATTGGTGTAACTTGTTATGATAATTGATGTAAATTTTTATGTTATATTATGTTAGCGTCATTTTAATGAATGTTAAGTATGATTGGTTTGGACAATATAACCATAGCATTATGATACTTTATGTTTTGTGATTGGTGTAAATTTTTTAAAAAAAAATTGCAACTATGGACATACTGTTCGGTAGCCATCAACCGATTCCTTTACACACTGTTCGGTACCCCCACCGAACTTGTTAAGAACAACTCGGTAGCCCTGTCGAACCAAAGCTATGCTGTTCGGTTAGGGTACCGAACAGTTATTAAAGTGTTCGGTAGCCCCACCGAACTGGTTAAGAAAATTTCGGTAGCTGCTTACCGAACAGTGTGTTGAGTTTGAATTTTTTTTGCTTAACTATCTGAACATCAATCCAAAAACAAATTCTTGCCAAACTAAAAAAAAAACAACGAAATATTGACATCAAACATAACTATTTCCATCGAAACTACCATCAACCATACCATAAAGTGTTAGTTTACATCAAACTACAATCAACTACGATATAAACTAGCCTAAAAACATTCCAAACAACCTCATCTAGTTTACATCAACAATGTTTAGTTTACATCAACGATAGTATCTTTACTATCCGTAGTGCGACTGTTTCTTCCATCAATCGTTTCAACATCGTACATATCTAATTGAACTTTAAAAATATCCTTCCAAGGAGCTGCACATTGTAACCGATTCGTTTCCCAGTATGTTGTCACCGGAGGCAATGGGGCACCTTCGCGCAAGAACACCTTCAATAGAAATACATATATGTCATTTAGGGCAATATAAAGTGTTGTTTTAATATAAATTACACATTATATAAATAGATGTGTGCGTACCTGGATATAATGGTCTCTGTTCACGCAACCGGTACATATCAATTTTAGATTGGATGGGGGTTCGGTTCTCAAAGGTAGGTACATGATTGACATTCTCTTATCTAAACTAACAAAGGCAACATTATAGAATGATGCAACCAAGTAACCCATATATGGGTTACAAAACCAATATTTCTTCGGTGCAGTCACCTCGTAGTAGTCGAGACTTTTCAATACCTTATCAACCATACCATGTTCGTTGAAAACCTGTGCGTAGAAGTCTAAGTGGCTCGACAACTCATGATGGAGGTCACCTCGAACCCTACCCCAATCCTCTTCTTTATATCCAACTAATTCAGCTATTGCGCGAAAACCGCAATGCCCATCACCAAGAACATTCTTAGTGTCTTCAATAAAATCTTTAAATTTTGGTGGTAGTAGATGAATATAACCAGTCGAATTTGCAGCTCGGGTGGTTCGGCGGACAACCTATTGAAAAAAGATAAATTGACGTCAATATACTTTATGAAAACTAATAATAAATATGACTAATTAATTAAATATAAAAAATTAAAAGTATTTACCGAATCTTTGTCTTCGTGGTCGTGAATGTAGGACGTTTAGATGATGGACCAACCTCGTAGGTAACGAGTTGTTCTTCAGCCGGCGAACAACTACCTTGATCAATGGCCTCGACATACTCAAATGCGCTAGGATCCCGTTTTGTTGATTTGGACAACCTAGGCTTTGCAATCTTGGGACGACCACGAGTTTGGACTGAGGTCCAGGTATCACCAATGGTGTTGTTCTTTGGATTCGAGGCTTCCATCAATCGTTTCAACATTAACAATCTATCCTCCGTCTGGGCGTCTCTAAAGTTTTTTACAAACTCGTCAACGCAATGAGTCATTTTAACTTCTAGTTCCTCCCTCACACCAACAACCTCATCTCCCTTAGGTGGTATCATATCTAATTTTCTCCAAAATGAATCAACCTTTTCAAGGGGATTTGGTGTGTTCGATCTCACATACTCGGAAATCTCATGACGACATGGCAATCCACAAGTCTTTCTCAATGAACAACCACACAACAGAGGGTCTACAGGATCTTCACCGATTTCACTCATTTCTTCATAAATCTTGTTCAATGCATGTATTGACACCATACCTCGCAGAGACATAAATACAATTGATTTGTATTTATGTTGAACTACATTCTTGCTCTTCTCAAATGATTGCTTTATTGCATTGTGTGATGTCTCAATGAGTGTGTGAATCTGTTGCCAACAAGTATCGAAGTTACCCTGGCTGGATCCGAGCTGTCTTTTCAACGCTGCATGATGGCTCTCCACCCTGAAATCAGAAATCCATTGGTTCAAAGCACATCTTTATCTAAGACATATAGAAATCAATATACATTGAAGTGAATATACCTGTTTGTTGTGGTGTTGTCAAAATGGATGACGGTATTTGTCCAACAAGCAACAAATCTCTCCTTGTACGGCACTACCCAATTCTCAATGACATACTTCAAAGCAGATGGATATTCTTTGAAGTTTGATTGCAGGCTGCTGAGGAACTGATCAAACTCTACCTCAGTATCTGCGACCACTAAAACATTCCAAGCTGCAATAAACGAATCCCACATCTCCTTTTTTCGGAAAATTTTCTTGCAATTTGCCAAAACATTCTTATTAATATGCCACCGACAAAGAAAATGTCTCGAAGAGGAAAAGTGTGCTCAATTGCATTCATCAAACCCTTTTCTCTATCGGTAACAATTACCTGGGTAGCTCGGATTGATGCATCAAGGACTTCAATATTGTGCATGCCCACAAATAGTTGTCTTCCTTCTCGGACTCCAAATACACTACGCAATAGAAAGTCATATGTGTCGATGTCACACCAACAATCTCCAACAAAGGTAACTTGTACCTATTTGTCTTGTAAGTACAATCCATAAAGATGACCTTCGGAAAACACTTCAATAAATCAATGCTCGTCGGGTGAGCAAAGAAAAGATCCTTTACGGTATTAGTCTTCTCAGCCGATCATGATATAAATACCCATGCTTCTTCAATTGAAACATAAGTTGTTGCATTTCGATCGGCCATCACGCTCGCAACTTTACTCTTCGTACGAGCATTGTAGATCGTCTTGATTGTGGACTTATTCTGTTCAAATTTTTGTTTTAAACCAAACAAAATGTCTTTCGGTTTACTATTGTTGTGTGACAAATCAACTACATATTCCTCCTCTTCCACCGATAATCGCCCAAAGATATGAGTGGCCTTCTAAGTATTCGCAGTTGGATGATTATGCACACCACATTGAATCTCTAATTGCCATTCATTAGCGAGATAACGCTTCCCTCAAACGAAAAGGACATCCACACTTCTTCGTACCAGTTTCTCTCTTCCTTTTTCGTTTGCTCACATTAGCATTAGCCTCTTCGACATTTTCTGATGCTGATGGTAGTGCCTCAACCTTTTTCTTTTTACGGTAATGGCCACTACGTTCACAAGTCATCAACATTCAAGCCCTTTTGCAACTAGCTGTACCACTGTCCGACCTGCTGATTATTATGACAATGTCATGCTCCTGTCCCCTAGCACGCACCCAATCAAACATAAGCTCACGAGATGAAAACAATTCATGCGTCGTGAAAACTTCGGTGAAATCCATGGCAATATCTTCAACATTGTTTTGAACTTCAGGTTGATACGGAATGATCTGATTTTCTTCGGGGCCAATCACACTGCCCTCCGAAGACAACGTATTTGAATCCTGTTAACAAATACAATAACAACACTTAATTAGCAAATAAACAAACATACTGTTCGGTAGGTACCCATGGAACAAAAAGTGTCATGTTCGGTACCCCTGCCGATCAACGTGAAGACCGTTCGGTACCCATACCGAACATAAGAGTATGTGTTCGGTACCCCTGCCGATCTACTTTAAGGAATTTCGGTGGGTACCAGCCGGACTAACTAGAACATGTTCGGTATGGGTACCGAACAGTCTGTATAATGTTCCATGATCCATTGCCGAACACGATACCCAGAAAAACTCGAAAAAACTGAAGAAAATTGCAATTAAAGACATGAAATGAGATGAAATACTTACATAATTGGTCCCTTTTACTGGTTTTTCCATTGTTAGCAGCAATGTGGATGTATTAGGTGGAATTTAGGGTTTGAAGTAGGATGGAAGTTGGAAGATGGAAGAATATGAAGATGAGGAAGAAAAGTTTGAGTTTGAACTCTAAAAATTTAAGGGTGTACTTAAAATCTTGGGTGGGGGTGTACTAAGTATTATTGAAATTAGATAAAAAAAAGGGTGGGGTGTACTTAGTAACAATAAGGGTATTTAAGTCTAAATTTATAATGGCATTTTCGTAAATTTTGTTGGTGGGTGTACTAAGTAATTATGTGGGTTCAAATAGCAACTCTCATTTGTAAGTGCTTTTTTTTTTTTTTTTTGTTAAATTAAAAAAAAATATTTTGGGGGTAAAAAGACAATTATGTCATTAATGAAAGAAAAATATGTGCATATCAATAACTTAAGGCATCGCGATGCCCAATTTAAGTATTTTTTTTTGTATATCGCAATGCACCATTTTGCATCACGATGCACAACTATTGCATCGCGATACAGCGCTTTGTGCATCGCAAATCCAATTTCAGGGGACAAAACAAAAAATTGAGGCTGCCGCACCTCACTAAGGAAGCTGGGTAAAAAATTAAACATTTTGATTGCAGCTCTATTATTTCGTTCTCTCTCTCTGTAGTCCTATAGTACAAGAAGACAGCTATCAATCAAGCCTAGAACTTTTAAAGTGCTATTCACCTTCTCATTTCTACTCGCCCCGGGGAAAAACTGCATTGTGAAAGTGAAATCTAAAAAATCCCTTTAACGAGGAAGAGATCTTTCAGCTGATCCCGCAACCGATCTTTCAAAGTTTTCAACTTCTTCCCGGATGCATAAGGCGAAGGCTGAATCGACGATTTGGCACCAGATATCCGGAGGTGTGGAAAGAGCAGGTGTGAAAAGGGGAAAAGCCCTCAACCAAAGCCATTCTTATCCTGAATGCGTCCTTCAACGAAAGCAGAGAGAAGGTCTCAGTGTGGTCGGTGCTCTCTTTCAGAGTTCAGCCCTTGGTCAAAGGAAGGAGAGTCCCACCTCTTTGCAGTGCGAATTCTTCCTTGGAAAGACGTAGAAATCTACCAAAGCTTTCTCATCGAAGAAGAAAAACGGGCTCTACATGCCTGGCAGAAAGAAAAGCCTGGGATGGTCTGGAAAAAGTCTTTGAAAGCTCAACAGTCAAGTGAGATCATTCTGATGCTCCAATTTGTGCACGTGATGCTCCACTTTGTGCATCGCGATGCTTCACTTTGTGCATCGCAATGCTCCATTTTGTACATCGCGATGCTCCATTTTGTGCATCCCGATGTCCAATTTATGGATATACAATTTAAGACATCCCGATACCCAACTTAAGGCATCCAATGCCCAATTTAAGGCATCCCAATGATCAATTAATATAATATCAAAATCGATCAAAATTGTTATTTTTGGTTGAAAAATTTACATACAAACATGGTATTGACTTCCTATAACAATATGAAATTGATATTATATAAAATCCAAACTCAAATCATTGATTAAAGTCCCAAAATCAGTCCAACAACATCTCCTTCTATTTTCGGACAGCACACTGTCAAGCTCGATTTGGATCTCAAAAATAGTGTTTTTTGGTAGAAAAATTGTGCACAAATGTAGTACTAAGTTAGGATAACAATATGAGATTGATTTTAAACAAATTCGAAGCTTAAAACATAGATTAAAATGGCCAAAACAGCCCAAGAACAAGGAAAAACGGGATGAACTCAGAAAATTCGAATTTGATCAAATTTGTATTCTAGGCATGGAAATTGATCACCAAACATGAATGAAGACTATATTAACAACATGAAATCATTTATGCATTAATTCGAACCTCAAATCTGAAGCAACAATGTTGTTGATGGCATTTTAGGAAGAAAACTATCAAAGTGTACTTTAGCGGTTTACAAAAAAAAGAATGAACTTTAGAGAACAAACAATTATGAAAGTGGACTTGGGCACAATTTTTCATTTATATTTTGGGGGAATATTTTGGAAAAATTGTTGGTCGGTCCACTTTCTGAGATTATCAACCGTTTAAGTTCACTATATTTGTTTTCAATCACTTAATTCTCTTTTAAGTGATAAATTATTCACAAACTAACAACCTATCACGTATTTTTAGTTTTGCGATTTCCTTAATTTTCTTATTCCAATCCCGTATTTATCTCTATTGTGATTTCTTACTAAAATTTCATTCATATCAACTTGAAGAAACTTAAAAAACAAAATACCAAAGCAGTTCAATATCGAATTCATTGTGAAATCAAAATCAATGGATTCAACCAACGAAAATGTTGTCATGTTGTTGCTGAAATTCAGAGGAGATATCATTGTTTCGAAAGTTTCAGAGAATTTTGATTTATCTGAGTTGATCGAATGCATCAGAGGTAAATATTCTAATTTTCAATCGGATAATTGTACTTTGAAATACACTGTAGGATCACACAACAATTGTTGTTTAACCAAAGAAGAAGATTTCAAAAATATGGTGACATTGGCCAAAATTTTATCAGTTTCCATTATCAATGTTAATGTGTTTTAAACTAATAATGGTTTGAATTACGGGATTAATAAAAAAAAAGAAATTATGGAGATGGGATTGCAGAAGACGATGTAAATGTTTATAAAGATGATGCTTGTATCGCGATGCATAAACCCTTGACGAAGGTAAAGGAAAAGCTGTGCATCGCGATGCACCACATATATTTGGCGATGCACAAAAATGTAACAGTGATAATAATTGTTGATTCTTCTCATGATTTACTTAAAATCATTCTATCACTTATGTTCAGCCAAGTCAGATTTGATATTGGCTGATCAAGTGACCAGTCATCCTTTTAACAAAAGATGGCTGATGAAATGACCAGTCATTCTTGTTAAGCAAAGATGATTGATCATATGTCTAGCCATTCCTAGTTGGCTAATGACCGATATCAGTCAAGTTGATTCAGCCAATAAATAGTGACTGATAAAGACTTAATAAGTCTGATTATTTGGCATAAAGAACAGTAGACTGATAAATGTCTTTGACTTATCTCTTGTAAGTCTACTATATTTAAACGAAAGCTTCCTTGATAAGCCTCCGTAGTTATTTTGAATGTGTGTCAGTACTTAGCGTGTCTTGTTTTCAAACCTGCTTTTTTTACTTTACATTTAATGAGTACTCTGACACATTTTTCATTCATAGCTTTTTTGTTTTATTTCAAAATGAAATGACAGGTTCAACCTACCTCTTCTGTGATAACACAAAGCTCGATAAATAGTTGTTCACCACCTTTGACTTTGTTCTGCAACGTCAAATGTTATCAAATGTCTTCAACGGTAACTTTTCTATCACTGCTTATTTAAAGCCGAATGAGCATTGAAGAACGACAATCAAGTTTTATAGAAGCTCTCAAGCATTCAAATCTCTCATAACATTTCAAGAATTCTGGAGCTTCATTAAAGAGCAAATACTTAGATTATTTATTGATATCTTACATTCTTTGTATTTACTCTTTAATTCAATCATTGTATTGAATCTCTCTCAATTACTTAGTTATTGAGAGATCATTGATTGTAACACACAAGATGTTTTGTTCCCTTGAACATTCAATCTCCATATCTCACTGGTCTTTATTGTACACTAATCCGTTAGTGATCACTTAGATTATTAATATTAGTGTACTTAAAAAATACAAGTTTGACCAACTTAGTAGTGGACAAACTACACAAATGGTCTCCCTACTTTTTGACTTTTTTAGGATTGGTTCTAATTAAATAAATTTAATGTTAGTTGTCCTTCTACTACAAAATTTAATGCAATTGGTCCTTTCATCCAATTACGTCAATTTTTTCCGTTAAGTCGCCACACATGAGAGCAAAAATGTCACTTTATTCAGAAAAGTATAGGGACCAATATTATTGTTTGTCCAATTTTGAAACCCTAACATATTTCTCTCTCTCTCTCTCTCTCTCTCTCTCTCTCTCTCTCTCTCTCTCTCTCTCCATGGAGACCGTCCTCCAAGTCCGAACCTCCATTTTCCCCTCCAATTATCCTCCCACAACACATGACAGTGCCCCTATTGATGAAACTGGGATTCCCTAAGCACGTGACAATTTTGCCCTTGTCCAAATGCACATGAGATGCACGTGAGGCGACTTAAATGGAAATTATCATTTTTTTTTGTTGATAAAATAGGACGGAAGGACCAATTTAATTTGTTTCATTTTTCAGTTGAGGGACTATTTGCAAGCACTTAGGACCAATCCCGAAAATTAAAAAAAGTAAGGGGACCATTTGTGTAGTTTGTCCTAATTAGATAAAATTGTGAATACAATTTAGAGAAGAAAGAAATTAAAAGCCCTAATTTCAACTTTCTACAAATTGAATCTTAAGAGCAAATGTAATCACTTTTGAGGTAAATATTCATTTATTTGGTTTAAGATAGAGTATTTAGTTGAGGTATGTTGATGAATGCATATTAATTAATTAATATTCTTACAAGGTTGATCACCACCTCCTTAAACAGATAATTACGCAGAGTATTGTCTTTCCCTCCCTCCCTCCCTCCCTAATTGTCCGATAAAACTATAAGTCAATTACTACTAAATAAGTAGTACTAGCTATATATATATATATATATATATATATATATATATATATATATATATAACTTCTCAAGGCAGGAAGGAATGCATGGATAGTACGTACGTACTGCAAGAGTTGAAGAAGACATACGGATGGATGGATGTGCTGTACCCAGTAATTAAATTCTGAAAATAATAATTGGAGTAATTCTAAAAGGGGGGGTTTCGACTCGGAATTTTTATGAAACTGATCAAGAAAAGTCGCAAAGAATAAACCAACCAACAAAAGAATGCTAGCTAGTTGTTGGTTTGCAATGCATGAATAATACTGTACCTTCTTTTGGTCAGACAGACAGACAGGGAGTATTTAATTTGCTGGTTTTATAGCAACAATAAAATACTAAGTACGGATCGTGTAAAATATTCAGCTGACTTTTGGATATATTTTTGCCCTCAGTCGTCATACGCATGTGGGATGCACATAGACAACTTAACGTAAATTATTAATGACATCAATCAAAAGGATTGGCAGCGTGAAAATTTGAAATCTTAGGAACAAAAACGATGCAAAATTTTGTTAAAAAACTAATTGTGGATAAATTCATTGTGAGAGACTTGTGGTGTCATTATTCCATTAATTTTTCTATTACTCCACTTTTTAGGAGCCATTCTGTTCATTGATTTCCAAGCAAAAAGTCTACGCCCACCACCTGTTGCCTAAGCTAATACAAGTATCAATATACTTCCCCCTCAACAAATAATCCACTATATTATTTTAGAATATTTTATTTAAAAAGTTCACTTTTAAAAAATTATACTTACAATTTTCATAATCTTTCATCTTTATCCTCCACTTGTATTGTAATCATCTTGATTATACTTAAGTATTTTTATAATTATGACTAAATTGAATGACAGTAATATATCCCTTAATAATTAGACTTTTCAAATATAAACTTTTTGGATAGAACAGATTGAGTACTTACTTTGACTAAATATTTATAACAATTTATTTATTCTTATGAAATTTCAAAATATAGCATTCTTAATTGATATTGTATCAATGATTTCAATTTTATTATCTAAGACATAATATAATAGTGGTTAAATATTATTTTATGTTAACTTTCTAATAAAAAAAATGAGACTATTCTTTTGCAACAAAGAGAGTATACCCTAAGTTTTGCATTTCCATATACATTCAATATATATACTCCATGTATTTTACTTTCACTTTTTACTAATAAATTAATTTATGTTTTTATAATATTATTTGGGCCAAAATACTATTTAACCCCCAAAGTATCCACCAAATTTCAGTTTACTACCCATATTCCGTTTTGTCCCATTACAGTATCCAATGTTGTCATTTGTCTCATTTTCACCCCTGGGTTGGACGGATGTTAAGAAAATTAATGGAAGTTGACATGTGCCTGTCATGTGAGGTATTTTGGTCATTTTGATCGAGGTCGAGATTTGGTCCATTTTTTTTTTAATTCATTAATGCAATTTATTATTCACTAAAACAAATGACCTGCTTATCTTTCATTTCGTTCAAATCTCAAAATTTCTCAACCATTTTATACTCATCTTTCAAAATCATGCAAAACACAAATTCGTCTCGACTAGCAACTCGTCCTACTCCTCACACCGAATGGAGAATACGGATGATGAATGTCTTGACACCACAGCCTCAGATGATTCGAAGACCTCCTCGACTCAATCGACGGCTTAGAAATCGCCCTCAAGATCCCAGGAATGATGTCTCCAATTTCATTGCTTGGATCCCCACAAGGTCTACAATACCCACTGCTGAATCTTTCCCTGTTCCCTTCTATGCTCTCTCAAACGCTTCTAGCGAGAACCTACCAATTCAAGAGGAGCATTGGTCCATAAACGAAAATTCTGCACAAGACTCCGTGGAGAGTACTTTAAGGAGGAGAGTACTTTAATTATATATATATATATATATATAATTAAAGCGGAGAGTACTTTAAGGAGGAGAGCACTTGACATGTACAGTAATTTGACATATACAGCAATTTAACATTTGACATTTGATACTTTGCTATTAGACATTAAGGAGGAGAGTAAGTACTACTTTAACACTTGACATGATGTATATCTTATACATGAATATCTTACTTTGAACTAAATAAATTTTCTGAGAAACTATATAAACATTATGAAATGTATGTCTTATACATTCAAGAGGAGAAGACTTTAAAGAAGAGAGTTACACACCTTGTCACATACATTAAGGAGGAGAGTACTTTGACATATAATACCTTGACATATAATATTTTGACAAATAGTCTTTGTAACTGGCACAGTTTTTGTGACTCGTCTAATATTAAACTCCATAAAAAGACTTCAATAACAGTATCTTCTAAAATTCTTATCTTTTCAAACAAAACTGTTATTCAAAATACTTTCTTATAAAATCTCTTTACAAGAAAGAAACAAAATCTTCAAAAGAATATTCCTTCTGCTATGGTATTGAAACTACCTTTGTTTCTTTAAGTTATTTATATCATTAGCAATTCTTACATAAAAAGCTGTTCAAACTACTTTCTTGCAGAAACTTCTAAACAGGAAAGAGACTTCTCAAGATCTTCCAATACTTAATCAATTCAATTAAGTATTAAGAAGCTCCAGCAAATCTTTACTTTTTTAAGTAATAATTTCAAACTGCTATAAGAACTTTACATAAGGAGGGGAAGTTCAAATCAGCATCTCTTATTAGTTTGAAAGTTGCTGATTCAAAATAATGTCTCGCTCAAATTGTTTCAAATCGTTTAAATCATGTCACAAGATAGATTCTTTTCAAAAACATCTTTATGGCTTACTTATCAATTATATCTCATAATTGCCTAAAAATATTTTACCATTGCTTCATATTTGTACCTTTATCGAGTCTGTAAATACTTAGCAATAGATGACTATACATACACTATTGCTTGTAAGTTCAACCTAGGGCATGCCTTGAGATAAAATGATCATTCATTGGAAGGCATATTATTACTAAGGATTGAACATCTACTTTAAAGAGTTGTATGTATATGTCAATTGTAGTAATGGTTCCAAGCAAATAGGAGAATGTTAGGAATATGCCTGTGAAAACAGCTGATGCATATGTTTGCATATTCCAACATAGTGATTTGCTTGTTCCCATTACAACGCATGTTTCACAAGTGACTAAAAGGGCTGCGTACCGATTAGTGTGATAGCTTGATGAAACAATGCATAGGTCATTAAACTAGGAAGTCTTTGTATATGTCCGAGTCTTTGTCCTACCAAGTAAAGATAACTCTTCATATGGATTAGCTCTACCAGCGCTAACAGACATGTCTACCAGCAATGTTTCACCAGCAGACATTCCTATCAGCCATGTCTCATCAGCAATCTTTATCACAGCAGTTTTACAATAACAGATCTAAGTATCAGATGTGCTCTTCATCAGATAATTGCAAAGAAGCTGATAATTCTCAAGAGGAACATCGGTCGATTGGTCGAAGCTACAATTCAAAATAGATCCGTTACAAGATCTTTCTCACAGCTCAAGATACGCATCGATGTCTGTACTTTGACTATTATTCAGAAGACATTTCCTCTTCCGTGTTTGGCTCCAGTTTTCAAAGCTATGTTCCATAAAGAGCCAAGCATAGTACGCTGCTAACAGGCCTGTATGTCACGTCCCATCCTGACAGCCTGCATCAATGACAGACTTCAAGACAAAGCTTAAACAGAAGGTCTTTGCCCAACAGTTAGTACAATGTACTCTGATGCATTGATGATTCAGATCTCTAACGAGCAAAAATCATCCAAGCTTCAACAACTCTTTCATCTTCTCCAGCCTATAAAAGAAGTCTCTCATCCCTCGTTCAAGGAGTGTGTGAAATTGTGCGAAGCTTAAAACACTTCCAATCCTAGAGTAAGAAAAACACAAGTGTAAGAACAAACACTTTGTGGGAGAGAAATCTGAAATTTCTAAGGCAAAGAAGCTCCGCTTGATCAAGAATTTCCTTTCTTGATTTGAGTTCTTTCATCTTTCG
The DNA here is from genome assembly GCA_016624345.1 of Platycodon grandiflorus. Taxonomy (NCBI): domain Eukaryota; kingdom Viridiplantae; phylum Streptophyta; class Magnoliopsida; order Asterales; family Campanulaceae; genus Platycodon; species Platycodon grandiflorus. Next base: position 14,244,344 of record CM028363.1, read on the forward strand.
AAAGACTCAGTCTCTTCAGTTGCTATACTTCAAATCCATAACTAGAGACCAAGTATCCTGCTCATCGTTGAAGACTGACCAAGCTTGGAGATGTCCAATGAAGAACCAGAGCATAATAATCCATACTACATTCATATCGACAGACTTATACTACCTTATAAGGGCTGTCGATTGTACAATGAATAGTCATCATTCTTGGCCAAGTGCTTAGCACTTAGTTGTTCAAATACCAGCTATTTGAACAACGCCTAATATTCTCTTCTCACAACAAATTTATCGAATTGATACTACAGGAAGACAACATGATAAATATTGACTGCATCTTCCAATGTATTTTCGATAAATTTGATTTTGCTTTCTTAATCTCTCCTTTTTCTTTCCTAGGAGATTGCTAGGTTAGAGAGTCTAGGTTGATGTATTAAGCATGTTTGCCTTTGAGCAAATCTCTGCTGAATTTTAAAATAAATCATATTTTATTACATTAAGCATTTACTTGTCTTTCCTGTATTATATGTTATATATCTTGTGCAATCTGGTTATGGAAAGTAATTGATGCATCTAATATAAGATTTTAGTTTGCTATTATGATAAATATGTACCTATTTATTTACAGCTGCTTTAATCTTAATTGCTATACTTATGCTGCTTGTTCTTTCGCTGTTTAAATTCTTCTATACCAGCAAAGTATAACATAATCTTCCTACCAACAGTCCTTGAAGTCTGCTGATGCACAACAGTTGATTTCACTGTATCAGCTATGTTGCTTAAACTTGAAAGATGACCTATCTTATTAATTATTTCATCACTGTCTTTCAACATAATCTTTAAATCAGATGAAATTTTTAATAAAGGTAATATAGGCTATTCACCCCTCCTCTAGCCTATATTCTGAATACATCCACATGGACCTAACAATGAAGTTAATTACTAAATTATTGTTTTGTTTTCATTTTTTGCCCGTTTCAAGAAACTATTTTTTTTTCTAAACTTTTCTTTTTAGAAAAATATTTTTATCATTTTATTCTTATTTTTTCTTGTTATTTTAATGATAGCTACATGGACATAGACTTTAAAAATATATATATATATATATTATATAAATATTTATAATAGAGTTAATTAAATTTTTTTTTAATTTGTGTGCCCAGTCAAACAAGACAATAATTTAAGAACGAATGAAGTCTTTTTTTTTCTTTTTTTATTTGTGAGAGAGAAAAAAAAATGAATTCCACTAATTTAGCTCAACAGTAAGATAACTTGACAGTTCTAACAAAAAAACAAATACGCAACTCAACTCGAGCTTTGTCTCAATTACTCGGGGTCGATGCTCACACACCAAAAAGGTTATCATGCCAGAAATCCATGCGGAAGATGAAGAGCTAGTTGGTGTATAGTGGTGTTAAGTGGTAGATAACTAGCTAGAACAACACTCAAAAGAGACCAAAAACAAGAAACACGAGCCGAAAGGTTATCCCAACTCAAATTCTTCGTTGTGAGAAATAGTGAGCAACCACGTTAGTAGCACTTGGGTGAGGTCGGCCGGCCAGGCACACGCCCAGGTCAGCCTCTCCCTTGGTTTGCCACCTAGTTGTACTGGCCAATGAAGCTAGTTTCTTTGTTGTCAGCGATAGGTGGCAAGTGGGCCCTAGAAAAATATTAAAGTAAAAAGATTTCTAGGGATCCTCAGTCAGCTGCAGCATCGATCCATTTTCAACATTCAATTCGGTACAAAACAAAATCATCACAATCACATGTAACTTTTTCTTTTTTTGTTATGGATGGATGTTCATTTTAATTTTGATCTTTCTCTTCTCTTGTTTTATTTATTTATTATTTTTTTTACCGCTCCCTCCTCCCCATTTATTTAATTTAAAGGAACAAGAATCAGGAAAGGAAAGAAGAGAAACATACCACCTACCGTAGCGTCTATTATTAGAGGAGTCCGTCGGGATGGAAAACACCACTAAATCCACCGTTAATATACTACTACTACTACTAGTACTCCCTCCTCCTCCTCCTCCTCCTCCTCCATCACTCCCACCATAACAACAAGTCCTAATTTGACCTTTTTTTTTTTTTTTTAAAAAAAAAAATTGCAAGTGATTCCGAAATCAATGAATTGTCAAAGGAGTATTAGTATTATATACTCGGTAAGTATTGTTTAAATTGAAATTGGAAAGTCAAAGAAAAGATTAGGTTTTTTGTACACAGCTATGCTATAGTAACAAAACCATGAGTTGACTTAATCAACTCCAAGTCACCGTGTTGTTTTCTCGTCCGTCCACAATTAAAACCCTCATCATCATCATCATCGTGCACTGCACTGCTCTGCTCTGCTCTGCATATCCCAAACATTACATTACGTCTATAAGTCTATTCTATCAAACACTAACTAAACTTCCCTCTCTATCCACAAATAAATATCCTGCCTGAATAGCAGCAGCAGCAGCAGCAGGACCAAAGCCAAAAAAAACCCTAACTATAAATAATAATCTCTACTCTATCTAGGAGGCACAAGGACCCAACTTTCAAATCAAATAGTATTAACTATAGACTAACATATTTAGCCTACTTACTTGACATGATCAAGAGGAAGCTGATCTTTCCGTAAAACCCCCAGCTCCATCAATGATTGTCACAAAACTAGCTTCGGTTTTGAACCACATTTTTCCTCATCACGTGGTCTACTTTTTATGGTATCTCCATGATCACTTCTTCAATAATTATTCTGCAAACAAGAACGGGCTTGAGAAGAGGCTTATTGTGATAAATGCTCAACAAAACTTTATATCCTTCGTGCATCATCTTATCTTGATGGGGACCTACCTAATTGACTGACAACCGGAAGAATTGCAACTTTGAAAGCTACGAAATTAATTGGGAAAAAATTATATTGTTATGCCAACGTGCCATATATATATATATATATATACATAGAGGTATTTAAATAAAACTCATGGTTGACGGAGATCACACCTCATATTGGGGGGTCAAGCACTAGGCACCATATATATATATAGTATGAGTGCACAAAGGAGTTGAATGGCTGGCAATAATTAAACAAAAAAAAAAAGTGGGGAAGACTTAAATGACAAAAATGGCTAGTTTTGGTTATTTATTGACATCTTTATTGGATTTGTAATTAAGGAGTTGAATAACAAATCAAAACACATGCGGTCCTAGCCTTCGGAAAAAAAAAAAAACTCAATTTTAGTTTCAAACAGTTTTATGAAATTGACTTTTGAGATAAAGCCCAGGTTAAATCAATATCTCAACCTGCCTATATTATGGGTACAGCTAGAGAAGTTGACAAACACATTATTTTTTATTTTCTAAAGAAAATAAAAAGTTGCCAAGCTCAATTAGATTATATGCTTGTAACCTATCAAAAAATATATATATATTATATGCTTGTTTGACTTTTGATTGAAAAGCTAAGCATATCAAGTTTAATACTTTTTCAAGATTAGTAATGTTGACAGATCAAATTCAAATAGTCAAGTTCTCAACAAACTCGTTTGCTTCCCAAGAGGCATACTTGGGAACCTTCAAAACCCCCTCTTAGTAGAAAATTTCATGTATTAAGATTGTGGTAACCTGTCCATTCACATACAACAAAGCCCACCTTTTGGATTCAAAGGAGGGCAACTTGCCATTTCTACACCAGAAAGAAGAGTTGCTGATGAAGAAACTACAACTCAAGGGGTATACTCAGGCTTTCAGTTCTGTTCATGTTGTAGATACTAAAGGAATATGGTCCTCTCCCTTTCTCATTAACTATCAAACGTATATATACAACCCTAACCCTTAATCATAGGGATTGACTTAGTCTCCTACCATAACAAGAATATTTACTTACCTACCATACGGATATACACATAAACTACACAAATATAGATGATCACATAAATCTCTATTATTCTATATGCTATCAGATACGATAGTAGAAAACAAAATTCTTGTTTTTAACTACCATAATACTATCGAGATCGCCATGCTTAGAGGATGAAAAATCCAACCACCTCCCCTCTTCAAGACACCTCCAAGATTCGGTCGAAAAAAAAGGAAGATCCCAATATTATTACAACATGCCAAAAGATTTCTGCTCCCAAAGGTTCCAATCTAACTTAAGTTTTTAAAAAGCAGCAATGGCCCATCACGATTCCGGTAGATTCACAATCTATGGAACTCAAACCTCAAGTCATCTCGGAAGTTTGAGGAAAAGGCAAACTTTTGTTATTGAACTAAACTTCCATCCTCGGTAAAAGGTAGAATCTACATCCAGAGAAAGACCTCAATTATCATCAAGGTACTGTGGGAATCTTTTAGCTAGGAAACACCACCTACCATCTAAATGGAATTTGGCAGCCTCGAGGAAAATTCTCTTTTATTGACTGTGGTCCGTGACAATCACTTTTATATCGTCAAATTCCAACTGAGGATTACTATCGTGTAAGGAGGACCATGGTTCCTCGGAGACTTACATATTTAATGTTGAGAAACAGAAACAAAATCAAACCCTGTAGCTATAAACTCCATGGCTATTTGGGTCAGGTTGAACAATCTTCAAACCAGAGTATTTTGACTGCGAAATCTTAACAATTATTGGAAGGCACTAAGCTGACCTCATCCAGATTGATACAATTACCTCCGCAACCTCCAGAGAATGTTAAGCTCGTTTCAGTGTTCAAATCCCCTCAAAGATTCCTTTAGATACCAAAGTCATAAAATTTGACATAATCTGGCAAGATGTAGCAAACGAAAAAGTTTCATTCTCGTGTTTCAACTGTGGTTGTATCAAACACAACATAGTCCTTAGCCGAAGACCTCCCAGGGAAACAAATGATTGACACTTCAATACCAGCAGAGAAGCATGCTAATCCTTCTGTAATTCGAACTATAGCCACTGGGTCCAGGTCGCATCCCGGCGGCGCACTAGCCACCCCAAAACCAATGGGACAGACATCCAAAACCATCCCTAGAAGAAACTGGCGATAGGCTATCGCTTCCGAATTCCAATGCAAAATTTACCAGCTATCAGGCTTGGAAATTCTATCAAGAAAGGCTCCTCGAATCTCAAGCTGCCACATCATTTACAATAGGTCATCAACGAATAAGATGTCAAATTTCTCTACCAGTTTGTCACATTTGCTTATTTTTGAAGATTGTTCTTTTCCTACCTCCAACTAGAAAATCAACATCCAAGACCCCCCGGTTCAGCAGCATCATCCAAATTAGCAGCTTTCCTCTCGGAAGCAAGTGATCCCATGCATTCTGTTTATGATAACCAACATGCGGCCGTTGAAGCCGCCCTGCAACCCCCATCCCCACCCTGCGAGCCACCGAAACTCCAAGCATATACTCCTCAGCTGACCATACTCCATTACTTATAGCCAATAGATTTGGATTCAAGAATGCTATACTCAGACGACCTTACCAGATGATATTATTAAAATTGCACTAGCCCCATGGCCCCCATCTGCTTCCACTTCCCCTTCACCCTCAAAACTCCTCTAGACGTCCCAACATCAATGTCAAAATGTCACATTAAAACGCTCCCTCAAAATTCAACACTATCATGACCAAACAACTACCTCCTCGCAGTAGGACCATCCAAACAAATAGTCAAAGAGAACACCGACGTCTACACCGTCAGACTGTTTTCTCCCGGATCCCTCCTTCCTTACCTTTCACAATTACAACTTGTTTCTATCTGGGCCCCAATCTCCAGAACATAGACTCCCAAGTCAACTTCCTCCAACCGTACCAGCGAGCGGCTACCATATGGAGAAACCCAGAGTTAAACCAAGTTCTAATCATGAAGGTATCAACGTGGCAGTTATGAAAGGCACTCGCCTAGGCTGCGTGAAGCGAGGCGAGGCGAGGCCTTGCATCCTCAAACTTGGTCAGGCGAGGCGTTTTAGCGCGGCGGAGTCGAGGCGGTCGCTTCTGTGTCGAGGCAGTCGCTTCTGTCAAGGCGGAGCAAGGCGAGAGGCGATCTGAAGCGACGCCTTTGTGGCAGCCCAAAAAGTTTACTATTTTTTAGTCAAAACGTCGTAGTATAGTGAGGGTAAAAAATAAAACCCTTTTTTACTGACCCGTGACTCAAACCCAAGCTCAAATCGCAAACAAAATTACCTGGAGCAAACCTGAACGACGGAGGCGAAAACGACGGCAAAACTCTCTAGCTAGGATGACCCCTGCGAGCGAGAAGTCCAAGTCGACGAAGATGAACAGGTATTCTTCTCTCTCTCTCTCTCTCTCGACAGCCTCTTTCTTTTTCAATTTCTTCGTCTTTTCTGTATTACATTTCTTTTTTCTTCTCTCTTCTCACTCCCCAATCTCAACGAAGACGAACAGATTCCTTTTTCTCTTTTCTTTTCTCCGTCTCTTTCTTTTTCTATCTTTTTCCTTTTTTCTTTTCCCTCTCGCCAGTCTCAACTCTTTTTTTTTTTTTACTTTTTTTTCCTCGAGTTTATTATGTTATTGTGTATAGCTTAATCTGTTTTTTTTTTCTCTTAACAGCCTTAAGAGTATAGTTACTCTATCAGTTTAATCTGTTTTTTTTTCTTTAAAAAACTAAAAAAAAAGAGTATGGTTTATTTAGTTTTTTTTTCTTTTTAATTTGTTTTCCACTCTGTTCTCTTTAGGCTTATGACGACCCCAACTCCAACGGCCCCAACCCCAGCCTCATCAGGAAGAACGAGCTCGAATAGAAATGATCCAGCTTGGAAATATGTATATTTAGAAAATGAAAAGAACCCCAACAGTACAACGTGTAGGTATTGTCAGCAAAAATACTCGGGAGGAATATGTAGGGCCAAACAACACATAGTTGGAAGGTATTCTAGTGTTAGGGCTTGTGATCATAGTTATTAAAGGCGGAAGGGGAGATGTACTTTTTTGAGGTGAGAGGCGGGCGGCCGAAAGGCGAGCAAGGCGGAAAAATAATATAAATATATTTATTTATAATACTGTAACAAATTTTAAAGCATATATATATATATATATATATATATATGAAAATAAAATTTGAAATTAAGTTCACATATATTAGCACAAGTCAACAACACAAATTCAACATCTTGCACCTACAATTCCATAGCAAAAGATGAAATAAGAAAATAAATAGTCATACAGGTAATGAAAACAAAGTCATGGAAAAACAAGTAGCAATTACTAACTGGCAACATGTTAAACTTAAACATTCTCGGAATCCAAATTAAACTCATCATCGACATATCTAGCAAACTAAAGGTTAAATAAAAGGAAAAACAGGGATATATATAATTATGAACAGATTAAGGGGGGAAAAAAAAGAGTATGCAACGTAAGTAGAGTCAAAACAGAGTAAACAAAATATAGTATGCAGTATCTAATATCTATACTAGTACTTGACTTAAGAAAAATAAATAAATAAAATGTCCAAAAAAAAAGTCCAAAAAAATAAATAACAAACGAAAAAGAACTAGTAATACTCTGTTAAATAAAAAAAGGAAAAGGAGAAAAGAAAAAAGAAAGAAGACTGTTGAGTGTTCAAAAAAAAAAAAGTCCAAAAAAATAAATAAAAAAGGAAAAAGAACAAGTAATACTCTGTTAAATAGAAAAAAAAAAAAAAGGAAAAGGAGAAAAGAAAAAGAAAGAAGACCATCAAGGTCTCGAGGGTCGAAAGAGGAGAGTCGAAGGAGACGTACCTTTTGCTTCATTGCTCGCTTCGTTTCTGGTCGCCAAGGGTCGTCGATCGCCGGCATCGATCAGTCGCTCACCATCGTTCCTTTGTTGGTCACCGTTGTCACTGGATTCTCGTCGTGCTAAGGTTTGCTCACAGGTAAGTTTCCTTTCGCATTTGAGTCAGATGACGGAGAGATTGAGTCAAAAAGGGGGTTTTTGTTTATTTTGATTTCCCTATACTACAACGTTTCGTTAAAAAAACAAGGGTTTTAGTGCTGTCGCAAAGGCTTCGCCCAAGCACGCCTCTCGTCTTGTTCGAAGTCGACGAAGGCGAGCGCCTTTGACTTTCCTTTGTGAAAACGCCTTGCCTGTGCCTTTACAAGGCGTCCATGCCTCGCCTCACGCCTCCAGGCGCCTCAGGGGGCTGAGGCGACTGCCTTTAATAACTATGCTTGTGATAAAGTACCCGATGAGGTGAAAGAGGAGATTAAAACTTTTATGCTCTCGAAAAAAAGAGCTAAAGAGCAACTTATTTTAGAGAAACAAGGCAAGAGAGATGTTAGGAAGAGATTTTGAGAAGCTACGGTGATGATGATGATGATGAAATTCCAATTGGAAGTGAAGAGGTTAAATCATCAAAAAGAATAAAGCAAAGTGGCCCAAGCAAAAAAGGACCGATGTATTTATTTGTAAGTCACGGTCAACAACAAACTTCCAAAGGTATGAAAAAACAAAAGATTGAAAATGAGGATGGGTTGAAAGTGTTGAGGAATCGGGTATGTTTGACCATAGCAAGAAGGATGTATGATGCCGGCATTGCTTTCAATGCCGTGAATTATGATAGTTTTCAAGACATGATTAATACGATTGGAGAACATGGTCCGCGGATGAAAGCTCCCAAATTTTCATGAGGTGAGAGTTCTGTTGCTAAAAGAAGAGGTGGAGTCCGTCAACAACAAATGAAAGACCACAAAGATGAATGGAAGAATTATGGTTGTACTATTATGTCCTATGGTTAGAAAGACAAAAGAGAAAGGACATTAGTTAATTTTCTAGTCAATTGCCCTAAAGGAAACATGTTTATGGAGTCGGTTGTTGCCTCTGAGTATAGCAAGACGGGGGAGAAGATATATGAGTTGCTTAGTAAATTTGTAGAGAAAGTCGGGCCAAAGAATGTAGTTCAGGTTGTTATGGATAGCGCTTCAAATATGAAGTTGGCGGGTAAGAAATAGTGAAATACTTGATAACTTTATTTACTTTATGATTGATAATGTTATTATTTATTTTTTAGATGCTTATTTTTCTCTCCTTTTTTTCTATTCATAGGTGTTGATGACAAAGTATCCAAATTTATATTGGACTGCACATTGCTTGGACCTGATGTTGGAAGATCTGTTTGAAATACCAAGTTTCAAATTAGTTTTTGCAAAAGCTATGAAATTAAATAGCTATGTCTATAGTCGCCCTGGTGTGGTGAATTTGATGAGGAAGTTCACTCAATTAGAGTTGGTTAGACCGGTAAAAACTCGATTTGCCACAGCCTTCCTCACTCTTGGAAGAATCAATTTAGTGAAAAGAGGCTTGAGGGCTATGTTTCAATCAAGTACATGGACAAACAGTAAATGGGCAAAGGAGGTGCAACGTAAACAAGCTTGGAAGACTATTATGGATGCTAGATTTTGGAGGGTAGTAGTCGAAAGCCCTTAAGGTTGCGGGTCCTCTTGTTAAGGTGCTTCGAATTGTTGATGGTGAAAGTAAACCTCCCATGGGATATAATTATGAGGCTACGGATAGAGCGAAGGAGACCATTGCAAAGAGTTTTAATGATAATGAAGAAGATTACATAGAGTATTTTCAAATCATTAATAAGAGGTGGGAGTCTCAGCTTCATCAACCTTTGCATGCGGTACTACTTGAACCCTGAATTTTTCTACAAAAATAAGGGTATTGAGACAGATAAAGAGGTTATAGGAGGGCTCTTCAAATGCCTTGAGAAACTAGTACCGGACCTTGAAATGCAAGAAAAAATCAGTGACGAGTTGATTGATTATAAGAATGCTAATGGTCTTTTTGGGTTGGAACTAGCTAAAAGGCAAAAAACGAAAAACTCGCTAGGTAGTTTACTAGTTTATTACATTTTTTTTGCATATATTTGAATGAAAATTTACTATTGAGAATAAATTTTATTTACTAGTTGAGTGGTGGATAAAGTACGGTGGAGGGGCTCCAAATTTGCAAGGCTTTGCTATCAAAATTCTTAGCCTCACTTGTAGTGCATCCAGGTGTGAAAGGAATTGGAGTTTTTTTGAGCACGTAAGTTGTAGTTAGAACCAAAGTATATTAATTTTGGGAAGTTGTTTTAAGAAAAATATATTCTTGGATTGTGAAAACAATTAATTTGCATATGCTTATGTTTTTAATTACGTGAAATTGGATAGGTTCATAGCAAGAAGAGAAATAGGTTGGCTCAAGCCAAGTTAAATGATTTGGTGTTTGTGAAATACAATAGAGCATTGCGACAACGATACTTGTATCGAGAGCGTATTGACCCAATTGCCCTGAGGGACATTGATGATAGCAATGAGTGGTTGGTTGATGAAGATGAGGAAGTGCGTGAAGGTGGTGAAGAAGTGCACGGTGATGACATGGATTGGGAAGTAGTTAGTAGAGTTTATGGACCTAAGGAGCCCGCCTACTTTACTAGAGACAAAAGATCATTGCCTCCTATTGCTACTAGCTCGAGCCAACAACAAAGGGTGGGAGTTACTGGGATAGGCACTTCAAGCACGTCTAGGTCACATGACATTCACCTTGTAGATAAAGAGGATGAAGAACACGAGCCTATTAGAACCGAAGTGATGTAGTGGAGGATGATGGGTTTAATTCGGGTTTTGAGGATGTTTATAGTGTTACTAGTAGCTGCTTGTTTTCCATGACTTTATTTTCATTTGGTGCATGACTATTTATTGTTTTGTTTAAAGTTTAACTCGTAAGTTCATCTTTTGCTATGGAATTGTGGGTTTGAATGTTGAATTTGTTGTTGTTGAATTATTGATATTATATGTGAACTTAATTTCATATATTATTCTCATTTATAGATGCATTGAAATTTGTTGCAACTAAATAAATAAATATATATACTATATTTCCTAATTTGTCGCCTTGCTTGCCTTTCGGCCGCCCTCCTCTCGCCTCAAAAAAGTGCCTCACGCCTGCCTCTCGCCTTTAATAACTATGTGTGGCATTGTAGGGGAGTTGGAAACCAAGGTTTGTTATGCGTGCAAAAGACCTATCCAACATGCGTGCTCTGGACATAATCATTCTTTTGGAAACCATGTTGACTGGCTCCAGTGCTTGTGTGCTTATGAACTCTCTTGGATACAGTGGCATGTATGTGGACGCTGTTGAGTCAAAAGGTGGAATTGGGTCCTCTTGCATCCGTCTATCGTAGACCTTAATATGGGGGATAGTTAAGATACGAGATTTAAAGGTTTTATGGTTTCTTTCAGCAGTTTATGCTCTTTCTAACCCTTCTAACAGGCTTTTGGTAACATATTTCATAGTAAATGGAGACTTCCTGCTAAGATTAGAGAAGCCCAAATTGCCATTTCCCAATGTCCTATAGCTTTACAGATGCAATTGCTGAATAAGTGAATAAGTATCACTCCATTCTGTCCATGGAATATGATATCTGGAAAATCCATTCTTCATGGGCAAACAATTGGGCTAAAAATACTCAAATTTTCACATGTCTGCCCGTTCAATGAACCCAAAAATTTAATTTCTGTTTTGAAATAAAATGGAAATTGAATAACAGATTTTGACCTCCTAAGAGCTTTATACTGGACGATCTTAAAAAACTTGTTTGCCGGAACCAACCCTACTAACACGTGCTAGATTGGTGGTAACTGCACTCCAGATACCTCCTACCTGTTAGACTTCATCTCTAACATAGAGGTCAAAAGAGCAGTTCTCTGTGAAACCATACAAATCCACAAATCTTGACAATGTAAAGCCTCATGTATACCAACGCTTTTGGGATCATTTTTACACTAATTTAGTTACGATGGTACAAAACTCATATGCAAACTTTACACCCCCCCAATCCCCCCAGTTATATAACCCACGACTGTGTTGTTTCTCATCCCAAACTCTGACCCAGACTATGAACTCTGCATGATTGGACTATGCAACACCGGCTATAACACATTCCAACATAACTGGCCCTTATTCTGAAAAAGGGTAAGGCTCAAAAGGTAACGCTTAGCTTTGGAAGGTGGATCCTCGTTTAGGGACAGATGATAATGTGTCTTTCACCATATTCAGGCCAAAGAGCGCAGTTAAGACGACAAATTCGGACAAAAATGTTCTAATGTGAATCTCACCTGGTCGCTGAGAGCTTCCTGACCTCCATGTCCAGCATATTGATTCGATAATGCAAATCACCACACCCATCTGACTGTTTGCAGAAAAAGTCAATGAGAAGTCATGTTTAACATATGACTCCAAGATGCAATAGCAAAGAGGTAGAAGACTCTGAGATGGAGATTTGGAATAATCACATTGGCAGTAAAGTGCAAATCATAGTCCATATCTTGAAATTTACATAATTCCAGAACTTACATCAAAACAGAAAGTAACACATATTTTCCACTTATGTACTCGGATTCCGAAGGCAGCTGAGAAAATGTTGAGCATAATTAAATTGTCTTTTAAATCCAAACAAACTATTACGTACTCATGAGATGGTATTGTGTGGTAGATCAGTCTTGAGAACAGATGAGAAATGTGTGCGTCTTTCAATTTTGTGGTTGCTAAACATTTTTTTTTTTTGATAAGTGAATATATAAAATAAAAAGACAAGCGTCAAAACAGGTGACGCGTCCTATGTACACATTGAGTATACTATAAACACGATGACTGACCAAAAGAAATGTTGTCTATAAACTCTACAAAAAGGTTCACACCCAGCGATATAGATTCGTTGCCCCAAAAGAACATAGTCCAAAAAATTAGATCCTTTAGCCCATTTACATTCATCTCAAAATTCTCGAAAGCTCTTCTATTTCTTTCCTTCCAGATGAGCCAGATCACCACTAGAGGAGCAACATCACAAAAATTACTTCTCCTTCTTCTTTAATACAAAGACCAGCTGATAAAGAGTTCCTTTACGGAATTAGGCATCACCCAAGAAAGATAGAACAAGTGGAAAATGAAATCCCAAACCTCCTTTGCAACAGCGCAGTGCAGCAAAAGATGATTAACACTTTCCCCATCTTCCTTGCACATATAACACCAATTCACATAAATTCTCGTCCTTGTTCGTAAATTGTCCCCTGTCAAAATAGCGCCATTTGTTGTTTCCCAAGCAAAGAAAGCCGCTCTCGTAGGGGCCTTAGATTTCCACACAGATTTCCAAGGAAAATAGTTGTTACTAGGCCTCAACTTGTAATAATAAGATTTAACCGAGAATGTCTTGCTTCAACAAGTGGTTCAAGAATTTTGTTTGGATGCCACCTGGAAGGTGTCTCGATTTCCTAGTAATTGCAGGTGCTGAATCTGCAACTTCTATCAGATCCTGCTTGGATTTGAAACTCTTATTCCATTGACTTGCATAAAGCATTTGGCCAAATTTCTGTGCACTAAAAAACAATAAGAGAATGAAGTACTTTTTATACTAAAAGGACTCCATGAATCATTTTCACTAGTAAAATATACATATCAAAACAAATGGGCTTGTGTGATATGCACAAATGGATGTAAGAAGCATGAATACTATATTATACATAAAAGACACAAGCATGCAAGACAAGAGAATCTAACTGTGGCACATGATTTCCAATAATTACCTATGCAATCCTCTTGCCGAAGATGGGCTGCTCAAAGCATCCAACTACAACTTTGCAACAGCCGTATGATTCTCATCTGCACCCCAATCATCCATTCCTTTCATGCTCATTTCAGAGCAGATAATCTGGACCTCCTCTGACCTCCCTTCCTCGTGAAGGCCGGAAATAAGCTCATTACAGATACTAACACTTGGGAGAAGCCCACTCCCAAACATTTCTCTGTACCAATCATATGCTTGGTTAAAATCCTTAAGCTTGCAATGTCCCTTAATTAGTGTGCTATATGTATCAGCTTTTAGAGCTAATCCATTGGCCTTCATCTCGTCAACAAGATTCTTCGCTTCCTTGGGCTTTCCTTCATTTAAGCACAACATAATCAAACTATTATAGGCCCTCCTATCAGGAAAAATTCCATGATCCACCATCTCCTTAAGCATGGATAATGCTCTTTGAACATCACCATGCTCCGCAAAAATATGAATAATTTCATTATATAAAACTCGGTCAGCAGTCAAATTCATCTGAGACATTTCTCCAACAATTTTCTCTACAAGCACCAGCCCACCATTCTTGCATCCACTAATTAAGGGATGAAATGTTTTTGTAGTCAGTTTGATTCCAGACACTTTCAAATTCTCATATAACTCTAAGCACTTCTGGGTATTCCCTGTGATTGAATACCCTGAGATTAGGCAATTATATGTAATCAAATCAGGATTTAAACCTTTACTCGTGAATTGAAGAGCCAATTCTTCAGCTTCCACCACTCTACCCTTCTTGCAGAGCCCATTTATGAGAGCATTGTACGTAACAAGAGTTGGAACAACATCTTTTCCAGACATCTCGTCCAAAATCCTGAAAGCATCTTTTATCTTCCCTCCAGTACAATAACCATCAATAAGCATATTATATATTTGTACATTTGGCAAAACCCCTCTATCCCCCATATCCTTCAGTATCAATTCAGCTTCAAGAAGCCTACCATCTTTGCACAAACAATTTATTAGACTTCCATAACTTACAACATTTGGCTTTACTCCTTCAATCTCCATTTTTTCAAGAATTTCGAAACACCTTTCAAATTGGCGACTCTTCCCATAGCCATCAATTAGTATGTTATATGTCTGCACGTCAGGGGAAACTCCCTTCTCTGCCATCTTCTTCACCCATTCCTCTGCGTCAGCCAGATTAGCCAATTCACAGAACTTGTTAATCATCGTATTGAAAGTGATGCAGCTAGGCTGCAACCCATGAATTTCCATTCTTCCAATGGTCGAAACAGCCTTTTCCATCTTACCCTCCTGACAATATCCGCTGATGATTGTATTAAATATCACCTCATTAGGAGCAAGCCCACGTTCCATAAACTTCATCAAAACTTCCTCCGCCTTATCAACCTTCCCGCCCTTGCATAACCCATTCAACAAAATGCTACAAGTAAAATTATTTAACTGAACCCCATTCCTTACCGCTTGTTCATATAACGCTAACGACGCATCCGCATTCCCACACCTAGAATGCCCATCGAAAAGTATACTATAAGTATACATATCAGGAACAAACCCACAAACCTCCATCTCCTGCAGCACCTTCATAGCTTCCTCCATCCTCTTCCCTCTACAAAGCCCACTCAACAATGAATTAAATGTGACAACATTTGCATCCACATTATCCCTCTTCATCAATTCACGAACCTGAAAAGCCTCCTCCAAATTCCCCACCTTACAATACCCATCAATAAGCGTATTATAAGTCACCCTATTACGAACAACCCTACTCTCAAACATTTCATCGAACAGCTTCCGTGCACCCTCCATCCGCCTCTCCTTGACAAACCCCCCAATCAGAACATTATACACAAAATTACTGCAACCCATCCGATTATTTTTCATACAACTCAACAGCTCCATACCCTTATTCAAATCCCCCAATTTCACAGCTGACTGTACAGCTTTACCATACGTAAATCTATCAACCCGGATACCCAAATTAACAGCTTCATTAAACAAATCAAGGGTTTGACTATACTGACCTGACAAAACCAAAGACTCGAGCAAGAGATTGAATGCAGGGAGAGAAGGAAAGCTACCATCATTCTTGATTAGCTTGTACAAATCAACGGCTTCATTGGGTAGCTTCGATTCGGCACAGACAGAGAGTATCAAGTTTGAGAATGTGATTTTCGTGGAAGGTGAGGAGAGAGAAAGTGATGTGTAGAGATTGGAAGGGGAAGGGAACAGTGGTTTGGATTGAATTAGAGTTTTGATTAGGGTTTTGGCGGTCTCAGTGTGTCCTTGTTGGAGCAGTACCTGGAGCTTGTCGAGTTGTGCGTTGCGGTCTTCGTGCATATTGGGGTGACTACCATTGACGGGATTGGATGGTGGAGAGGTTGTGCAGAGGGGTTTGGAAAGAGGGATATGGGAGGAATTTTGAGGACTGTTGGCGGGAAGTCTTTGAAAGAGGGTCAGGCGTTTCGCCATTGCTGTGTTAAGTTTGAGTTCAAAGTTTCAGCGTTGGAAGTATACGGATGCTAGGCAGGCTTGAGTTCGAAGTTTCTGCGTTGGAAGTACAAAGGACGCTGTAGTTTAAGAGAATTTGCTATTTACACCTAGATTTTACTCGTACACTCACGGCATATATTACAAAAATATTATTATAAAATATTAATTTAAATATTCTTTTTTTATTTTTTAAGATAAAAAAATTAATTATTATTCGGTAGCTCCTTTCGAACACAGCTAAGCTAAGGTTGTTCGGTAAAATGGGCCGAATAATCATAGTGATATTCGATTATTAGGTGCCACTAAAAAAAAAAACTCGATGCAACGATGAATTATGACTTATGAGAGGTTGACTAGTGGGGGGAGGAAGGAGGGAGGGGACGTAGGCTTGATTGGTGTGGGTGTGGGTGGGGGTGGGGGAAAGGTGGAAGAGGAAGGAGGGAAGGGGAGGCGGGCTTGACTGATGGTGGTGGTGGGCTTGACTGGTGGTGGGGGAAGGGGAGGAGGGGAAGGTTGGTGAGGGTAGAATAGAAAATTAGGGAGTGTACTTAGTATTTTAAGGGGTTAAAAATATTTAGGGGTGTACTTAGTAATAGAGTGTACTAAGTAAATTTATAAGTATAAATAGAAACTCTCATTGTTTAATCATGGGAAAATTATATAAATAACTATCGTACTATTTTGGTAACCGATTTGGCCCGTACTCTTAATATCTTAAATCTAACCAATGTACTCACGAATTGAGTGCAATGTAGTCCTTTTAAATGTAGTCCTTCTAACTAATGGCTCATCCATTTTTTAACGGTTATTAACTTTTTATCCTATTTTTTAACTGGCTGCTGATATAGTCTACGTGAGCCATATTATAAGGGGTATACAAGTTCGTCACGTGCACACTATGCGCTCCCCTGAGTTTTTGGGCTTGAAAACTTTCGACTGTACTGCTTGTTGAAGGAGTCGGATTTCGGTTCAGGCAGCATGGTAGGAAGTCTTCAATCCCAAAAACTCAGGGTAACGCATGATGTGCACGTGACGAACTTGGATACCCCTCATAAAATGGCTCATGTAGACCATATCAGCAGCCTAGTTAAAAAATAGGATAGAGAGTTAACGACTGTTAAAAAAATGGATGGGCCGTTAGTCAGAAGGACTGCATTACACTCAATTCGTGAGTACATTGGTTAGATTTAGGATATTAGGAGTACGGAGTCAAATCAGTTACCAAACGATAGTACGATGGTTATTTATATAATTTTCCCTTTAATCACTGGTTTCTTTATTATATTTTTTTTCTTTTTAGTAAAATTTTAATACTATAAAAAATTTCTTATACAATCCGCCTTAAATTTTGTTTCGTTTGATTTCTATTAATTGAAGGATATATTAATGTCATTAAAGTTGTTTATAATTACAAAAATACTTGAGCAAAGTATTTTGAGAGATTTATATCACATATAAAGGGTAAAGTTGAATTTGTTTGGTCGATAATCAAAATTAATTAACAAAATTACACTTTTTAAATATTAGAAAAACACATAAACTTTCAATTACTAAAGTATCTTATACATATCAATTGAGTTTTAAAATTATTTCATTCAACATACGATTCACCTTCCCGTCTTCCTCTTCAACAACGGTTTCACATATTAGCTATTAACAATATATATTAACTATAAGAGAGAGACTATTTCCACTGCATTTTTTGCTTTTTCACTACATTTTCAATTTTTTCTTTAAACTAATATATGTTTGGACATACATATCCTTTAAATACTTGTCATTTGATGTGGAGTAATATGTTTTACTTCCAAATTACTTATTAATTCTCAACACATCAACAAACAATGTAGTTATTCTTTTTATATTTTTATTTTCTTTAGAATAATTATGTTTAGTCATGTTTTCTTATAAAACGCGTCTCGTGTTCCATTATCGAAAAAAGAATATAATTAAGGCATTTGTCTACCAAAATTTTAGAAAATGTTAGATATTTATTAAATAATAAAAAAATTAATTAAAAACATTATTTAAAAAAATCCATTTAATAATAGCAATATGGTGGGTATCAAATTAAACATTGGTTTTAATCAACTCAATATATATTAAACTTAAATCAATTGTATTGGTAGGCGAAATATACTAAAATCTTATGATACCTTATGACTATGGTTTTACCATTGGATTTAATTTTTACAAATATATGCTTTAAATCTAGCTAGTAATTTTTTATTTCAATAACCAAAGATCATATAGTTTCTCAAAGTTTGGTAGACAAAAAGTGTCGTTATTATATTAAGTATTTTATCATGCAGCCTGACTTAAGTCATAAATTTAATTGATTAAGCATATTTTTCAAAGTAAAAATAAAAAAAAAAGAATAATTATATTATTCATTGATATTTTGAACTAGAAAATAATGTTAGAACTTAATATGTTGGAAAAATTGTAAAAATAGTGAAGGAAATTGTGCATCTTGGTTTGCAAATTTCTTAGTGGTACGTTTGTCGAATGACAAAGATAAATGTGGAAATGTGTTCTACTCTGTGAGAACATCAAAATCATATATTTATTTGTCCAAAATGATGTTTGGATGATTGAGATATTAAGGCCTAAAGTAGGTGGGTTGAAGTTGGTAAAGTGGGTTTATCCCACATTGGAAAGAAAGCAAAAACAATGCTAGTTTATATACAATCTCCTTTCTCCTAGGGAGTAAGCTTGTATAGCATAGAGACTCTCTCTCGCGGGCTCCTGCATGGGGGGTGCAAATTTCAGTTCGATTCGGGGTCCGGACAGTGGACTCGTGTGCAAGCGCGACCTGCGAACACGAATGTCGGACCAAATCAAGCCCCTTGGACTAAGCCACGTTTTGTTATTTATTTTCTGATTTTGTTCAGAAGAATAACTCCCAAACTTTAATACCAGAGATGTGTAACTCCTTTAAGTCCTAATACACTGATTTGATTTCTTTATATTCGTAACTGACAAAGCATTCAGTCTCAGCCTTAATTATTAAGAGTAATTGGGTTGGGAGACGTTTTGCTTTTCTGTTTAAAAAACCAAGGTCGTCTTCCACATTGAACCCCGAAAATTTCCAGCAATCTCGTCACACTGCATTCTCATATTGCAATTCGTTTCTTTGGCTTCCTTGTGCATATAACATTGGTGATACTGTCTCAGCACAACATCAATTCGCCGGAATCCTCTAGTGCAAGGCGGTGCCAGTTCTCCATTGTATCCTGGGAGACAGACGTCCGTAAACCCTCGAGAGCACTAACGGTGAGGGGGCGAATCTGTTTAAAAACAATGTGTCTAACACAGGCCTCGGATCGTTTAGAAGAATTTTTCCAGAACGACAACAGTTTCTTTGTCTTTTAATTTAGTCTATTTTCCAGTTTGTAATTCGTTAATTCCTTATATTATTGTAATACATATTTGTAACAATCTTAAAACAGATTCCTTAAAGGGATAACAGATTACAAATCTGGGACTAATTTGTGTTCGTGTTTCAGATATGGCTGAATCGACGAACAATGCTATTCAACCTACTGGAATTGAGACCAATGTTGAGACTAGTACTCAAGCTGGTGATGTGATTCGGACTTTGGTCAGCACCACTAATGTAACTGTCCTAATTAATCATAGTGAGAAGCCGGAGAAGTTTACTGGCTTGGACTTTAAGCGCTGGCAGCAAAAGATGCTGTTTTATTTGACAACCTTGAACCTGGCGAGATTCTTGAAAGAAGATCCTCCCAAGTTGGGTAAAGGTCAGAATGATGCGCAAGCTGTTAGTGCGGTTGAGGTATGGAAACATGCGGACTTCCTTTGCAGGAAATATGTGCTTAACGGATTGTCGGATCCGTTATATAATGTGTACGATCCAAAGAAAACTACTAAGGAACTGTGGGAGTCTCTTGACCACAAGTATAAAACCGAAGATGCGAGTGCAAAGAAATTTATTGTTGGCCGTTTCCTTGACTACAAGATGGTTGACAATAAAACTGTGCAAAGTCAAGTGGAGGAATTGCAACTGATTTTGCATGAGATTCATGCAGAAGGAATGGTCTTGAGTGAGTCTTTCTAAGTGGCTGCAATAATTGAAAAATTGCCACCAGCTTGGAATGATTTCAAGAACTATTTAAAACATAAGCGAAAGGAGATGAACGTCGAAGCACTTGTTCTCCGTCTTCGCATTGAACAAGACAATAGGAAAGCCGAAAAGAAACTGTTTGGTACTATAGCTGCTAAAGCTAATGTGGTGGAGCATGGCCAAAGCTCCAAAGGCTAGGGAAAAACGGTGCAAACGGTGAAAGGGTTTAATCAGCTTAATCTTGGACCTAAAGGGGGAGTTTCCAAAAAGAAATTCACGAGAAAGTTCTTTAACTGTGGTGGCACCGATCACAAAGCCACAGTTTGCAAGAAGCCTAAGAGGAATGGTGAAGCAAACATGGTGGATGACATTGCCAATGATGTGTCCGATATTAATCTTGCTGCGGTAATTTCTGAGGTGAATTTGGTGGGTTCAAACCCAAATCAATGGTGGATTGACACTGGCGCTACTAGACATGTATGCTCCAACAAGGCGATGTTTAGTACTTTTGAACCTACTGAGAATGGCGAGAAGCTGTTCATGGGGAATTTTGCTACTTCCGATATCAAAGGCCAAGGGAAAGTGGTTTTGAAGATGACATCCGGAAAAGAGTTGACTCTCAACAATGTGCTCTATGTGCCAGAAATTCGGAAGAACTTGGTGTCTGGATCGCTTTTGAACAAGCATGGTTTTCGTATTGTGTTTGAGTCTGATGTTGTCACTTTTTCTAAGAGTGGAATGTTTGCTGGTAAGGGGTATGTAAATGATGGGCTGTTTAAGCTCAGTGTTATAGTTGTTAAACCAAAAGGCAATGAAATGAATAATTCTTCCGTTTACTTGCTTGAGTCTTCCAATTTGTGGCATGGTAGACTAGGACATGTTAATTATGATACTTTGCGTAGATTAATTAATTTGAATTGCATACCAAAATTTAAAATTGATTCCAAACACAAGTGTGAAACTTGTGTAGAGGCAAAATTGACAAGAACATCATTTCATAATATTGAAAGAAATAGTGAACCACTTGGATTAATTCACACCGATGTATGTGACTTTAAATCAACACAATCACGTGGTGGCAACAAGTACTTCATAATTTTTGTTGATGATAGCACGAAATACTGTTATGTGTATCTCTTCAAAAGTAAGGATGAAGCTATAGAGAAGTTCACTCTCTATAAAAATAATGTTGAGAATCAACTTGACCGAAAAATTAAGGTGCTAAGAAGTGATCGTGGAGGTGAGTATGAATCACTGTTCGCGGAGATTTGTGCTAAACATGGAATTAGACACGAAACAACAGCACCTTATGCATCTCAATCAAATGGAGTTGCAGAATGCAAGAATCGAACTCTAAAGGAAATGATGAATGCCATGTTGTTGAGTTCGGGGTTACCTCATTATATGTGGGGGGAAGCTGTGTTGTCAGCTAACTACGTTTTAAATAAGGTACCTCATAAAAAGCTAGACAAAAGCCCCTATGAATTATGGCATGGAAGAGTGCCATCATACAAATACTTGCGAGTGTGGGGGTGTCTTGCGAATGTGGCAATTCCTACACCTAAAAAGGTGAAAATTGGACCAAAGACTATTGACTGCATATTTATTGGATATGCACAAAACAGTAGTGTTTATCATTTTCTTGTGCATGAATCTAAAGTCGAAGACATAGACAAGAATACGATAATACAGTCAAGAAATGTCTCGTTCTTTGAAAATGTATTTCCGTGTAGATCGAGCGAGGAAGCTAGCTCGTCTAAACGAATACATGAGTCAATAGAACAAGAGCATGATGACAAAGAAGAAGAGTTGGAACCGAGACAAAGCAAAAGAGCTAGGGTAGAAAAATCCTTTGGCCCGGATTTTCTAACCTATATGCTAGAAAGTGAACCTTAAAGTTACAAAGAAGCTGTGAATTCTTCTGAAGGACTTTTATGGAAAGAGGCCATAAAAAGTAAAATTGATTCCATCTTACAAAATCACACTTGGGAATTAGTGGATCTCCCTCCGGGTAGTAAACCACTAGGATATAAGTGGATTTTTAAGAGGAAAATGAAGGCCGATGGAACAATTGATAAGTATAAGGCTAGACTTATAATTAAAGGTTACAAGCAACGAGAAGGCCTTGATTACTTTGATACATATTCTCCAGTTACGAGAATAACGTCCATTAGAATGGTACTTGCAATCGCCGCGTTGTGAAATCTTGAAGTACATCAAATGGATGTAAAAACTGCTTTTCTAAATGGTGATTTAGAAGAGGAGATTTACATGGAACAACCTGAGGGGTTTTCTGCACCTGGGCAAGAAAACAAAGTGTGCAAGTTGGTAAAGTCATTGTATGGCTTGAAACAAGCACCAAAATAATGGCATGAAAAATTTGATAATGCCATGAAGGAAAGTGGATTTAAAATAAATGAGTGTGACAAATGTGTATATGTAAAAGACCCTGAAAATGGCTATGTCATTTTATGTCTTTACGTAGATGACATGCTTATCATAGGGAGTAATGATAAGATGATTAAATCCACAAAAAACATGTTGAGTTCTAAATTTGACATGAAAGATATGGGTATAGCTGATGTAATCCTTGGGGTTAAAATCTCTAGAATTTCTAGTGGACTTGCTTTGAGCAAGTCACACTATGTGGATAAAATTCTAAAAAAATTTAGTAAGGATGACTCCGCTATAGCTAGAACTCCAATAGACACGAGTCAACATCTATCGAAAAATAGAGGTGAGTCTGTGTCTCAAGTAGAATACTCCAGAATCATCGGAAGTCTGATGTATTTGATGAGCTGCACAAGACCTGACATTGCCTATGCAGTCAGTAAACTGAGTAGGTATACTAGTAATCCTGGAACTGATCACTGGAAGGGTATAGTAAAAGTACTAAGGTACTTAAGATATACTCGTGACTACGGATTACACTTTTCAAGACATCCGGCTGTTATCGAAGGATACATCGATGCCAATTGGATATCAGACATTAAAGACTCAAGGTCTACAAGTGGATTTGTTTTCACTTTGGGAGGTGCGACAGTATCATGGAAATCTTTTAAACAGACTATAATTGCCAGATCAACCATGGAATCTGAATTTATAGCCTTGGATAAATGTGGTGAAGAGGCTGAATGGCTACGCCAATTTTTAGAAGATATTCCAAGATGGACAAAACCTGTGCCAGCAATTTGTATACATTGTAATAGTCAATCAGCAATTAGCAGAGCACAAAGCAATATGTATAATGGTAAGTCTAGACATATACGTCGAAGACATAATACCATTAGACAACTACTCTCAACTGGTACTATCTCTATTGACTATGTAAGGTCAAAGGATAATTTAGCGGATCCATTAACCAAAGGGTTAAACAGAGAGGTAGTTGCAAAATCTTCAAAAGGAATGAGACTTAAACCTCCAAAAGAATGAGTTGGTACAATGGAAACCTAACCTAGTTGACTGGAGATCCCAAGACTAGGTTCAAAAGGACAACCTAATTGCAAAAAGTCTTGTAGTATCACTTGTCCATTCCGATAATAGTGATGCCCGCAGATAAGAGGATAAGCAAATGGTTTTTAATGATTCTTATGCGTCGGAATGCAGAACAGAGTAATACGGGTTACTCTTAATTAAGAATCACCTATGTTAGAAAGAAGTGGGGCCGCTTCGAAGAGATTTGTGTGAGGTACAATTCTTAGATCCTCTCACAGAACCAGGCGAATGTTCAGGGCCATGATTGAACATTACTATGAGAATTGAATTGTGTTAGGAAGATTCCTGTGTGAAGTATGTGATCGTTTACACAAAAGGCAGAACAATTCAAAGACATCACGTCTTTTGGTCAGTCAGTAAAGTAAACATACTTTTACAAGGGAAGTTTCAAAGGGTAACACCTACCTATCCTATGCAGGGTTCAACTGCTAGACTTGATCACCAAATTCATCATCAATTTTCTTCATGTGGGGGATTGTTGGAAAAATTGTAAAAATAGTGAAGGAAATTGTGTATCTTGGTTTGCAAATTTCTTAGTGGTACGTTTGTCGAATGACAAAGATAAATGTGGAAGTGTGTTCTACTCCGTGAGAACATCGAAATCATATATTTATTTGTCCACAATGATGTTTGGATGATTGAGATATTAAAGCCTAAAGTAGGTGGGTTGAAGTTGGTAAAGTAGGTTTATCCCACATTGAAAAGAAAGCAAAAACAAGGCTAGTTTATATACAATCTCCTTTAATTTCTCCTAGGGAGTAAGCTTGTATAGCATAGAGGCTCTCTCTCGCGCGCGCGCCTACAGCGGGGGTGCAAATCCCAATTCAATTCGGGGTCCGGATAGTGGAATCGTGTGCAAGCGCGACCTGCGGACACGAATGTCAGACCAAATCGAGCCCCTTGGACTAAGCCACGTTTTGCTATTTATTTTCTGATTTTGTTCAAAAGAATAACTCCCTAACTTTAATACCAGAGATGTGTAACTCCTTTAAGTCTTAATACACTGATTTGATTTCTTTATATTCGTAACTGACAAAGCATTCAGTCTCAGCCTTAATTATCAAGAGTAATTGGGTTGGGAGACGTTTTACTTTTCTGTTTAAAAAACCAAGGTCGTCTTCCACATTGAACCCCGGAAATTTCCAACAATCTCGTCACATTGCATTCTCATATTGCAATTCGTTTCTTTGGCTTCCTTGTGCATACATCATTGGTGATACTGTCTCAGCACAACATCAATTCGCCGGAATCCTCTAGTGCAAGGCAGTGCCGGTTCTCCGTTGTATTCTGGGAGACAGATGTCCGTAAACCCTCGAGAGCACTAACGGTGAGGGGGCGGATCTGTTTTAAGGACACTGTGTCTAACATAGGCCTCGGATCGTTTAGAAGAATTTTTCCAAAACGACAACAGTTTCTTTGTCTTTTAATTTAGTCTATTTTCCAGTTTGTAATTCGTTAATTCCTTATATTATTGTAATACATATTTGTAACAATATATGCATGCATTTATCTGTCTCTTTCACTCTCCCTTTAGCTTCGAACTTCCCCACCCTTCATTCAGGAATTTTCAGTGACAAGGTAGATACAAATCTGAATCTTTATTTGTTTCTTTTTACTTGTAAGAAAAAATGAAGATAATTGTAAGCCATTTTAGTGGTAGATTGGGATATTAACACCTCATTTTCCTCTAAATACACCACCTCCTTAATACACCTACAATCTTCATTTTTAATTCATCTAAACACTATACTAAATACACCCCCTAAATATTTTCTATTTTACCTCTCTTAAAATATTCCCTGTCTAATACACACCCATGTGAACTCCACCGTCTCCGTTTCCAGAAACTCCACCGGCTACGACTTACCCATCATCAGATCTCCCACCGCGTGGTACGAAAACCCCGATGCCATGATACCCTTGATTTTAAATTAAGAAAAAAATAAATAAATTATAGTGATGAACTGATTTTCTTGAGAAACAAACAAAATCTTGAGATATAAGTAAGTGTGAAAGAAAGATAAGGAGGAGGTGGAAAGCCCATAATGGGTAATCCGTAATCTTAGAAAAAAGGAGAAATCGCTAGCCGGTTCACTTTCTCAAATTTTTTTTCTCTCCAGTCCACCCTTTTTTTTTAAACCGCTAAAAGGCACTTTGAGAATTGTCTTCCTAAAATGCCCTCAACAATATCTTTGCTTCAAATTTAAGGTTTGAATTGATGTATAAATGATTTCATGTTGTTAATATAATCTTCCCTCATGTTTGGGTATCAATTTCTATGCATAGAACACGAATTTAATCAATATTTGATCAAATTCGAATTTTTTGAGTTCATCCCGTTTTTCTTTGTTCTTGGGCTGTTTTGGGCACTTTAATCTATGTTTTAAGCTTCGAATTTGTTTAAAATCAATCTCATATTGTTATCCAAACTTAGTACTACATTTGTGCACAATTTTTCTATAAAAAAAAAACTATTTTCGAGATCCAAATCGAGCTTGATAGTGTGCTGTCCGAAAACAGAGGGAGATGTTCTTAGACTGATTTTGGGACTTTAATCAATGATTTACCAATCGCAGTATGCTGGGCAACACAACGGGGATCGACTTGCCCGGTCAAGTCGCAGGGGTCGAGGGACAGCGTCCCTCGTGGGGGTTCAGGGGCAACGCCCCCAAAAGGTAAACGAAAATCAAATCCCCTCCAACAGTTGAATTTCAAAAGGTGCCTTGGTTGCTCATCGCGGTGCCTTAGTTACTCATCGCGATGACTTGGTTACTCATTGCGATGCCTTGGTTAATCATCGCGATACCTTTGTTGCTTATCGCGATGCCTTTGTTGCTCATCGCGATGCCTTTGTTGCTCATCACGATGCTTCGGGGGCAACGCCCTCGAAACCAGCAGTTGAAATTCAAAACGGTGCCTTGGTTACTCATCGCAATGCCTTTGTTACTCATCGCGATGTTTTTGTTGCTCATCGCGATGCCTTGGTTGCTCATCGCGATGCCATTATTGCTCATTGCGATGCCTTGGTTGCTTATCGCGATGTCTTGGTTACTCATCGCGATGCCTTGGTTGCTCATCGCGATGCCTTGGTTGTTCATAACGATGATTAACCCACGCGATGCCTTGGATACTTATCGCGATGCCTTGGGTTACTGATGTGCGCGTGTTTTTCTTTCATTAATGACATAATCGTCTTTTCGCCCCAAAAATGCCTTTTTTCGATTTAAAAAAAAATGAGTGGACTGGAGCGATTACAAATGTTTAAAAAGGGACCGGCCTGTAATTCACCCTAGAAAAAAAAAGAAGATGGGTTTGAAATTGATGAAGTGAGAGTGAAAGAGAATTAGCCATAAAGTTTGGAGGTGTAGGCCCATCAAATACAAAGATTTTAGTTTTTTTTTTTAGGGGAGGGGGTGGTGGGGGTGGGAGTTCTTTCAAAGTCTGTGATGTCCTCCGTTTCTGCTGCAAGATTTTGAGCTATAAGAAAGTGTGTAGTATGTTGGAAAGAGATTGAGAAATAAAATGTGTATGTTGTAATATCAAAATTGTTGGGGTGTATTTAGAAGCTTTGGAAGTATAATAGGAGTAAAAAATAAAGGGATGTTTTTAGAAGGAGTAAGGATAAAAATATCTTTTTAAATAGTGATATTTTTCTAATAAAATAATGAGAGGTGTATTTAGAGGAAATGTGTATTAATAGCCTCACTCTTAGTGATATTCACACTAAACTATTGTGAGTACACATTAGAACATGATAGATAAAAAAAAAAAGACAAATTTAGTAACTTTATATAAAATAATTGGGACACTTATTTTAGTTAGGAATGACAATTTCGAACAGAATCATGGATATCCGGATTGAACTGAATCGAAATTTACGGTTATTAACTAAGTTTGACTAAATATGGGGCAGATAAACTGAATTTCAAAACTAGGAAATGATTTTCCCCGAACTATACAGTACTAAGTGTAATTTACCTCTTCACATATTTATATTTACCTAATTAGCTTAGTTATAGCTGTTTGTTTTGGCCAAATTAAAACGCTTATTCTTTAACTTAGCGTTTCAATTTTCAAACGCATGCTTTAAAAAATTCCTAGCTTTTTCCCAAAACGATTTTAAAACGCAGAGGAATAAAGCGTTTTGACATAATATCCCAAACGCATTTATAAAGAAAAATCCGTTTCAAATAATTTTTATTTTTAAACACCGTTTTCAAAACGCTACACCAAACGCTCTTAGTTATATGTATTAATATGTAAACCTGAACATCTCATCCCTAAATTATAAGAATTTTGAAGTTTGGAAGAGTGACGATTGACTTGAAAATTTGAAGTATTTTTTCAAAATTTGGAGTTGTTGTCTTAAAGTTTGTTTTTTTCTTGCTCGATTTAGTAACTTATATGTGATTTTGATTATCTTTTTTTTTTTTTTTTTGTCACAGCAGCTTTCTCTTTATCTCTCTCTTATTTTTTCTACAACCATTACAAACAAAAACTCAATATTTAAAAAATTAAATCACTGAATCACATGTCAAACACCTACCTAGACTTTAAAGAAGGATTTTTGATGATATTTTTCTACTTATAATTTCATGAAATTTTTATAACTCGTGCTGTATTTACAGTATACACAGTTACCTATATACTTAATTATTTAAACATATTAATTTCAACAACTTGATTGTGATAAAATTCTATACAGAAATATTGTTTATTTATTAAGTCTTCTGAACTTAATTTGTTGTGTTCTTTGTAAATTTCTTTCTTGAGTATTTTATAAACGTTAATCGTTAGATTATCTCGACCTAAATAAATAAATAAAAATTAATGTTAGAAGTTTAATAACTAAAGAAAACCTAATAAATTTCCCAGGAACATCTCTCGATTAACCGTTACCAGTGAGGAATGAGTACGTGGGGAATGAGGTGGGTATGGCAAATGATATTGAATTAGGGAATGAGAATAATGATATTAGGCATAACCACTCCATTGTCATTCATAATTTTAGTACAAAGGATTTTCAAAAAGAGAGAAAAAAAAATAAAAAAACACTCGATTTACAATAACCGTAGGGAACAACTTTCAAATATTAAAAAGCCTCCGTCCAACTCAACTATAGACATATTTAGCATAGAATGTATGTAGCCTACTTGGCATGATCAATCTCCAACCCACACTGCCACTAATTTCATGAATGGTCTTTTACTTATTGCCCGAAACAGATCTGAGTCAATAGTCATGACAAAGAGGAGAAAAAACGAAAAATAAAATATATGTTATGCAAGCTAACGATACCATCTATCGCATTTCCAACATAGCACCTCAATGTCCCATACATATAATTATGTTGTCTCCCTTTCTTTGTACAAATTGCACCCTGCAACTCTCAGGTAATCAAGAGGCTCTTCTCGGAGTAAAACGTGGCTCTATCAATGAATGTCACAAAACTAGCTTCGGTTTTGAACTGGACGACAATGATATTTACTGCTTCTGCCAGTAGTTAACTAAAATCACTGACATAAGTCTAGTCTTTAGGTCAATCAACTCTGCTGTTGGCTTCCTGAACATGAGAAATGCAGCAGATAAACTGCCCGGATCATGGGTAAATTTTACCAAACATCAGAAGGTACTATTGTCATTCATCCCTTTTTGACAACTATCAGGCTACTCTCAGATGTCTAATGAATTATGAGATTTTCCATTAAGTGTACATAAATTCAATTCTTCATTGAAAATGAATAGGCAGAAACTACGAAGAAAATCAATCAAAAGATAAATGAAAACGCAAATACGAAGAACATCTAAAGATGAATGCCCTCTGAGGAACTTTTTGAGGTGAAAAAGGGACAGTTTATATGACTATGCAGAACTTCATGATAGTCAACATGGTACAAACTAGAAGTTATTGATGATTGATGTTGCAGAATATCCCCTATTTACACAGTGAGTTCATCTTCAAGAAAATTGTACTCAAACTTGAATTCAGTCTTGATTCTCTGGCACCTGGAAACAGTATTAGCATGCATAAGTATCAGCAGATCAAATATTCTAATTCCCGTTTCTTTATTTCTTACAGGGAAATACAAAAATAACTACGTACTCATTTATCTAAAATATGAAAATCAATATCAACAATGTGAAAGCACAGACAAATATTCCAGTAAAAGGTACTAGGTTTTCAGAATTCTTTAAAGCCTGAATAAAATTTCATGTACCACGTGGATTATGAAGTAAAGATCGAAATATGTCAAACAGCACACTCCATCCATCATCCAGACATGCATCATTGTATGTCATTTCAAGAAAATGAGGACGTGGGGGGAAAAAAGTACAAATAAAAACAAAAAAAGGAGGTAAGGGCAACAAATGTATTATATATAACACCCATGCATCTGCAAAGATAACTCATCTGTGATAGCAATTGCAGGGGACAGATTGTTAAAAATGGGTACAAGTACTACAACCAAGATAACTCATCTGTGATAGAAATTGCAGGGGACAGATTGTTAAAAATGGGTACAAGTACTACAAACATGGGAATGTTGTATATCCAATCATGAACCCCAAGGGAAGGGGTTATGGCTGGAATTATGTTCCTGATATCGGCCATGGGAGGGAATAATAAAACCTCAATTTCATGGTTCACCCATGGCGCAGGGGGAGATGACCGTTACTATTAATGGAAAATACGCCCAAAATCAAGAAAACAGTAAAAGACCGAAAAAGAAACTAATAGGGTATCACCACTCACCAGGTGAAGCCAGTAACATAGACTGCTTCTCTTCCTGAATAATTTTGGGCACAGAGCACGCCACAAAGATCAAAATGTGGTACAAGGGGTTATCTTTGTATAACAGTAGAGCTGGGTTTATAATCCAAATGAAAGAGTACTTTTCCTCAGGGTGAAAAAGAAAAGAAAGAAGTAAATAGTTGGCATCCTCTTATATATAGTCCCCCCCTATTGATTTTTGTACTACAAGAGAAAATTGTAAAGTGTTTTGGATCAATATAATTGGTGTTGGTAATGTAAGCTTACCCTTTCGGGAGGCCACAATGTTGGAGGCTTTCCTACTTGCACCTTATACCTGCTATTTTCATATTTGAGCAGGTTGTACACCGTCTGATGCTATTTTTCATATTTCCACAGCTTCTCCCTATAGGGCATTAGTTTTATATTTACACCACATGTAGCCTATTTCTTGTTGTAGCCACTGCATTGTAATATCTTCCCAGGAGTCGATATGGCATCGTGCATTACTTGTTTGTATTGGTTAAGGTCCAATTGTGGTGAAAAAATTTCATTGAAATCCGACTGGTTTTAGTGAAATTTCAAAACCCAAGAGATCTTCAAGTGAGGACAACCTTTTGCATCAAAAGTTCAGAGCTAAATGTTCTACTCAGGGATGAATAGATGGTATTTTCATGAAACTACTCATCAGGAACCATTGCAGTGACTTCCATGAGCATATGCATACTCAAACTTCCAATCCCCATGGAATCTCCAGAATAAAAAACAAAGTTGCCCACTTTAGTGACAATATAATTGATTAGGTGAAAAGCAAGATTGAGAGAAATCATACCATCCATGCTGCTGCATCTCATCACTGCCTATATGGAAATCAAAGTACACATATGTTCCCTGTTCATACTCATCTGTGGCAACTTTTGGCTCCTCGTGCCGTTGGAACCACGTGGTATACTTTTTATGGTATCTCCATGATTGCTTCTTCAATTCTTTTGCAGCCAAATATTGCTGATAAGTATTCTGCAAACAAGAACGGGCTTAAGAAGAGGCTTGAGATAAACGCACAACAAACTTTACATGCAAAAAGGACGAGGAAGGTTAAAAAGAAATTTTAAGTTACCTGCTGGTAGTAAAATGCAAAGAATAGGGTATCGGTGCCAAAATTATCAGCTCCAAGCCGTTCCCAGAAGGCCGGATTATTGACAATGGGAGCCTGCACCTGAGGATAGCTTGGAGGGGTCACTGCAGGGTGCCTCTGTAAACCAAAAATATATCTAAATAAATATATGAACTCAATAATGACTTCATGTATAGTGGGATAACAAGGCAGTAGGCAGAGAGCAATGAATTTTCAGACCGCAGTGTAACTCTTTGCACGTTCAGAGTCTTTGGGTTGGGGAAGTTTGAAATAAGCAGCCTCAAGCATCTGCAAGTTGTACTGCTGATCATGCATTGCTCCCAAGTTCACAGTTGATGCATTTAGGCTATCACCAATAGCACCAAGGTCAGACACGCTTCTTCGACCAATAACACCGAGGCTGGCAGAAGGATGATTGGTTTGTAATGGTTGTCCAGGAGAAAGATCAATATCTCGTGAAACTTGGGCAGGCTCTGTCAAGGAGCCAGATACTCCTGCCTGCAATAACAAAAATTTCATAAATAAATAACGTTGAAGGAGAAAGGACACAAAAGATGTGAAAATACTAATCAAGCCGTCAGCACTATCAAGTTAGGTTTTACCAAAATAACAAAAATGAAAGATATTAAACTTACAGGCATATCTAATGAATAAGAAGCCTTCAAATCATCCTCATTCATTGCATTCTTTCCCGGACCCGCATTAGGGGTAGAATCAGCAGCTGAATCCTCAGAGAGAGTCTGTTGTTGCTGCAGTTCCTCAATTTTTGCAAGGCCAGCTTCTGCATTCCTTAGAAATGGTTACAAAATACTCCGGTGCAATGTTGCTAATAAACAGCAGTACAGCAGAGATTTCAAAGCTATATGCAGGCGCTTGAACTAAAACATTTAAACCACCAACTATGAAGCAAGGATATTTCAAAATTGGAGTCGTAGTGGTATAGGATTCATTTTGTATGCCTGAGTGTGGCATATGACCGTATATGCATCTATATGGTCGGTCCATATTCATATAGGTTAGCTTTGACATTTGGATGTGGTGCAAACACGTGGTTCATACAATTTGGATGCGTGGGGGGGGGGGGGCTCAAAACCACAATTTAGCATAATTAAAAACAAGGATGTTAGAGACTTAAGAGTATATACAATCATAAATACTTGTGTCGAGATGCCACATTAAAAGATTCCAAAGATTCAAGAAAAAAAAAAGATTAATAAAGCTATATGCCTATCAATCAGATGCAATGGCATCTTCCTGTTCTCTAGCTATCAATTTCAACTTCCTCCTCTTCTTCAACTCTTTCCACCCTCTTTCGCCACCTCTGCCAGTTTCTCAAGCTTCTCCCCTCTTTTAAAATCATTCAATTCATTTTCTTCCATTCTTCTTTCTTAGTTCCTTTTTCCCTTGTCTTCACCTCCCGTAACCTCATATCTTAATAAATATTTTGATGAATTGTCGCACTCGCACTACATCGTCATGTTAGCTATGTCCATGAGACTAAGCAATAGAACATACACAAATTATTAGAAAAAAAAATAGCAAGCAATCATCCATACCATTATCTTTAGGACCAGTAGACATAATTGCATGCTGAGGAGCCTGCAGATGAATCGAATTTGGTTGTTGCTGCGAGGAGGCAGATGTGACAGTGGTAAGACCTGCTGCTTGGACTCCAACATTCAACCCAACTTGAGGTGATACAGCTGAGCTTTGAGAGTTGAACTGTAATGTGATTAAATGAAGTATAAAGATCTTCAAGATATATTTATGAAAGACAATACAGAAACTAAATATTGTTGAGTTGACAAACACTATTAATAAGGATCACATTGGTGTTTGCCAATAGCAGATAAATAAATAGAGAGGTTTACATGAACCTTAAGTTTAAATTTGTCATGTCTATACTTCAAAGTCTAGGAAATTCAAAATTTAAATTGCAACTCAAAGTCAGAGCTTTATCAAAAATCCGCTAAACACTATTACTTACTCTGTTTCCACAGAAGATGGATTCTAAAACTCATTCTCATGAAGATCATTGTCATATAAAAGTACTCTATTCTTTTTTGGCCAACACAATAAAATTGAGTAATTGACCCAAAATAGTACACAGACAAACAAAAAAGGAAATAGCTTTCAAAAGAGGTGATGAAAGAAGATAAGGTGAGAGCTTCATTTTCTGGGTAACGACTTATGGAGCTCAAATCCATAAGTCAGTATCCTTCAAAGAAAGGATGATTTTCTGTCGATCTACAGCATATTTTATAGTTGAATTACTCATTTTCCTCAAAGTACCAACACTTGAAAATCCAGAAATAAAATGATTTATGTGAAACAAATGAAACCTTAATGTAGAAACACAATCAAATATATACAGAAAATGGAAGGCCAGCCATCACCTAGACCAAAGACGCACCTGCTGCATGAGCGTGTTCTGATGCTGTGCAGAGAACTGCTTGTGGTTCCCACTAGTAAGTGGAGGCATGCCAAGCAGAGTACTCTGACCTTGTTGCTGCACCTGCTGGAATCGCTGCAAAAACTTCTCCCTTTGGTCTGGGGGAATTTCAGTTCTTCCACGGAACTGCCCCTACAAATACAAATACATATTTTTAAATGAACACTGAAGAATGTGGGTGTCCTCGGTGGGTGTGATGTGTGTTGGGTAAGGTATGATTGGCGTGACGCATTGCAATCAAGGAACCTGAAGAGGTAGAGGTCGGGAGACTGATAAGATACAGAGAAAGAGGGCAAAGGCTAATGATAGAGTTCAGAATGTTCTCTAATCTCACTAGTCCAAGTCTCAAGCTAGAAAATTGTTTCAGATTATTGATTAACGATTAATTGTAAAATGAGCATGACACCTCAATTTACGGTATCGGATGACACAGGGAATCTAATTCCTTATGTGTCATCATTCTAGTGATCATCCAATGATCCTAGGATGTGTTGCATGAGTGGGGACCACAATCAGCTCCTTATCTCCTCGGTAATCAGGTCACACATGTTGCATTCCCGCAAAATCGCACATGAACGTGTGAGACTTGCTTTCGACTTCGGCCACTGTACCAATAACACTCTAGATTCTCAAAACTGGCCGGCCTCGCTGGTTCAGGGACCCTAGACCGGCCATTGCTCTTAGCGTAGATCACCAATAATTCCCCAAGCCAGATCATCTCCATGGTATGTAAGTGCTAGCGGTAGGTTGTTGCCCCCTACCCTCCCTCGAGAGTTATTTCCTGAGAACTCTTGTAGTCGGGAGGTCAAGGCTCTAGCCATCTCGACCTCAAACCTAGACCTCCTAAGGCTGGGTGAGAGTTTTCCTCGGAACCCTTAATGAGTGGAGGCCGTGGGCTCTAGGACCAGATCGACCTCCTAGGGTCAGCCAAGGCAAGAGTTTTCTCGGAAACCTCCGTGATGGGAGGTCGAGGCTCTAATGCTAGCTCAACCTCCTACGTCCAGGCAAGAGTTCTTAACCGGCTTGCTCGTGGAGATCTCTTGACAGGCAGGGGTGCGGCCATAGAGACCTAACTGTCATTAGCAGCTAAAGCGCTAGGTCTCAACCCTCTTTGGACTATTTCTAGGAGCCTGGTACGTTCTTATTGCTTAGGTCTTAGCTCAGGGAAGGATTGGATGAGCTCTAGTCACATAAAAGTGATATGGTGCAACCCCTGCTACAAACACAAGAAGACTTCTACAGAGAAGAAAGAAGAACTCTAGAAGACTAATTCTCTAATCCTGTAAAAAAACTACTTACCATCCCAAAAGAAAATTAGTGCAATTCAAAGGAGGTACAAGCAAGTAAAGCTACAATCTTAAAAAGTTTGAACTTGTTAAGTGGGACATTTTTTTTGGGCGGAGGGAGTATGTTGATATACTATGAGGCTAGTAAGCTAATAAACAACACATGCTTCTTTCAGGGAGTGAAATTACATCAAAGGTCACCCCGAAGGCAACCAACTTAAGTATCAGAGCAAGTCTTTGAACGTGAGATTTGTTTCTTGTTTTCTACTCTGTTGAATCAACGGCAGACTGGCCCAACATCCAAAATTAGTTTGCCATCAAAGAAGTGCAAGCTATATGGCCAAAGTAAAACATATATATTTCTAGTAAGGGAATTCCATGAATCGTTATACACGGTGCCAGGAATCTCCAGGAAGTGCTGGTGTCCAACAAATGTACAAGTTACTTAGAAAGTTGTTTGCTTTCTTTTAGCGAAAACAAGGAGCTTCAGATGAATGGCTAATACCATAACAGAGAAAATAACCATTGAATGGGAAAAATGAAAGTCCCGGACTCTTGGTGCTGACACATCTCAGTGAAGTATAAAAGAAATTTGTTTGTAAAAATGGAAACAGGGAACTAGGAGAATGAAACAATAAACTGGCCTCATTTTCAGAATGGAAGTAAAAGTAGATCGCAATCTGCAGTTGCAGCCAGAGATAGCTACTGCCACGTCATTTCAATGAGTAGTTTTAGTGTTTTCCATTTCTCAAAGAGAGAAGACCATACAAGGTGGAGAAGAGGTCTGCTTAGAATGCAACATGAAATAAACCCATGTTAAGTAGCCAACTCATCTAAAAGCTTAAGTTGTTAGTAGACCAAAAAATGTATTGTGTATATCATGCTATAACACCACAGAGATGCACCCCGTCATGAGAGACTCCTGCTAGCGCGTGGGGAGATAACCCACATGCATCAATAGGTGCATCTACCAAACAAAGTGCCAACTTGTGCATTGACAACATTTGGGGAAACCAAGTGCACTAGCTCGAATCCAACACCTTGGAACCAAGCGCTTTGAAACCATGGTAGGTTCCAACTCATCGAAAAGCTTAAGCTATCACAGATAGGGCTCAAAATGTATATCATGTTTTAACACCTCAATATAGAAGAATTACTTTAAAAAGTATGTCTTGGAATATAAATCCAACGAGCAAAATTGATGGTCCCACATACCACAAGGATGGAAAAAATGAGCTTTATTTTTCTTTTTGGTACAATAGAAGCATAGTTCAGGTTTCACATATGAACCACAACAGCAGTAACCAGAAAGATGAACTAAATTGCGAAAACGGAAATCATTGCAACATACCGCTTCATGTTGATTCTGGAAGGAACTCCCAGGCCTCCATTGTATACCAGAAACTCCAGAAGGTGAAAAAAGCCGGCCAGGAATACCTGTAGCGTCGCCAGCATTGCCACTGTCAACTAAGCTAACTCCATCGCTAACCTTGGTACCTTGTGGCAAAATCATTCTGTTACTTAACGGCGAAACCAGGGGCTGTACCATGATGCCACTAGCACCAATTCTTTCATCAGTTCCTAATATATTTCTTTTTGCCATTTCTGAGACAGAAGGAACAGCGCCAAGGGCCCCATTGTTAGACATTGTACTGCCAGAGCTAAGAGGGAGACTTGTTGAAGGCTGGTTGGTTAAAGCTCGGCCGATATTTCTTAGTCCAGATTCAGTAAGAGCTGGAGATGATTTACGGACGGGAAAGCTAGCAATTTCTTCTTCCTTAGTGGGGGTAGATATATTAATGGGAGATGAGGGAGCAGTAGCACCTGCATTGTCCAAAGCACCTCGAACAGAACTTGGACCTGAAAGGATCGACGAAGCCGTCACACCAGGCAGATTATGTGCTGAAGCATTCACAGGGACGGGATTTGCATTGCTCCCTGCTGGTGTTGTTGGAGCAGAAGAAACTGCCGTAGACTTAGGTGGTGGAGTCCTAACTGTAACCTCAGAACTACTGTCCTGGGAGATGGTCTCCTCATTTTGCTCCTGGACAGAAGTTCCCTGTAGAATAAAAGATGTAACTGTGACGACATGGAATGAAAGAATCAAGCATACCACAAATTATAGCAAGGAAATCAAAGACTAGTAAACAGGCAAAGGAAAGAATATAGTATAAAATAGCACCCATTTCATTAAGCGTCCGCACAGAAGGGTCAATAAGGATCATAAATAGGCATGCAAAGTGACAAGATAATTAATGTAGGTAAGCAGGACAGACTGCTTAAATTATCATGAGACAGACGCCATTTGAGAAATATTGCCTTTCCCATCTGCCACATCACTCATCAAAATCATCCTATAACCCAAATCCCAAATATTTTACAGTCAATGGCAGCCCCCCAACTGTAGCACAATGCATAACAAGGAGACACATTCCTGGAACCCATTACCAGAGCAGCAGCAACAACAAAAGAAAAACCTTCACCAATTTCTTGAGTAGGCGCGTATATAGAGCATTTGCTAGCATTTTGTCTGTACCCCTTGGATATAGATCATGCCAAGTTAAATTTTGAGAATCTCGAACGGGTGCCAAGTGCAAGGAAACAACATCTTTCTTGGACAGACCAAAACGAATTTGATCTGTTTACACACAGGTGTGCGTGCGCGCGTGCACATTCACTGCACCCCCACCCACCCCACCAAACTTATTGGTCTTTATAGTACACTTTCTAAGGAAAACAACCATACTTGGGCCATGCTCAGGCCTGGTTATGGCTGAGCAGGATACACCTTCGGAGTATTTCAAACATATAATGTCTGCCAACTATATCCTAAGTCTTAACATGATGAAAGATAACAGTTATTTTGAATGTAGCCGTAAAACATTTGAAAGAAATCATGCAATCAACTCCAAACTCCTGCTAGTTCCCCTCAATCAGTTGTTTGAGATGTTTAGTAGAACTGAACATGTGACAGGCACAGGACACTTACACAGGGTTAAATTAATGTGTATTTGACTCTAGTGAGAGCACTTGCCAGCATTTTGTCTGTACCCCATGGATATCGATCATGCCAAATGAAATTTTGAGAATTGAATAGGTGCTAAGTCCAAGGAAACCAGCACTTGCTTGGATAGAACAAAAGGAATGCATCTTTTGGTTGCAAGTTTAATTTACTCTGTATGTATACACACAAGTGTGTGCGCGCATGTGCACATTTGCTACATCCCGCCACCCCCACCACACACTACTACCTTCTTGGTACGTTTTTTTAATACTACTCCTTATTACTATATTATATGAGTGTACACACACACAGACACACACACATATATAGAGTGAGAGGGAGAGAGATGTGTGACATATCAGGCAAGCTAACTTATAACAGATAAAGCATACCGGCGTTAGAGCTGGTGCCGAGGACAAAGAAGTTTTCAAGTTTAGAACAGCACCAGTGGCACCAACACCCTGCCAAAGCAAGAATTTGAAATTTCGAATGACAACTCTTTATGGAGGTCTAAGATTTTTAGATGAATTAATAGATAAATTTATCCATGGGACTAGAAGGGCAGCCACAGCGATTACTAAACAATCTAGCCTGTGTAGCCCAAGCTCACTTGTTTAAAAGCTAAAGGATAAAATATACAGAAATAAGCATTACTTACAAACCTTTCAAAGAGTGAACAGTAAATGCAAGAAGCAAGTTCATCAACAAAGCTAATAAGCACCAATAAATTCTGTCAAAGTAACATGCACATTTTCTTTTACTTGAACCATTCAAGGTTTTTGACTAATAGAAGTTTATGACTCCAGAAAATAGCCAACAAAATTCTGTCAGAGTAACATGCACATTTTCTTTTAATTGAACCTTTCAAGCTTTTTGACTATAAAAAGTTTATGACTCTCTTCACAAAATAACACTGTAGAACAAAGTAACTGCACTTTTGCCTACTGCATAGGTGTTGGCTTTTTGCTTCTTTGTAATACTTAATGGATTGAAAATAAATTTTGTCAAGATACAGAAGATATTACGAAGAGGAAGAAAAGACTTCGACCTTTAAAGGACATGCATAAACAAAAAGGTAAGACTCCAAAAAAGGACTCCAATAAAAACACCACTCTTCAGTAACTACATATGATCAAAACCCCTCGAGGCCAAAAAACAATACGAAGAAACAAACCGAAGTAGAAGCCCATAAAGGTGGCAGAAACAGGGCCCCCTCAAAAGCCTTAGCACGAGATATTGCACTCTAGAGATCCTAGCATTCTGCTCAGTCCAGTCACCAATGAATCCCGAAAAAACGACACCTTAGAATTATCACATCAATCCCCTCCCAAGACATCTAAAATCAGCAAGTACAGAGCATCCACCAAATAAGGCCAATGCCAAGATATCCAATATATCGAGCATAAAGGTGAGCGTGAGTTTCACTCTACCGCCTGCCCGTGTCCAGAGATTATATGCTACCAGGCCTGCTTGCCTATCCTAATCATAGGTATTCAAGCTATCATTGCACAAGACGCCAAGCAAATGACATAGCACCTTGACGTCCCATATAATAGAGATCGGGAAGGAGTGAGCCTAACACCAAACTAAATTTAATGGCCTAGCTGCAAGAATTTTTAATTTTTATTTAAATTTTTTTTTTTTGATAGAAAAAGAAGATTTTATAGATAAGAAGAAAGAACATAAATCAAGAAGAAATCCACCATTAGATCCAAAACCAGCAGCAAGAATATGTGGAATAACAACCAATATCGAGGGTCAAGAACATGCAAAAACTACAAAGGGTGAATAACAGTTAGTTTGCTAGCTTCTTTGCCTCGTATCATTGTCATTGGGGTTGGGGGAGAAGAAGTTCGCATCCTCAACTTTGCACGGTACAGATATTGATTTCCACACATTAATCATGTTTTTCTTTGATAAAATAAAAGCATGGCTTTTGAGTTTGCACTTATCTTCTTCTTGCACAATATAGGCATATTAAACTTCATATGGAAATGTCAAGGATCTTCAGTGCACCCCTAGTCGATTAAGTGTTTGCCCCTTCAAAGTTCCAAGAGCAACAAGGATAGTAACAGTATTTGGAGTTGTGTATAGTATTGGAGCATCTGAACAGAGCAAAGATTCTGGATCTTCAATAATCAGTCTCTTTATTTCCACTTAGGGAAGTGAAGTAGGTTGGTCTTTGTGTGTGGGCACCAACTATAGGGTTAAGGAGTTACTGTGCAGGGATCAACCTCTGCTCATATCTTCTCTATGAGCTTCTCTATGGGGGCTCTACAGGGATTTGCATGTTCAAATTTAATACAGATATAAGACCTGATGATTTTGCCCTGGCCTAGCCCCTGGGGTTTCTATGGTTTTTGCTGAGGTTTCAATTGTTTCTTTTCTGGAGTAGTTGTCTAATTTGTGTGTTCTTTCTTTTTCTTCTCTCAGATTGATAAAATTTCTTTTTTCATTAAAAAAAAACAAAATCAAATGTACTGTGTTACACAGGCTCAATAGAAAGGTACTCCGATGCAATGGCCTGCTCAATTCAACAATAATTACACAATTACAGCTTCTATGTTTTCCAGTACAAGAATAATTTTACGAGATAAAGAAAACAAACTACAATAATTAAGCAATTACAGCTTCTATGTTTTCCAATACACGAATAATTTTACTAGATAAAGAAAAGGAACTACACAAAGATAGAAAGAGAGTTTGCCGCAAGTCAAACAGAGAAGTAGGGATTTATTTATTAAGAAAAAATAGCAGCAGCAAGATCGCGAGATAAATGAAAAGGAGAGGTTACAGAAAAGCCCCAGCTCAGCCCAGAACAAGGGGGAAAATAATACTAAATCTCATGGCAGATGAAAGGATGTGTCAATTATTGAATATCCTTGCATTCATTTCTTTCCAAATCGAGCAAAGGAATGCAGACAACCCACACCTCCAAAGAAGGTGTTCCAAGGCGAGTGACTCCTAATGAAGGTACTGTCGTAACATATGCATAACCGAAAACATTACTTGAAGCAATATAATGACTGTACTGTGGTAGCATATGCACATTACTATTAGACTATATATTAAGGGCAAGGAGGGAGTTGGTCACTTGGACTCTCCTTCAACATTTCGTCTCTTCCCTATATTTTCTCCCTCCTCTGCACACAAGTTTCATTAATATCTGAATTCATAGGCAGTTTTTTACGCTTCCTCTCTAGACAACATCATATATCCCTCCAAAGGGAGAAAAAAAACACATGTATATATGGGGAGAGAGAGAGAGAGAGAGACTGCAATCTCTTGGTTAAATCCTCTTATCAGTTGTCCACAGCTCATAGGCATTCATTCCATTCTGAGAAGGCATGCAGAATTTGCATTTTTAAACATACACCAACAGTATAATCAACCAATGCATTTGACATACAGCTATCTGGCTAGAAGACAGCAATCGATGTACGAAAAGATCACAACACATTATCTTTACTATAATACCTATTTCTACGGTACACTTGCTATGTGGATTATATGAATGAGAAGAGTGAAAAGATGAAGTAATTTTCAAGTTATAGGATAGCAAATATATTCAGGAAATCTCACGGCAGAAACTATTCACCTTTACAAGACCAGGTGGACCAATAGTAACTAGATCTTCAAGCGACTCCACCTTGTCCAACGGCAAAGAGATGTAAAGCTCATCAACGTCGCTAAATTCTTCAAAGTCCTCCTACAGAAGAATGTCTCAGTACCCGATCCACAATAAGTTCAAAGTCATTTATCTTTAATATTTTTTTTGGAAAACATCTATTGTTAGCATAACAAACAGATAAACCGGGGGGGGGGGACAAAAAGACGAAAATCCACAACATACTGCTCAATCTATATTTTTAAAAGGAAATGCTAAATATGATAAAATAGTTAGCAAGTTTGAAATAAGCAAATAAATCTTATTATAACCTGATTTCGTTCCACATAGTCATCCAAGAAATCCTTGACATCATTGACTTGCTCGGGACTCAACTCATCATTATCCAACAGTCTCAAGATCAATTCTAGCTTCATGATATGAGCCTTGTGTCTAGTGATTGACGTCTCTAAATGTGTCTGCGCAACAAAAATTGGAAGCTCAATTACAACAAATCATTTGTATATTATTCAAGCTGTCTCTCTTATCTCTATTTTGTCCTACCAATCTTGGTGGCCTCGTTTTTCCTTTTTTAACAGATAGGCCCTCCAACTCAGCTTCAAAACTGTCTATCTGAGATTCCAGCTCTCCCACCTAATCAATGCCATGTAACAAAATATTAGAACCAATCTGAACAAACTGCATAAGTGTCAGCATCTTCCCAAGGAGGCATGTCTCAACCATTTGACAACTCTCAGGTCTTATTACCTTCACCATTACCATGTCACAGAACCTAGTCCAAATGGAAATCTAAACACTTACTATTTACAAGATGAGCCTTATTCGATGATGAAGATAAATAAAAAAGGTACAGAAATATGAAGTAATAAGTTTGACACTCAGATATTATACTCCCCCTGTCCCAAAAAACAAAAACCTCTTTGGTTTGTCCCAAAACAATAGTCTCACTTCTAATAAAGGAAATAATTTAACTGCAATTTAAAGGAAGTACATGCAAGTAAAGCTACAACTTTAAACAGTTTGACTTGTCAAATGAGATTACTTTTTTGGGACGGAGGAAGTAATAAACAAGACAGGACTTTCAGTAAAAATGATGTCTCATACCACATTGTTCAGCCAGTCTCTTGTCTCTGACTTAGCTTTCTCCTTCGGATCCTATTACCAGATGATAAACGAATGAACTTCACTTACTTAGAGAGGCAGTCATAATAAATAAGAAATTATAATAAAATTTCCAATTTCCAATCTTCATGTTTCCACAATAAATTTATTGAAGTATCAAGACATGTGCAAGTGAAGTTATATCCAATGATAAATATAAAGATATCAGGAAAAATATAATACAGCCTTAAGCCTTTCAATACGAGCGGTATAAGAGGAAGTTTATTTTTATCTTCTCCTCATACTCCACTTAAAAACGAAAAATTCACTTTTTATAGGTTAAGAACTGTGAATTAGAGTTCAACAGAGATCAAGTTAAGTGCAATCATAAATCTACATAGTTCAATTCATTACTACCATGTAATGGATCTTAAGTCATGTAAATGCAAAATCTGTAAAAGATGTTATATCCCCTTTATGTGGCTAAGCTGCAATTACCAACAGTGATTCCCATATATATTCATTATCAAATAGAACAAGTAATACAGTAACTACCGTTTTAGGTTGTTGGCCCAGGCCTTCTTTGGAGAAGGCTTTTGTCTTCGTTTCTTTCTCACATATCTTAAATCGTTCCATTTCTCGCTCGATAAGCTTACGAGCATCCATCAGAGCCTGCTCATAAGAGGCACTAACCTATGTCAACATGTATCAAAAGAAAATTCATTGTCAACTTCAGAACAAAGAAGTAGACATATAAAGCAAGATACTAACATATTGAACATTGCTTCAAGTAGCACCCAATAAAATTGGCAGTATATTGACGCATTGAAAGTGCTCAAATGGAAGAGAAGAAAAAAAAGGAATGAAAAGAAAAGGTAAGCGTTACACAGGAATAAGATAATAAGAGAATAAGTGCACAGGGTACAGGCAGAGTACAACACTTAATTTACTGCTAAAGATTGAGTACACTTGACCCAATACATGAAGAAGATCGATAAGAAAAGAACAAAATTCTACATGAGCCATGTACTCAACCATCCACAGGATAAAGCTTACTGCTATATATTATCTGGAATATTAAACCCTACAACTTATTGTTATATTAAACCTAACGTAAAAGTCAACAGACTTCCAGCCACTTTATAAGCAATCATCAAGTTCTCAGAAAAATTACCATGATATAAAATTAACAACACACTTAACAAACTGTAATATTCTCCAAAAGGTAGTTTGTGATTATTCCTGGCATCAAAACATATGTTCTTAAAAATGCAATGCGTTTTAGTTTCTCAACTGAACCAAAATTTTATGAGCTACGATAAAAAATTTATGAGCTACTCTAAGATTTGTGGATATGGATAAGTGT
The DNA here is from genome assembly GCA_016624345.1 of Platycodon grandiflorus. Lineage (NCBI taxonomy): Eukaryota > Viridiplantae > Streptophyta > Magnoliopsida > Asterales > Campanulaceae > Platycodon > Platycodon grandiflorus. Next base: position 14,288,670 of record CM028363.1, read on the forward strand.
TGAGTGCCAACATAGTATCAGACACTATAGCCCTTTGAAATCCAATACAAAAGGCAAAGAGCCAATATATTTTATTTTTTTAGTAGCACGGACCAATATGTATAATATCCAAATAAATATTAACATAAAACAGATGAATATAAGTACTTGTGAATACTCCAATAATTACATTCTATCCTCTGACATATTGAGGGAGTTTGGTAAATTAGTTGGCCTTCAATGAAGCAAAATCCTACTGTCTTTCCAGAAACCCTAGTATTGTGTGTCCACTGTCCACACATGTTGACACATGTTTCCCAGGACACGCATGTCCGACATGGATATTTTAAGCAATCTGCTGTATCCCCCAAATCATAACTCTAGCCTTTATTGATAAAGGAAACAAACAAATCTGTATTTGTACATTTCTTTACTTTTCAGTAGCATAAAACTTGTCGAAGAAATAACTTTTGCAGATATTACTTCAGTGCAAAGTTGTTTAAATCGCATGATTCAATTAGATATCCATAATAACACAGAGAGGGTCTGAATCACACTGCACCGTTGAACCAAAGGTTCATTGCTGCGTCATAGGCAAACCAACAATATAAAAGGACCAAAACTATCCTATCTGGGTCACTTTTCATAGGACCCAAAAGTTAAGTTTTCAATTAAATTCTTTTCTATGGAAAGTCATGGGACAACCATAATGGATGTTTGGGGTTAAAATATGACAGGCCATCTCTTGCTTGTTCCTTGTGCAGAGCGTGAGTTCCTTTCAAGATTCGGGCCCTCATGTGGTCTCTAGTGCTAAACAAGTTCAACACTAACGATCTTTTGCAGGTTTACAGACCCTAAAAGAGATTATCACAATATTGGTTGTACTGTGTGATCAGAGTTCAGAGTTCAGAATTCATGATCATCACTTTCTTCAATGTTTTATTGGCAGTAATTCACGGGATAGGTTGTTTTCAGTTGTGTAGGAGGCTTGGGTTTGCCGTGGTACTTAGTTTGTTCCACTTGATTCATTTTAGAGGTATTGATAGAGGTAAGGACAAGGAGACATAGTGGTAGTGTGGAGACGGAGATAAATCCCCGTATTTTTAAGGAACAGCAGTCGTCCGAAGCCTCGGATATGGCTAAGGGAGGTCTTTCTTGCTTTGATATGGGCAAGTGCTCGGAGGGCCTATAATGGGGTGCCTATCTCTATTATTCAACGGGATTGGAGAGCTCTTCTATTTTGAAATCTCTTTTGCATTTATTTTTCTTTTTTCTTTACCTTTGACGGATTTCTCATCCAGCTTGCTTGTAATCTTTCTTCCATCTCAATATATTATTTTTTGATCTATACACACACCCACACCCACACACACACATATATATATATATATATACGCTACCCTCTTCATCTTTCTTTACTCTTGTTTGAAGGTTTATAGGTCATCCAGAAGAAGCTAGTTCCCAAAAATCACTAAGCCATTCTACTACGTTCCCACTTATTGCATATGTATATTAATGAAAAGGGTGTATTTCGTTGTTGGTGATTGGTGATTGAGATCTTGAAGACTTCAGATGTTGTTGGAGCCTTTAAAACTTAGTTTTGGATACCATATGGGCTTCCTTTATGTTGGTGCCACTTAAACTACTGTTACTTCTTGTTGGTTGTGACTCAATACAATAACTAAACCCTTTGTACGGGTACTTTTGGACAATGTTTCATGCTAGCCGATTACTTGGTTGGGACTTGGATAATAATTTTATTGTCTTTTCGAGATTGTACTAAAAACAAGATATGCACACCAGAGGTATACATAAAGCTAATGATGCAGAGGGGGGCAAGGAGATACCTTTTGTAAACAGAATAACAGGAGACCAAAACCTGATCTCTTGTGAAAAGGTTACTTGCACCAAAATGGCCACTGAGAACACGGAATAACATTTCTAAATCTTTTTCATTGGTTGAGAGGCAGGTTAATAATACTCGCTACAAGTTTACCCACCAAAATATTGATTACATCAAAGATAATGGTTTCCCACAACCCCCTGAAAATGCAAAAATGAAGCTAGTCAACGCAAGCTTCTTAGTGCCCACCTATTATATACTCAAAACTGAAAACCACAAAAGATTCTTTCATACTTTGTTTCTATCAACAATATAATACTTTACAAAACTCGGTTACAGAATGTAAAACATATCCATTAAAGAAATGGAGCACTATGGATATGTACTTCAATTTTATTTTATTTTAAATTCCCTTATCCAAGTCCAATACTATGATTTTACTCTTTCCCTTCTTATAGCATTAGAATAATGTAATTACCCAGGCTTAACAGCTATTGTATAATGATATAATCATGCAAATATGGATATAAAACATTAGACCATGCAAAGTCGTGTAACTCATGACAGCTTTACAAGCTACTCCCTCCGTCCCAAAAAATAGACCCACTTTCCTCTTTGGATTGTCCCAAAAGAATAGTCCCATTTCTAAAAAGATAAAATTTAAGTGCAATTTGAAGGAGGTACAAGTAAGTTAAGCTACAATCTTAAGAAGATTGACTTGTCAAGTAGGACTATTTTTTTGGGATGGAGGGAGTATAAGACAAGATTAAATGCTCCCTCTCTTCTGCTCAAAGAATCCTACTCTCTATTTTGGGCATTCCATGAAGAGTCTTGTCAAAATCAGCTTATAAATTTTATGAATGTCCAAATTCACTTGTTGTAGTGCACTCAAAATGAACAAAACTATGTCGATCCTTAATTTCAGACATGGACTCTTTAACCAAACCGTACAACTATGTCTATATACAATAGAACTTAGCTAACAGCAACTCAACAAATCAAAGTTAAAAGGAGCCTAGTATATAAAACGAACGAGAATCATGCAAGGAAGGTAAAATGAACAAGAAAAATACGAAATAAAAGAGGGAAATGAAATTTAGGGATAGACCTTCTTATCCTTGATCTCGCTGGACTGTATCCATGTCTTAATCTGGTCTCTATACCTCTGTAGCTTCTTAATCTCCTTCTTCAAATCGGCCTCAAACTTTTCTTTCTGGTTTGCATTGTCAGTGTCATACACCTGAATGTGAAAAAACAAGGGAGTGAATCACTAGAGTATATAACTCGGAAAAAAAAAAAAAAAACAGTACCTTGTTCCAAATGCTGTCGAAGACATCGACGCCCTCTTGAACTTTCTTCAAAACTCGATCGATCTCACCCTGTAGCTTTCGACTTGCTCCCATTGCGAAACTGAATACGAGCAACTGCGCAAATTTTTATGAGAATTGACCATCCAAAACCCTGGCGGGTTAACCAATTCAACTACAAATAGGCCGAGGAGGATTGTTCGCAGATGACGTCGCGATCGGCTCTGGTTTTTGCTAGGGTTTTCTTCTCTGACGACGACGGGGGAGTGAGATAAGAGGGGATTTTGCAAAAGCCGGAATGATCAATTTCGTGACCGGATTGTATTTGTGGCCGGACTATTAATATTAGATGTGCGGAGATTTGCTATTACAATTTAGGGTCAATTACGTGAAGGTCCTATTTTAAAAATTTGTAATCGCTTCAGTACACTTATCTTTTTAAAAAATTAGAAAAAAATATTTTTGAGGCAAAAAAATAATTATGTCATTAATAAAAAAAATACATGCGCTTCAGTAACCCAAAGCATCGCGATGCACTACTTTAGCATCGCAATGCACCACTTTTACATCGCAATGCACCAAATTGGGACATTGCAATGTAACAATTGGTGCATCGCGATCATCGCAGCGTACTTTAGGGAACCAAAGCATCGTGATGAACAACCAAGGCATCGCGATGCAATAATTGGTGCATTACGATCATCGCAAGCGCGTTTTAGGGAACCAAAGCATCGTGATGAGCAACCAAGGCATCGCGATGCACTACTTTGGCATCGCAATGCACCACTTTTGCATCGCAATGCACCAGCATACAGCGATTGGCAAATTAAATCAGTCCAAAAACATCTTTCTCTATTTTCGGACAGCACACTGTCAAGCTTGATTTGAAGCTCAAAAATAATATTTTTGGTAGAAAAATTATACACAAATATAGTACTAAGTTAGGATAATAATATGAGATTGATTTTAAACAAATTCGAAGCTTAAAACAGAGATTTAAGTGGCCAAAATAGCTCAAGAACAAAGAAAAATGAGATGAACTCAAAAAATTTGAATTTGATCAAATTCGTGTTTTATGCATGAAAATTGATACTCAAACATGATGAAAGACTATATTAATAACATGAAATCGTTTATACATTAATTTGAATCTCAAATCTGAAGCAACGATGTTGTTGAGGGTATTTTAGAAAGAAAATTTTCAAAATGCCTTTTAGCGGTTAAAAAAAAAAAGGTGTACTGGAGAGAAAAAAAGTTTGAAAAAGTGGACCGACCAACAATTTCTCCTACAATTTAATTGGGTGTGCACGGACCAAAGCTCATGGGCTTCGGCAAAGCCCGGAGCCCGTTTAGTTGTGGGATTCAATTTCAAGAGCCCAACATACATGCGGGCTTAAATTGACGGGCTTATGCGGGTTTTAAACGGGCATTGTACGGGCTCGGGCTTAACGGGCTTACAAATTAAATGTTGTGTTTTGAAATTTAGGCAAGATGTTCACATGCATCAATTCAATATCAGAGCCCTTGCATTCCAAAGGCTTCCCACTCACATCTAAGATCTCAAGGCTCAGTTGTCCGTTGATTCTCTGACACAAATTACTAGGATTTAGAAACTTAAGTGAAACCCCAATATTTTGGTGTATTAAACCAAAAGAAAGAAAAGCAGAACCTAAAAAAATCGAATCAGTCAAGCGAACAAGAGAGTAATCATCCAGCGTACCTAGAGGATGATGATTCTCAAGTTGGGAGTCCCAATCGTAATCATGCATGAGCTGAAGCAACAAACCAGTTGTATGAGATGCAATTGACGGAGAAGGTGTCAATTGGGCAGAAATCGAGAGGGAAGTAAGGAGGGTGGAGAGAGAGGAGAGGGTTTCGTAAGGGTTGTTGAAGGAGAGGGAGGTGGAAGGTTTGTCGATAAAGCGGATGACAGAAGATGAGCGGGGGGAGAGAGAAGAGAAGAAGAGCTTGAAGGAGAATAGAGAGGAGGAGAGGGATTGGAAGGAAAGGATAGTTTTTGAGGCGGCGAGGACAACGACAATGACCGATGATGGTGGTTAGGGTTTTGGAGGAGAGGGTAGAGGTCAATGAGGAGGACAATGTGCTGCGTCAATGAAAAAGATGAGAAAAATAGTAGGCTTTGAGTTTTGAATATATATTATATTACAAAACGACCTCGTTTTGCATAGAGACGGGTTGGGCCAGGCCTTGCGGGCTCAGAATAGTGAGAGCCAAATCTTAGCCCGAGCCCACGGGCTTTCCTAACTGTTAAGCCCAGTTGTAGTAAAGGCTTTGCGGGTGCGGGCCTTATGGGCCGGGTCTTTGTGGGCTTCGCAGGGCGGCGGACAGGTTTGCTCACCCCTAGTTACAAACCGCTGCGTTTCATTGAATTAAAATAACACCCACTATATTATCATATGGTATAATTTGCTCCCTCCAACGTTTTGCATCAAATAATGGGGACTCTACCTTTTGGTCCTCCTATTATTCATCTCTAATGAGATTTAGCATCAACCTTTTGGTAGCATTCATAAGTTTAGCATCAACATTAAGATCGTGTTCATCTCTAACATAATTATGGCATGTGTCAAACGACACGAGCTTCATGTGTATACGTGTTGTTCCTTTTGATATAAAACAAGAAGAAAAATAATATAATTATGCATTTAAAATAATACAAACTGAAATAATAAAAGAACACAATTGATAAGCATGTGCCAAATCGAGGCAAATTTTCTCAATTTATTTAAAGTGATTCACGCCATTACTAAGAGTCCAACATTTTTGATCTGATATTGTCTACCATCCACATTGTTGCTTTCTCAAAGTCTACACCGCTTGGAGGACTTGATCTTCACCAAATAGGACACTTTATTCTTTGTCCAAAAATGCATAATAACTACTAAATTAAACATGTATTTGTCCACTTTATCCTAAAAAAAATAGGTCACATACAAAATATGCAACACACCTTACTATTTAGCAGATCTTGATTGAATGGAGTTAGGAAAAATGATATAATTGGGACATAATTCGAGTTTAGGGACACAATTGAAAATAAAAATAGTTTACTTATTGAACTTCATATATGACAACATCTTAGATACTTTTCTTGCACACTTTCATAAATTATTCCGAAGATAAAATTAAAAGATCTCGATCATGAATAGTTTATTTCTTTAGATATGACCAAATAATAAAACTACATCATATATCTGAACCTCTAGTATATTGTTAAGAAAAAAGTAGATTGAGTTCAATTCAAAGTATAAGTGATGCGTGTATCCAAAAATGTCTAACATCTTACTTCCATGATTATTATGAACTACAAAGAAAAAAAGTCGGTTGAAGCATTAGTAATATAATACAAACAAGTAGTTTACTAGAGACCAACTTATATTTTGTTTTAATAATAAGTGGCAAGCTTCCTATTCCTACAAAAGGACATACAAGTTGAATTTATATTACATGTGTTAAAGAATGGAAAGAGAGAATCAAGAACTCAATACTTGAGTCAATTTCATTAAATTGAATTGAGAATTACAACAATACAACTATCTGAATATAATGCACAGAAATCGAGGAGATAGAATTTGTAACTAACTTTCTAACTGCAAACTAGATAAATATTCATTTGTACAACTAACCCCCTGATCCTTGAACTGTACACACCCGATACCCTTGTATATCCATCGACTTCAGACACTTTGCAATATTGACACTCAACACCCTTTATTTCTGTTCTACACATTATTCATCACCCCCCTCAAGGTGTAAGTGGTAAACAAATTTACCACTTACAACTTGGATAATAAGTGCTGAAGTTGTGAGGAAGATAAAAGATCAGCCGGTTGATTTTGAGTAGAGACATGAGTTGTAGCTATAAAGCCATTTGCAGTTCTTTCTCTCGCAGTGTGTGACAGTGTATACATATATGTTTGGTCCTCTCATGGTACACTAGATTAGCTGCAATGTGTAATGCAACTTTGTTGTCACAGAATAGAGGAATTGGAGTAGCATTTGGAAGATGAAAATCGTTGAGAAAAACAGCTAGCCAAGTCAATTCACACCAAGTACTTGTCATGGCTCTATATTCAGATTCTGCAGAGGACTTGGAGACAGTTAGTTATTTTTTTCTCTTTCATTACATAAGAGATATCCTAAGAAAAATGTAGAAAATCTAGTAACCAACCTTATTGTAATTGGGCAAGGAGCCGAATCTGAATAGGTAGATAAATTTGGGACTGAAGAGGAAGAAAAGAAAATGCCCTAGCGTGGTGAATGTTTAAGAGACCTCACTAACTTCAAAGCAGCTTCCAAGTGAGGTTGCCTAGGAGCGGACAAAAATTGGCTCAGAACATGCACCCTATAAGCTATTTCTGGTCTTGTAATGGTAAGGTATATTAACCTTCCTACCAATCTTCTGTATCTGACTGGATTTGGCAAGAGCTCTCCTATGTCAGAAGTAAGACCATGATGCTGAATGATAGGCAACTAAGAAACATTAGCATTGATGAGACATGTCTCAGTAAAAATGTCAACGATGTATTTCCTTTGATGCAAGCAATTAATGCCAGATGTATTTCTTGCTATTTCAAGGCCCAAAAAATACTTCAATTGGCCAAGGTCTTTGATAGAAAACACAGAATGAATATAGGCCTTAAGACTTTGAATTACTACAAAACATGACCCTGTGATGACATTGTCATCTACATAGACTAACAGGGCTGTAAAAGCTGAAGATGTGGACTGGGTGAAGAGAGTATAATCATTCACAGATTGAAATCAAAAGATTTTAGGGCTGTAGAAAACTTATAAAATCATTGTTTAAGGGCATACAAGGACTTGAGAATCTTGCAGAGTCCTAGTTTACTGGAACTAGATGGAGGAGAGTAGCCACGGGGTAATGTCATGACTCATTCAAGTCTCCATGTAAAATTTCAATTAGATGTCCTCAACCTTGTTCTTCAGTTTACACACTAATAATCTATCAGGGGTCTGACCCAAGTTTTGCACTTATGAAGATGTTTCTTTTCCCAGAAAACAAAAGGTAAGACTAGATTGTTTGATATGTAAGAAAGAACAACAAGATTTTGAGATAACTTATAAAACCTGTTCAATTCTGTAGAAAGGAGATAGGTGGCTATCAAAAAATTGTTTCTCTTCCGCTACCTTACTCCCAGGACCTACCCAGAGCTGCAATAACATCTTAGAATAGAGTTGGATGAAAAACTTGTAAATTTGACGGAGTTCAAATATACGAAACATTTATTCAATAAACATTAAGGATCTTAACAATGCTAATATCGGTAACATACACATTTTCATAAATCTCAGCAAAACCACCCACAATTATCAAAATAATCCCAAATACCATCAGCATATCTCCAAAAGGATGTCATCTGAAAGCTGTGAACCGTAACACTGGTGATGATGAGTTATATAGATTCTAGATGGCCTAGATATTTATAAATATCTACTAGATAGACTTCTTTTCATAAGAGATACTTATAGCAATAAAAAAATTTAACATCTTGGCTCTGATTATGGAATAAAGTATGTGATGCAGGACGAAATATGGAAATCCCATTCTAAGGTTGTGTAACGAACAAGAACGTTGTAAGATGCAAAAAGACTGATTAGTGTTTTCTTAGCAAATGGTCCACTAATCCGCAGACAATCAGAAGAAGGGGAGGAACCAACCCTAGCAAAGGATAGGTAGGAACACACAAATGATCATAAGCCTCTTCTCAGTAATATTCAACTCTGATTAATAATGAGAGATTACATCAATATACATGGCACTAACTAAACCCTAATTTTACAGGAATACTCTAGATATAACCCTAATAAACCAAAAGACCAAAAATATCCCTAAATTAATTATTATTTTAATAAACCAATAACAAACTAATTACAATCGATTTATCTCTAATCTATAATACATATTAACCAAAAATTAATTGAAGTGCATTTTGATTAGTCCTCCTTATGATGTTTAGGCCTTCCGCATAAGAAAATGAACGAAAACATCTGTATGGAGTAACTAGGTTCCAAGAAAAAACAAGGGTCAACCCTTCGAATTTTTCGTTCAACTCTCTATTCAAGCATGTACCTGACATTCAAACACAATCAAACAAATATTAACCCAAATATTAATCTCATGTATTTTTTTTTCAATTTAATTTGTTAGAGAACACAAATAAATATAAAAAAATTGCCCTAAAAAAATCCCAATTCTCGAGACTTCATTTGAATATATTATATAGAACATATTCTAGTATATATAATATAACATATATATATATATATATATATATATAATAGATAATGTCGCAGTCGTACCAATTAAATCATAAACATTGATTATAACTTATAAGCTAAAAATCTAAGACTATAAGTCTATGAAGTAAAAGAATAGCTAAAACCTTTTGTTCTTTTTTTAACTATACAAAATAACAACAAAATGTTTGAGTTTGGGTTCTTCTAATATTGTTAGATTTGGGTAGTAATTTTTGTTTTTTACCTATACAATATAATAGTCAAAATTTTAAAAGGGGAGTGCTATTAACACCTCATTTTCCTATTAATACACCACTTCTCCTAATATATCACATACATTAATTCCACACCAACCTCATTTCTAAATACACCACCCCCACATTTCCTATTCTACCCCTCTCAATTAATTCACTCTAAACCTAACTCACCCCACCCCCCCACACACACTACAAAAACCCCCTCTCCCCAAAACTCACGGCTCCCTTATCTCCCTCACCTCCGGTAGCCTCCCCTCTTTCCCTCATTTCCTTTTTTTTTTACTTCTCAGACCTACCCTCTCTCTCCATCAATCTATGTTCCTTCCCTCATTCCCTCTTTTTTCCTTCTCCTTCCTCCTCTTTGAAACCACCTTAAAAAAAATTGAAAATTTCTTGTTCGGCCTTGGGCGACTGAACAACCGGGTTTGGGAGAGGGGAAGAAGAAGAGAAGGGAGAGGGAAAGGGAGAGGGGAGGGGAAGAAGGAAAGAATGGAAAAAGGGGGAGAGAGCTGAGGCAGCACAAGGAGAGGAAAGAAAGGAGGGGTAGGGGAACTAGAAAAAAAATGAGGGGGAGGGGCAGATCGTAGCTGCGGAGGGGAAGGGAAGGGAAGAAGATGGATTGGAAAAAAATGGGAAAGGGTATTAATGTATTTTTAAACAATGATATTTTTGTAATTAATTTTGGGGGGTGTATTTTGAGAAAAGTGAGGGGGGGTGTTAATAGACCCCCCCATTTTAAAATTTGAGCCCCCTATTAATCTGGCCTCTGGACGGGTACCCTTTGTGCCGGGTCTGTTGACTTTTTAAACATGGACACTTATTATTTGACTTTTCAAACATAGACTCTTTGGGCGGAACAAAGGGAGTAATTAAATTGAACAATAGCAATAAAGACTTACCATAAAATCTGTAAGGGTCCGTTATTCTATATTACTCTAGATTTTCGCCCATTAATGCCTTGAGCATTTTTTTATTTAAATTTAAACCAATTTTCTGTTAATACTAATTGAACCTATTTCATCTTACCATTACGACGCTTAACAACCCAATTCAGTAATGGCTTCAATTAGGGCTTTAAGTATTTAGTAATGGCTTCATTGGTGGTTCTTTCCCAAGAACAGAACACCTATGGTTTTGGATTTAAATTTGATACATAGTGACGACTAAAGATGAAAATGGAGGCAAACTAATTAATTACCAATTGTTTATTTTTGATCACGCCAAAAACTGTTCAAGTGATCATGTCAAGTCCACGTATGCAGCTACTTGAATGGTAGGATGCCCCGACTCTCAATACTCACAAGTGAAAAGGAAACTTGTCCTCCGGTAGATACCTGAGATGTTAAAGAAAGCACCTTTACGGAGCTGGACGTGGTCCAGCTAAAGCCCTTTGGTGAGAGAATCAGTGTATGTGGTAAGAATTATGGTCTCTGGTGAGAAGTCATGCCACTCTTGGAAGTAAATGCACTAAAAGCTTTTGGAGATTTGGTAATTGAGAGTTATTTTATGGAACTTAGACCATAAACAAAGGTAATCACCTTGTATTTATATCGGAGGAATGTTGGTTTAAGGCAAGTGGGTCTGCCAGATGTCAGCTCGAGATAGGCGGGAATATATCCATTTATGGCCGCCGTTATTTGCATTGCTGAGCATTTAAGGAAAAGGGACCAGCATTGATGCAGGAGATGGACCTCCTTTGGGAGCTGTGTCGATCTTCCAAGTGTAGCTTTACTTAGAAAGTAAGTAATTTGCTGACCAATGAGAAGCTTGGTAGTGGCCCCCGGGATGACGTAGCAGTAGGTAGGCTTTAATTACAGCCGCAATCATTGACATTTAGCTGTTCCTGGGGTAAATGGTCTCCGGGGTCAAAGTCGAGCAGCCAGGCTTTGGCTTCCGCGAGATAAGACGTTAAGGAGTAAGCAAATCGGGAGATGGCCCGAGCACAGGGAGAGCTCGGGGACTAAGACCTGTCATGATGATGACGAGTTCATGGGGAAGCAGGAAGCCCAGGACCTCAGGATGAGATCGCGCAGTATGATACCCGGACTTTCGCTCGAGCTCGGGAATATGAAGAGTAGCCCAGGCTCCAGGTCAGCATATTATGGGTCCAACATGCCACGTGGTGGTGAGATATTTTGGTATCTTCAGTAGCCACCGACTTCCTAAGGTAAGGATTTATCTTTTAAGTCGGGAAGTGTTGCTGGTTCATACTCGAATATCAGGTAGTGGCTTCGGGAACACACTTCTTTTATTGGAAATCATGCCACATCATTAGCATGAAATTTTTGAACGGCGCATTAAATGCACGTCTCTTCAATTTTGAAATTTAACCATCGTTTCTGGTTAAAACAGCACCGTTCTGTGATTTGGTAAAGAAAACACATGGGTTACCCATTTGATGTCGGGTCATACTTTGGATCCGAGTTTAAAACGACGTCGTTCTGTAAGGGTATAAGTAGGGTTATTGAACTGTTTGTCTTCACTTTGTGTAAAAACCCTAATTTTTTTTAAAATCCTTCCGGCGACCTGCGATTTTCGACGAGTTCTCCGCAGAACAATCCTTGATCTTTCCAACTTCTTCCACTGCTTTTTCCCACTTCTGCTCCATAGGTCAATACTATTTTTGAGCCCTTTTTTTGTTTTACCAATTTTTGGGACATTTTTGCCCTTCACTTGGGTCCTTTTTAGTCCTTCGTCTTTTTCTCTGGCGATTTCATAGAAACTGGTTCTGACACCGGTTACACCTGTGTTTGCAGGTTGCTATCGTACGGTGACACATCGTCGATCAATTCTTCCTTGTTCTATACCCGAGCTCCTTCTTCACTCTAGGTACTTCGACTGTCTCTTCTTCACACACTCAGTTTTTGTTAAGTCTTTGAATATGTTTGCGGGTAGAAGGGGTGTCAGTTTTAGAGTGCTTCCCGAGTGTAGTTCTAGCTTGGAGTCTTCCTTATCCTCAGGATACTCCCCGAGTTTGGATGGTGCAAGTCCCAAGCCACCTCGTGAATCAGTAGATTTAGTTGAATCCCTTTCCCGATCTGTCTATGCCTGCTCGCCCGCGGGTACGAACGTGTACAAGCTAGCTGAAGACCATTGAGAGGTCGTAGTCCCTAGTGAAGCTTGGGATATCCTGGCTAAGTGAGGAGTTGATTTCTCGGACAGAGTAGTTCCTGATGAGCCACACTTAGAGCTGTCAAAATGGGTTTAGCCCGTTGGGCCAGCCTAAACCGCCACTCAAAATAGGTGGGTTGGGTTAATAAAATGTCAAACCATTTAAAAATGGGTCAAACGGGCTGAGCCTGCACGGGTTGCGGGTTGAGGCGGTACGGTGCGGTGCGGGTTAGCCCGCCAAAGTAAGGCCAAAATTGGAAAGTTAAAAAAAACCCTCGGCAGTAAGACTAAGAGGCAGGGGTAGTGCACACAACTCTCATTTTTCACCTCACACAGTCCCTCACTCTCTCCAAACTCCACTCCCGTGACCCCGCCGGCCGTCTCCATATCTTTCTCGTTGTTTCTCATTCTCTCTCACCACAGTCCACACTCCACAGCCAGTCAGCCATGCGGCACACGCTCATCTTTCTCCAGTATCTCTGCCTGTGGACCGTGACCCCGTCAAACCGTCACGGCGTCGCTGTCTCAGTTGTGTAACTTCACTCCTCAGTCCGGCGTCTCAAGTCTTATCTCTCACTAGCATCTCTCTCTCTCCGAAAAATAATCGATTAATTTCATTAAATAGACTACCCTTTGTAATGAAGCTAAAATTGGAGGTACTACCCAGCTAGGGTGTAGGAGGCAGCTAAGTCTGGGGAATCGGGTGGTGGAGGGTTAGGCGGCGGAGGATGGTGTCCATGGGAGGTGGGTGGATAAGTGGTGATGTGCGGTGAGGTACATGGGAACTAAAATGGGGGAGAGTGAGAGTGGTAGTAATTGTTGACAATTGACATGTCGTTTATTTGGTAGGAGGTGAATAGAATTAGAACAATGTGAGTGATAAACTATTCTAAATTTTGTTAAACTTCTATTTAATCTTTGATTGTGTGTGTGTGTGTTTTTTTTTTTTGTATGTGATGTTTTTTTTGTTGATTCATTGTTCTTCTTTGTGTATTGTATTAATTTAAAGTTTTATTTTGGAAGACTTTTATTAATTTTTGGGCTTTATATATAACATTTATATCAAAAAGTCAAATTTTTAGCTTAATAATAATTATATTAAATTTTAAATTAATGTATTATTTTTTAATGGGCTGGCCCGTTTAACCTACAACCCATAACGGTTTGGGTTGAGTTGACACATTTTAGGCCAGTTCCCTAAATGGGCTAGCCCGCACCGCATCGCCAAATAGCGGGTTAATAAATCCCACGGGCTGGCCCGCACCGCTAGCCACACTGGATTCCTCCACTTTTGTTTTCCACACCGATGGAAGTTTTAGATGGTAGGGCTCAAATTGTAACTGCCTTGATCTGTAAATATTTTTCGATGAGCCAATATTTGCAGAACCTTCGAGCTGAGCATAACCGTAGACTCTGCGAGGGAACAACAGCTGATAAACTGAAAGCTCAAACTCTTCTGCCCAAATCTTTCGCTAGAATGAGTGGGGAATCTACCTCTGGTAGAGTAGAATCTCCAAAGGACCCTACTATAATTCGGGTTAATAAGAAAGATCAGAACAAGGTTAGCCCGAGCGATGGGCACGCTATAGCTACACCTCTCAGTTTGCGCAACAAGATCTCCTCTGCTGATCTCCAATCATGGGATATTCTCTACCAGTCTCCCGGGTTTTGGGGTTACATTCCCGATGTTCGGCGCAGCTGGATAGACTGAAGACCCTTCTCGGAAAGGTTAATTAGGATTTACATAAGCTTCTTCACCCTTGGTAGGCTTCGATTTCCCCTGGATCCTTTCATCTGTGAATTCCTCAAGCAAACCTATTCCTTCCCTCTCGATCTCTCTCTCGGGCTGGTGAGGACTCTAGTATGTTTCGCAGCCTATACCCGGTGCTCGGGTGTGAACCTTCTCTCTCGTTTTTTCGCTATTATTTCCAAGCCTAGTCCTCTAACAACCGCCTTTAGTGTAAGGCCCACAATAACGGGACCAAATTATTCGTGCCCTTCCCCGGGAAGATTGATGGCTAGGCGGATAAGGTTATTTTGGTGGAGTGTAACGAAGGGTGGAACTTCCAGATTCCCACGAGTAAACCTAACACCCTCAAGTGCTTAAAAAAACTCGGGGAAAATGACAATTTAATGAAGGATGTGCTGGAAGCCCTTCTAATGACAAATGGGGAGCAAGTCCACCTATACGACTGGAAAGCCATCCTTGAGGATGAGTGTTTCCTGTACCTGACCAGGCTTTCGAGGAAATAATTTAGTGATGTGAGGCCGAGGTTCGCTATGCCCCCCGTGGAGTCTACTTCGGGCTGGTTCAGACATCGGGATGACAAGTTTGGCACTCAGTGTGATGAGTGTGCAGGCCAGGATGAAAGCAACTGCTGGCCTCCTCCCGTGGGTTGTACTTTTATTTTATGATCCTCCAATTTTGTCCAACTTTGTTAAGTGTATCTTCCTCGTATTGCCTTCTAATCAATTATCTTTGCCCAGATATGGTGAGTTCTGCAAACGCCTTCCTCTTAAGGAGGAACAGAGCTGCGGAGAGCCGCAAAGATGCCCTGAGGTAATCTTACACTGCGGCTACTGATGCTGAGGTCGTTCTCCCCCTACCAAGCCTATCGACCCCGAGGGGGCAATTGATGCTGAGCCAATCTCCGTAGTCCTCTCGACTTTAAAGCGAGTATCTTTAGGGAGCGAGGCCGGAGCTCACAAAAAGCAAAGGAAGGAGCCCATCCAGATCGAGGCATCTCCCGAGCCTTCCCCCCTTCGACGATCAAACAAGGGGAAAAAGAAGGTGACCTCCTCTGAGGAAAAAATGGAGGCCAACTTGACTGGGCTTGAGAATGAAGAGATTAACGAGTTCGTCCTCAAGGCTATGCACGTCTGTGAAGATTCTCCTCGGATGGATAAACTCCTTCGGTAGCCCTGCGACTACATTTTCAAGTCCATGGCCTGTTCACTAGTCGAGGTTTGTGCTCAATTATTGTCCCTCTTACCATCCTTAGCATATGTATTAACCTCTCTACTTATTCACAGATGTCCCACTATGCCAAATATTATGACATTCGATTGGCTGAAGCAGATAAGTTGAAGTCTGAGCTGCTTCAGCAGGTTAAGAATGATGGGGCCGAGCTATCCAGACTTGGGGCCCAACTGAAGGCCAGAGATCAAGAGCTTGCTGATACAAAAGTTACCTTGTCTATTACAATGACTGCCAGGTCGCAGGCCGAAGAGGCCCTAGACCGTATCAAGGCTGAGAAGATTGAGCTCGAAGACACCCTCCTCCAGAAAAATGTCGAGCTTAATTCTACCACCAAGGCCCTTGATGAGAAACTGGATAAGCTCAATGTTGATTATGCTGACCCCAAGGTAACCCTCGAGGACCCCAACCATGAAGTTGATATCATTGCTCGATATAAGGCATCCAATTCATTCATGTCCGATGTGTCGCCATGGATGATGAAAGGCCGATATTAGATTTTGCAGGCTGTAGCTGGTGATGG
The DNA here is from genome assembly GCA_016624345.1 of Platycodon grandiflorus. Taxonomy (NCBI): domain Eukaryota; kingdom Viridiplantae; phylum Streptophyta; class Magnoliopsida; order Asterales; family Campanulaceae; genus Platycodon; species Platycodon grandiflorus. The sequence goes on from CM028363.1 coordinate 14,304,949, forward strand.
GGCGGCAATTGATAAGCTCATTGAGTGGGAAGCCTTCAATCCTTTTAACGCTCTAAACAGAAGTGGAGCCGGGCTCGTGCCTTACGATGAAGAGGACCTTCAAGCCATCGCGGAAGAAGACGAGAGACAGGGGAAGTCGACATGAGATCCTCCTACCGCTCTTCAACGGGATCTTGAGACCTTGGTTGAAGCTCGCTTGGATCAAATGGCCTTGGAGTCCTCTGGGGGTGATGATGATACCCAAGAAAACTTTGAGCTAGACTAGGTCGCGGATCTACTTTTGTCAGATGCTGAAGGCTCCATTACTAACCGGGCTGAGAATGAGCGCGACATACGTGGTTCAGAAGGAGTCGAGGGGATTTAGCTTTTTGATCGGGCCTGCGTGCCTCTTTGTCTTTGTATATTCAAACTAATTTTGAAATCTCTTTTGATCGAGCCTGTGTGCTCTAAAAATGATGTAATTATAAACAACATATCATTCCCAGATATCTGGTGATAAATGAGTTTTATACTCATTTATTGGGTATTTTCTGGGCTTAAATTAAGCTATTTCTCGGCTTTTTGTAATTTAATATGGGTTGTTAGTGTTTGATGGAAGTTTCAGGGAGTAAATTGCTAAATGATTAAATTTGAAACATTGTGAAGCTATAAAGGAAGACTGAGGGGGCCTGGATGTAATTCAAGGAAGCTTAAGGTGAAAGGAAAAATATCGGGCTAAAGCGATCGCCTTTGAGGCAGAAACTGTATTATGAAGCAGAGCGATCGCTCTGGTTCATACAAAGCGATCGCTTTGTCCCGTTTTTAGCTGTAGGCCTGTTTTGTAATTTTGAAAAGTAGGGTTTCTTCCTTGTGACTTTGTATTTAAGTAAGCCTCCGTTTTGGGGGAGGACACACGCGATTTTGAGGAATTTTTATGCTAGAAAGATTGGAGTTTAATATTTCAATCTGTGGAGTAATTGTAAGTATGTTTTCATCATTGAATTGTGTTGTTTTGCAATCAATGATGAGCTAAACTCATCTTTCTAGGGATTGGATGTAAATTGTATCAAATTCTTATGCTCTAATTTATTTATTATTCATTCAACATCTTGTATTTCAATGGAGTATTAAAATTGAATCTCTTCTGGTATTTATACGTGAAGGTATATTTTACCGTTTAGATTATTTGGGTATAGTGAATTGTACGACCAGAATACATAAGCTATATGTATGCCATCTCCATTGTTACTTAAATTCTATTGATTCACGACCATGCTAAGATAGAATTTAGGTGTTATAATCTTTGTGTGCTTAAAGGATTCTTGAATTGTTATATGGACGGACCAAGAAAGTATAACAATTTGAGAATACTAAGATTGCAAACCGTGACCCAAGCGTCCCAATCTTTATACATGTGATTACCCTTGATGTTGATTGATACTTTATTTGCATGAGCATAAGAAGGCGATACAATTGAAATCCAATTCCTAGATTTTCTCCATATTTGGTAAACTTCTTATTTATTTGCTTTGATAATTTAGTTGATAATTTTAGGTGATAAATTAGTTTAAATTATTGTCAGTAGTTCTTAAGAAAAATCAACAAAAACCCCTTTTCTTTTATTTTTGCTTTTTAAGTTATTAGTTAAAAAAATCAATCATTCTCTTGTCTCTGTGGTTCGACCCTTGTCTTTGCGCAGCTATACTCCAGTATTCTCGTACACTTGTGAGGTAAAATTTCATTCATCAAGTTTTTGGCGTCGTTGCCGGGGACAAGTTAGATTGATTGAGTTAGTTTAACTGGTAACGTCGTGGTGTCTGAACTTTTATGTTCGGTCGCCGTTCACTGAATCCCACGCTGGCGTAATTAAACGATAACATTAATCTAGTAGGTAGGAACGTAGAGGCAGAACTAAATCAGGAAGAGCATCTGCCAGATCCTGAACCTGACTTGCAGTTGGATCAGCAAATCAATAACATGGCTGCACAACGGTTTATGAAGGATTATGCTCGCCCTAGAATTGACCAATCTCCCTCTCCTTTGGCCCTACCTGCTGCCGCTAGGAATTATGAAGTTAAGGGTCATTACTTGAATCTCTTGCCTTCCTTTCACGGAATGGCCACAGAGGACCCTTTGAGTTTTCTCCGTGAGTTTCACGCCACAGTAGATAACCTCCCTCTTGGAGCGTTAACAGAAGAACAACTCCGGATGCGCTGTATTCCTTTCGCTTTAAAGGATGCAGCTAAAGTTTGGTGGAATACTCTGCTTCCAGGCAGTTTGCAAACGTGGCAGCAAGTGGCTGACACGTTCATTCAGAAGTTCCATGCACATCCCACCCTGGCTGAAATGAGAAAAAAAATTATAAACTTTTCGCAAGAGCCAGGAGAGTCTTTTCATGAAAATTGGGACAGATATAAACAACTTCAATTTCAATGTCCACATCATGATTTTCCACCTTCTATCTTGTACCAACAGTTTTATGATAATATTTGCCCAAGTCACCAAGCCATGGTGGACAATGCTGCAGGTGGGTCGATTCTTGAGAAAACACCTGATGAGGTGAGGGATTTGTATGAAATGCTTGGGGCAAATTCCCAACAGAAAAGTGTGAGGGGTAAAGCAAGAGGAATATATGAGATTAATAACAATAGTACTTTAGATAAGAATGTGCAATATCTGATGAAAAAGGTTGAAGAGCTTTCGGCTGCGAAACCTAATATGCAAATGCCTAATATTCATAATGCATGTTCTATTTGTGGTGTTTATTCTCATACTACTAACTCTTGTCCATCTAGTGCACAATTTCCTGAATATGTTGAGCAGGTTAATGCCATGAATTCGTATCCTCCAAGGCCTCGCAATGATCCGTGTTCAAATACCTACAATCCGGGTTGGAGGAATCACCCAAATCTCTCATGGAGTAACCCGAAACCTCTTCATCAACCCCCACCACAGCCACAGCAAGCAGCTGTTCAGCCGACTCAAACTCTTTTGGAGGAGATGTTCCAGAACTTTATGCTCGAAAGTCGGCGGAACCAGCAAGATAATGAATTGAGGCACAGGCAGCATGGCAGATTGAGCAAATTGGAGAATCAAGTTGGGCATTGGCCAAATCCTGCAGGGCCACAAGCAAGGAACGTTCCCAAGTCAACCAGAACAAGCCCAGACAGTCACGGTGCTTCGCAATGGTAAGGTGATAGGTAGTGAGGTAAATTCTGAACCTACTCCTGAGGTTAATTGTGAAAAGAATGTGGAAGTGGGGAAGGAACAAGCTAAGGAAATTCCACAAGACACTCCAAAATCTCCTTCCCCAGCTCCATATTCGCCACCTATTCCTTTTCCTGGCAGATTAATGAAGAATAAGATGGATAAACAATTTTCAGAAATTTATGAGATGCTTTCCAAAGTAAACATAAATCTTCCTCTGTTAAATGTGATCAAGAACATTCCATCTTATGCAAAATTCTTCAAAGATCTCACTACCAGGAAACATAGGTATGAAAAAAATGAAAAGGTGATAATATCTGAGAATGTTAGTGCCGTTCTTCAGCAGAACCTCCCACCTAAACTGAAAGATCCCGATAGTTTCAACATCAAAATTTCTTTGGGGGATTCGAAAAAGGTGAAGGCAATGCTGGATTTAGGTACTAGCATTAATTTAATGCCTTATTCTGTGTTTGAGCAATTGGGTTTGGGAGAACTAAAACCCACCACAATGTCCTTGCAATTGGCTGATCGATCAGTGAAACATCCTATGGGCATTGTGGAGGATATTTTAGTTCAGGTTGATAAATTGATTCTACCAGTAGACTTTGTGGTTTTAGAGATGGACAAACAGGTTAGCGCTAATCATGAAGTGCCCATTCTCCTTGGGCGACCTTTCATGGCTACTGCTAACACTGTCATTAATGTGAAGAATGGTAAATTGTCCATGTCTGTTATGGATGAGTCTGTTGAGAGATATCTGTGTTTGATGCTATGAAATTGCCTGATGATAAGACTGAATGCTTCTCTATTGATATGCTAGAATCTTTGATCTCTGAGAATGTGGAGAATGAGCTGATTTGTGATGAAATCGAGGCTCTTCTGAACGGTGGTGAGAACAGGGATAATGAGAAAGTCCGTGAAATAAAAGCTGTCTTCGATAAGACAGAAGAGAAAATTCCTAGTGACTCTCCTTTTCACCCCCTAGGGCATTTTAACACTAAACTTGTGCCCTCTATTGTATCCCCTCCTAAGTTAGAGTTGAAACAATTGCCTGAAACGTTAAAATATGCTTTTCTTGGGGAGGGGAATACTTTGCCTGTTATAATTGCATCTGATTTGACTAATGAACAGGAAGAAAGGCTGCTTTGTGTTTTGCGTGCACACAAAGAGGCCATAGGTTGGACTTTGGCTGATATCAAGGGAATTAGCCCTGTCATGTGCATGCATAAGATAAATCTTGAGGAAGGTGTCAAGCCTTCAAGGGAGCACCAACGAAGACTTAACCCTCACATAGAGGAGGTAGTAAGAGCAGAAGTGATCAAGCTACTTGATGCGGGTATTATATACCCAATAGCTGATAGTAAGTGGGTGAGTCCGGTGCAAGTTGTGCCAAAGAAATTAGGAATCACTGTTGTGAAGAATGAAAAAGAGGAGTTAGTGCCCACAAGAACAATTACAGGGTATAGGATGTGTATTGATTTGCGGAAATTGAATGCCGCCACTAAAAAAGATCACTTTCCCTTACCCTTTATTGACCAAATTCTTGAGAGACTGGCAGGACATGCTTTCTATTGTTTTCTAGATGGTTTTTCGGGATATAACCAAATTTCCATTGCACCGGAAGACCAAGAGAAAACAACTTTTACATGTCCTTTTGGCACTTTTGCATATCGAAGGATGCCCTTCGGTTTATGCAATGCTCCCGCAACCTTTCAACGATGTATGACTTCGATATTTTCGGATATGATTGAAAGGTGTGTGGAAGTATTTATGGATGACTTCTCGGTTTTTGGAGATTCTTTTGATGATTGCCTTGAGAATTTGACAAGGGTACTTAGACGTTGCTGTGAGTCAAATTTGACCCTTAGTTGGGAAAAATGTCATTTTCTAGTCAAGCAAGGCATTGTATTGGGACACATTGTCTCGCAAAAAGGGATTGAGGTAGATAAGGCAAAAATTAAAATTATTTCAAAATTACCTCCCCCTGTTTCTGTTAAAGGTGTCCGCAATTTTCTAGGACATGCAGGTTTCTATAGGCGATTTATAAAGGATTTTTCTAAAATTTGCAAACCTTTATGTAACCTGCTTGCCAAAGATACTGAGTTCATCTTTGACAAAGATTGTCTTGATGCCTTCAATCTGTTGAAGGAAAGGTTGACTTCGGCCCCTATTCTTGTTAGCCCTGATTGGTCCTTACCCTTTGAAATTATGTGTGATGCATCTGACTTTGCTATTGGGGCTGTTTTAGGGCAACGAGTTGACAAATCACCGCATGTAATTCATTATGCAAGTAGGACACTTAATGATGCACAACTGAACTATACTACTACTGAAAAAGAATTTTTAGCTGTTGTGTTTGCATTGGAAAAATTTCGTCCATACTTGCTTGGATCAAAGGTGATTGTTTACTCGGATCATGCTGCCCTAAAATACTTGCTAACAAAGAAAGATGCCAAACCTAGACTCATTAGGTGGATGCTATTGTTACAAGAATTTGACTTAATGATCAAGGATAAAAAGGGGACCGAAAATGTAGTTGCCGATCATCTATCTAGGCTTGAAATGTTACCTCTTCTTGAACAGAACTTTTTAAAGAATTTGAATCCGGTAAACGAAGATTTTTCGGATGAACAACTGTTTGCAGTTCAAGTTAGAGAACCATGGTATGCTGATTTTGTGAACTATATTGTTGCAAACATCATTAACCCCGATTTTGGCTACCATGAAAAGAGGAAATTTTTGTCTGATGTTAAGCACTACATTTGGGATGATCCTTATTTGTTCAAATTGTGCCCTGATAGGATGATTCGTAGATGTATCCCTGAAGTAGAGCAAAAGAGTGTGTTGGCATTTTGTCATGAGCTCCACTGTGGTGGACACTTTAGTAGCCAGAAAACAGCGCGTAAAGTGTTGCAATCTGGTTTGTTTTGACCTTCTTTATTCAAGGATGCTCATGCTTACTGCCAACAATGTGACAGGTGTCAGCGAACAAGGGGAATAAGTAAGAAAAATGAGATGCCCTTAGTGAATAATTTGGTTGTTGATATTTTTGATGTGTGGGGCATTGATTTTATGGGCCCTTTTCCTGTATCTCATGGTTTTACATATATCTTGGTTGCTGTTGATTATGTGTCCAAGTGGGTGGAAGCAATTGCCACTCGTACTAATGATGCTAACACTGTTATCAAGTTCCTTTGTGATGTTGTGTTTAGCAGATATGGCATACCAAGGGCAATCATCAGTGATCAAGGGACTCATTTCACGAGCCGGATTTTTAACTCTCTTTTAAAAAAGTATGGGGTGGTGCACAAGTTGGCAACCCCGTACCATCCTCAAACTTTCGGCTAGGTTGAAGTGAGCAACCGTCAAATTAAGGGGATTCTTGAGAAAACAGTTCGACCCACAAGGAAAGATTGGGCTTTGAAGCTAAGTGATGCTCTTTGGGCTTATCGCACGGCTTACAAGACCCCAATTGGGATGAGTCCGTACAGAATTGTTTTTTGGGAAAGGATGTCATCTCCCGGTTGAGCTAGAACATAAAGCTTTTTGGGCAATCAAAGAGCTCAACATGGATTTGACATTAGCAGGTGAGAAAAGAATGTTGGCACTGAACGAGTTGGAAGAATTGCGGCAAGATGCATATGAAAGTGCAAAGTTGTATAAGGAAAGGACGAAAAAGTATCACGACCAACGAATTCAACCTAAGTTCATTCGTCCCGGCATGAAGGTCCTCCTTTTTAACTCCCGGTTGAAGTTGTTCCCGGGCAAACTCAAGTCCAAATGGACGGGTCCGTTCGAGGTGGTGCATGTGTTTCCGCATGGGGCCGTGGAATTGAAGGACCTTAAAACAAAAACAACATTCAAGGTCAATGGGCACCGTGTGAAGCCGTACAATGAAGGGGTCTCGATTGTGGAAAAAATTGAGATGACAGATTTATGGGATCCATAGTTGTTGCCGTCTCAATCGGCGTCGAGCCAACGACATTAAACAAGTGCGCTTGTTGGGAGGCAACCCAACTAGGTACACATTTATTTATTTATTTATTTTTTTTACTTTTGTAGGTAAATTTAGTGGCTCCACTTCACACATTTTGGCATGTGTCTTTCGTTCGATCCAAGCTTTGAGGACAAAGCATGTTTTAAGTTTGGGGGTGGAAGCCTGTTAGTTAGTGTTGTATTTATATGTTTTAGTTTGAGTCACTCTTTAGAGTCTCTCTGAGTTTGTGGGTTTCCAAGAGAATGTACATAGTGTCACCCTCCAAAAAGATTTTTGTTTTTATGTATTTATATGTTTGCTAATGCATACTTTAGTGTTTAGTGTATTTTTGTAGCTTTCTAAGCAGGTAGTAGCAGGAAAATTTCAAGGAAATCAGAGTTTGGAGCTGAAAAAGGGACATAAGTGATTTTCAGTCAAAGCAATCGCCTTTTCCAAAAGGGAGCGATCGCCCTTGGGACAGAATCTTGATACAGAAAATTGAGATAAAAGCGATCGCCCTGTATGGGAAGGAAGCGATCGCATTTGAGGCGAATGGGGGCATAAGTGATTTTCAGACAAAGCGATCGCCCTGTCCATAAACGAAGCGATCGCCTTTCGGGCAGATTGAGTCAGGCATTTATTTGAAACAAAGCGATCGCTTTGGTCAAGTGAGAGCGATCGCTCTGGTCCGATATAAAGTCTGGGTGAGCAGGTCACAGCGATCGCCCAAGATTTTCTTTCTTTTCTCCAGCCGCCGCCTCCAGCCATCTCCACATTCCGACGTCAATTCCGACCACATCTCAAACATCCGGCCAAATTACAACTACCATAACCTTCCAAATCAGTCTCCAACCTTGCTTAAGGGCTAATTGCGACGTGAATCCAAGCTCAATCAAACCTAGGGTTTTCTTAAAGTTTTGGGGAACTAATCAATTGATTGATTTCTTCATATCCTTGCTGCTGGGTTCGAATTTCAAGGGCTATCCAAGCAAGTAAGATTCCTGATTGGTGCTATTTTGGTTCCAATTTATAAGCTTGGTTAGGTATTTGTTGGTTCTTCTTACTATTCATACACCAAGTTTGGGGGAATTTGCTGATTTTGGGGTTGGATTGTTGAAGTTTTACTATTGGTGTGTTCTTGTTCAATTGTGTGGTCTTGTACTATCTGTGAACTTGAAGTAGGGGGTCGGTTGGAAGTTGGATTGGAGTATTGAATTTTTGGTTTTGTGGGTTGTTATTGGTGATTATTAAAGAATGCCGAGGACAAAGAAAGCCCAGAAAACTCGTGATGGGCAAGGTGCGAGCTCCAGTTCTTCAGCTCCGATTGTGGAGCGGTTCATGACTCCTGAAGCCGCAATGGCTTACTCCAAGTGTTTGGGAACCAAGGGTTTATTGCCCGAGCGTGGTTTTGATTTTGATAGCTTTGGACTCCGCGCTGATTTTCGAAGGCGCAGGTGGGAGGATTTTTGTAATGTTCCCACAGAGGCCGTGGTGCCCATTGTGCGGGAGTTCTATGCCAATGGCCATGCTGAGATTGCGGATAGTTGGTCATGGGTGCGGGGGAAAGCTATCGACTTTGGTGCGCTCGCTTTGAATGAGTATTTGGAGCTGCCGACGTTTCGTAACGTCGAGGATGATTATCAAAGGAATATGAACCGTCCGGTGCAAGCCGGAGAAGTGCTGGCAGTGTTAGCACAGCCTGGGTCAGATTGGGTTTATCGGCAAGGGAAGCCAAAGAGCTTAAGTGAGAAAGTTTTGTTGGATAAGGCTAAAGGGGTTTACAAATTTGTATGTGCTAATGTCATGCCAACAAACCATCAAAGTACTCTGCCTTGGGCCCGAGTTGTATTGGTCTTCACCATTCTAACGGGAGGATCAGTTGACATTGGGACCATAATTAACTTCCAGATGAGGTCAGTTGTCTTGGGGAACTCGCCGTTGGGATTTTGTTTCCCAAGTTTAATCACGGGATTATGCAAGAAAGCAGGGGTGGTTTGGGAGGATGATTTAGAGAGATTACCGGTGCGACCAAAAATCTCATTCACCTCATTGATCTCTAATGCCCGTGATTTTAGTCAACGGCATGTGCGAGCAGCAGTGGCTGAGGCAGAGGAAGAGGAAGATGATGACCCAGAGACTGAATTCAATGTTCAGGAGCAATTGGAGGAGATGTCTACCAGAATAGAAGAGATGGCGATTCAGCAAGGGCAATTCTACGGTGAAACTAGGGAAGTGCTGAGAGCCATGCAAGCTCGGGAGGAGCAATTTCAGGGTTGGACTGTCTCTGCTTTTCAGGCCCTAGCAGCTGCACAGGGGGTTCAGAACTTGCCCCCTTGGCCTCCGACTCCTCCGCCTGATTTTTGAACTTCATCCACATCGAGGACGTTGTGGACAGTAAGTTTGGGGGTGTGCGTTGTCACTCTTGGGTAAACGGTACTCCTGTTACTATTCTGTTTACTATTTTCTTAGTTTAATTTTTATTGCTTTTGTAGGAGTAATTTTTTTTATTAGCCTTTAGTAGTTTTATTGCTAAAAAAAAAATAAAAAAAAATAGAATCTTTAGTTTGGTTGGGGGTCACCGCCCATGATGATATTTCCGTAGTTCGAAAAGATTGAATATGCTAGGGAGCGATGCTATGGAACAATGTGGATAGTAACTGGTCACTCATTTGAACTTTAAGTCTCCAACCTTTTTAAGTACTCAAGTCATGAATTGAATTGTTAACAAGTTTAGTTGACTTTATAGAGTTTATAGTACACCTAGCATTTCAATAAGTCAAGGTTTTGGGAAGAAATTGAGAGTAATCATGAAATTTTTAAACTAGTAATAATCCTTGAAGTTAGGCCTAAACAGAGTTTAAGTAAACGAGAAAAAAAAAAAAGGAATATCCTTGTGAAGACATAGTTTTGCTTCGTAGCCTTTTTAACTCGAGTTAGTAAGCTCGTTGGGGTGTTTATACACCTAATGCCTTAAAGCCATTTGGTTTGAGAGTCATTAGCCTAACACTCGTTACATGGGTTAATTAGAAAGCTTAAGGGAGTTGAACATTGCACTGTCCACAAGGTTGTCTAGAAAAAAAAAAAACAAAAAGAAAAAAAAATGAGTTTCGGTATTGCTACTTATGTTTGTAGTAATGAATGGGATAATTATAAGTTTTTACATTTCATGAAGTACTCTGAGGACTATATGTATTATAATTTTGTGGTGGTCTTGATAAGGAATGGAGGTGGTACTTGGCTCTATAACGAATTTTAAACTTGGGTACTATTAAGAAATGGCTTTGCACACACACACGGAGACTTGAAGGGATAAAATGTGATTAAGTGAAAGTCTATATTGGGAATTGGCGTTATGAAGCATAATGTGATGAGGTGGAATCTTCTGAGGCAATATGGTGACCTAGGCCGAATTGATTTGACTCGTAAAAATGATAATATTTTTATTGCTTTTGTATTTATTAGTTTTCTTATTTTCGCTCGAGGACTAGCTCAAGTTTAAGTTTGGGGGTATTTGATAAATGAGTTTTATACTCATTTATTGGGTATTTTCTGGGCTTAAATTAAGCTATTTCTCGGCTTTTTGTAATTTAACATGGGTTGTTAGTGTTTGATGGAAGTTTCAGGGAGTAAATTACTAAATGATTAAATTTGAAGCATTGTGAAGCTATAAAGGAAGACTGAGGGGGCCTGGATGTAATTCAAGGAAGCTTAAGGTGAAAGAAAAAATATCGGGCTAAAGCGATCGCCTTTGAGGCAGAAACTGTATTATGAAGCAGAGCGATCGCTCTGGTTCATACAAAGCGATCGCTTTGTCCCGTTTTTAGCTGTAGGCCTGTTTTGTAATTTTGAAAAGTAGGGTTTCTTCCTTGTGACTTTGTATTTAAGTAAGCCTCCGTTTTGGGGGAGGACACATGCGATTTTGAGGAATTTTTATGCTAGAAAGATTGGAGTTTAATATTTCAATCTGTGGAGTAATTGTAAGTATGTTTTCATCATTGAATTGTGTTGTTTTGCAATCAATGATGAGCTAAACTCATCTTTCTCGGAATTGGATGTAAATTGTATCAAATTCTTATGCTCTAATTTATTTATTATTCATTCAACATCTTGTGTTTCAATGGAGTATTAAAATTGAATCTCTTCTGGTATATATACGTGAAGGTATATTTTACCGTTTAGATTATTTGGGTATAGTGAATTGTACGACCATAATACATAAGCTATATGTGTGTCATCTCCATTGTTACTTAAATTCTATTGATTCATGACCATGCTAAGATAGAATTTAGGTGTTATAATCTTTGTGTGCTTAAAGGATTCTTGAATTGTTATATGGACGGACCAAGAAAGTATAACAATTTGAGAATACTAAGATTGCAAACCGTGACCCAAGCGTCCCAATCTTTATACATGTGATTACCCTTGATGTTGATTGATACTTTATTTGCATGAGCATAAGAAGGCTATACAATTGAAATCCAATTCCTAGATTTTCTCCATATTTGGTAAACTTCTTATTTATTTGCTTTGATAATTTAGTTGATAATTTTAGGTGATAAATTAGTTTAAATTATTGTAAGTAGTTCTTAAGAAAAATCAACAAAAACCCCTTTTCTTTTATTTTTGCTTTTTAAGTTATTAGTTAAAAAAATCAATCATTCTCTTGTCTCTGTGGTTCGACCCTTGTCTTTGCGCAGCTATACTCCGGTATTCTCGTACACTTGCGAGGTAAAATTTCATTCATCATCTGGGTTTTTTTTATATATGATTTGATTTTTGCTTTTATTTTTCCCTAGCATTGGAATTCTTTCCTTGCGAATCCCAAGTTTCTATAATTGGAAAATATTTTTTTAATATTAGTAATCGTATTTTTACCTTTTAGAAGGTTTTACAATTTTTAGCGAATAAAGGAACCTTGGAATTTTAGCAAGGTAAATGTGCAACCTCGAATTATTACCGAGTGGCCATTCTGACCTCGAGTAACAATTTTTGACCTTAGCTTGGTAAGGTGACCTCAGCTTGGTAAGGTGTATTTGAATCATTACCGAGTGGCTATAGCCGACCTCGAGTAACAATTTTTAACCTTAGCTTGGTAAGGTGACCTCAGCTTGGTGAGGTGTATTTGAATCATTATCGAATGGCCATAGCCGACCTCAAGTAACAATTTTGTTTAACCGCTTCAAGTATCTACTGCCGACCTTGAATGATATTTCTGAGTTAATAATCTTTCAAGAAACAAAGATTCAAGACTTTCACATATATGCTCTCTGCTTACGTTGTCAAAAAAGGTTACATTATTGATAGTATTTCTTCAAATGATCAGCATGCCACGGGTTCTTTAATGATGTCCCATCTTGTTTAGCCAAGCGGTAAGTTTCTTCTCGGATAATCGCTGTAACTTGATATGGACCTTCCCAATTCGGGGACAATTTGTTCCTTTACGTGTTTTTGCTCGTGGCTTCTATTTTCCTTAGCACCCAGTCTCCGACCGCGAAGGTTCTAGGTTTGACTCTCCATTCGTGGTGACCTTTTGCGAGTTGCTTATAGTTTATCATTCTGAGTCGGACTTCAAATCTCCATTTTTCCAATAAGTCTAGATCAAGTCCCCGAGCTTTAAAAACTTTTATTTCGTCAAAGTGAGATACCCGAGCTGTAGGGAGGGCCATTTCAACTGATGCCATTGGCTCATATCCATAAGCCAAGGTAAAAGGAATCTCTCCTGTAGGGCCTTGGATGGACGTCCTAATACCCCATAGGACTGCGAGGAGCTCTTCTAACCATTTCCCTTTCTTCTCATCTAGACTTATTTTAAGGGCGTGCAAGATTTTCTTATTCCCAGCCTCTGCCTGCCCATTGCCCTGAGGATGGGCGACTGAGGACATCCAGTGTTTGACATTCATCCGTTTATAGTTTGCGATAAATTTAGTAGAAAACTGAGTCCCATGGTCGGAGACAATGACCCGGGTAGTCTAAATCTGCACGAGATGAAGTTGTGTATGAAACTGACCGCTTTGTCCTTGGCGATGTTTGCAGTGGTTTGGCCTCAATCTATTTGGTGAAATAATCCACTGCTACTATTAAGAACTGGCATCCTCCGCGAGCTTTGGGAAATGGACCGATGAGGTCAATTCCCCATAATGTTAAAAAGCCAGGCTGCGACTACCGGAGTTTGTGACACGGAGGGTAGCCTGGGTACATCAGAGAACCTTTGACATGCATTTATCACATTTCTTTACATAATCCTCAGTATCTCTTCTCAAAGTCAGCCAGTAATACCCGTGAAAGATTACCTTGTCAGCTAGGATTCTTGCCCCGGGATGTCCACCACATACACCTTCATGAACCTTAGCTAGGAGATTTTTCGCAGTCTCGGGTTGCACACATCTTAACATAGGCTTTGAAAAAGATTTTCTGTAAAGCACTCCAGCTATTATGGTGTACCTCGCGCTCTCTTCCTTATTTGTTGTGCCAGAGCTTTATCTAGAGGTAAGGTCCCGTACTGTATGTATTCCTCAATTTCATCTATCCAGTATCTTACTGTCGCCGTGATTGGCATGACAATCTCCCTGTTAATGGAAGGCGCATTGAGGAACTCTACCCGAACGTCTAGAAGTAAATCCTTGAGTTCCAAAGAAGCGACCTTGGATAGATAGTCAGCTCGGGTGTTATTAGCTCTATCAATCTGCTCCACCCCCCAATATTCAAACTCAGCTAACAGTCGCCTAGAGAGCTTACAATATTTTAACAGGGTGAGGTGATTAGCCCCATACTCCCCTAAAATTTGCTTCACGATATGCTGCGAGTCGCTGAAGACAACAACATGTGGGGCCCTGAGGGATTTCGCTAGTTGCGAACCTGCAATCATGGCCTCATATTCGGCCTGATTATTAGACGTAGGGAACTTGTATCGGAGCACCTTACGAAATTTCTCCTCCTCGGGAGAGATTAAGGACAATCCCACACCGCTCCCCAAGCTGCTAATTGAACCATCAACAAATAGCTGCCAGTAAATATCCGATCTTGAAGTGTGAGAGTGAGACCGAATATGTTTAGAGGACGGTGTGGGATAGGCGTATTTTTTTGCCTATTTCAGCTGTGACGACTTTCGATGAAGCGCTCTGAGTAAATGAAGTCTTTGCAATAAAATCTGCAAGGACTTGAGCTCTGATTGCCTTGCGTTGCACATACGTGATGTCGAAGGCTGACACTCGACTACCCACTTCATCATTCTTCCAGCCACGTCTAGTTTGTGCAAAATTCTTCGGAGCGGGAGATCAGTGTATACTATCAAGGCATGAGCCTGAAAGTAGTAGGATAGCTTCCTCGCGGTCATGATTAGTGCTAGCACTACCTTCTCCACGTTCAAGTACCAGGTTTCAACGTTGGATAGGGTATGGGAAATATAGTAAACTGGCTTTTGAACGGGTCCTTTCTCTCGTAATATCACCGCTGCCACCACCGTATCAGACGCGGTGAGGTAAATGTATAATTTTTCCCCAGGCATCGGGCTAGAAAGTAAGGGCGGGCTTCCGAGGTACTACTTCAGCTCAGCGAAAGCTTTGTCGCATTCTGCTCCCCAACCAAAATTCTTGTTCCCCTTTAAGACTTTGAAAAAAGGGAGGCTTTTCTCGGCAGCCTTGGCAATAAACCTAGTCAAGGCTGTAATCCTATCGTTGAGCTGTTACACGGCCTTTATGCAGTTTGGGGCTTTCATGTCCAGGAAATCCTGGATCTTTTTTGAGTTTGGCTCAATACCCCGCTCATTCACCATATATCCAGGAATTTCCCTGCTGTTACCCCGAAGGCACATTTTGCGGGGTTTAACTTCATGTTGTTTTTCCTTAGGTTGATAAATGTCTCCTGTAAGTCAGTGACATGGCTGGCTTCTTTTGTCTTGATCACCATGTCATCTATGTAGGCCTCAATGTTTATGTCTAATTAATTGCCGAACACTTTGTTCACCATTCTTTGATACATAACCCCCGCATTTTTCAGCCCGAATGGCATCATGACATAACAATACAAAGCCCCTGCAGCCCGGAAGGCTGTAAGCTTTTGATCCTGCAACCACATCCGGATCTGGTGATATACTGAGTATGCATCTACAAAACTCAGGATTTTGTGTCCGGCTATTGTATCCACGAGCTGATCTATCCTGGGCAACGGGTACCAATCCTTCGGGCATACTTTGTTGAGGTCAGTGTAGTCTACACACATCCTGTTCTTGCCATTGGTCTTCTTGACTGTGACGACATTGACAATCCAAGTTGGGTAAAAAAATTATTTTATTATCTTAGCCCGGAGTAGCTTGTCCACCTCCTCTTTAATAGCTCCTTATTTCTCCAACGAGAATACCCTTGGTCACTGCTGGATTGGGGTGATCATTAAATCAACACTAAGCTTGTGGACAGATATTTCTTTGCTGATCCCCTTCATGTCCTCGACCCTCTAAGCAAATACATATGTGTTTCCCGTAGAAACTGGATTATGGCCTTCCTTTCTTCCTCGTCGATGTCCAGACCAATTTTGATATTTTGGTCTGGGAAATCGAAGTTAATGACCACCTCATCGAAGTCCTTATGAGGTTGGATGTTTGGAAAGTCATAATTATCCAGACTTTCTATTGTGATAACCCTTGCCTTCTTTTTGCTCAGGCCCTGATCTTGTGAACTAGCTCCGCTAGCCCGTGTTAACTGCTAATCCTGGGCCGTGCTGCCCATCGCTGGTTGTTCCCCTGGTGCTAAAACCCCATTTGTCTCCTTTGAGGAACTCTCCTCTCCCAAAGGACACGGTTGTTTTGGGGAGGAGCTAACTGGCTCAACAGCTCGTTCCTTTCCTCTTTGATATGCCTCTTTACCCTTTCGCGCCTCGATTATATGGAAAAGCGTGCTCTTGGGGTTGTTTCTCATCATCCTGACCTCGCCGTTCACTGCAAATATTATCCTCTGATAAGGTGCCGAGACCACCATGTCAAATTTAGCTTGAGCGGGGAGTCCCAAGATGGCGTTGTAAGGCGAAGGGATGTTAAGGACCAGGAATTCTATGTTCTTGGATTTATGCAATTTTCCCTCTCCTATTGTTACCTCCAATGTCACGGTGCCTTTTGTGACATCCTTGTGACCGGTGAAGCCTTCTAGTTGTACATTGCTTGGGGTCAACTAGGTATTTGCCAGCTTCATTTTTTTGAAGCAGTCATAGTACATGATATCTCTGTTGGTGCTGGTGTCGATCAATACCCTATGTACCATGTACTGTTTGATTCCCAAATACAACGTGAGAGGCTGAACTTTGGCCAGAGCGGTGGTGGCCATCTCGCTCGGGAAAAAAGATAGGCCGACCTCGTTCTTTACCCGAGGTCAGGTAACCGCATTATTGAGGTTATACATGGTATCACTGAGCTGGGTGATACTCAAGCTATCTTCGAGGATAGCTATTTTGAATTCTTCTCTATCCACATGTTCGAGTCGGTGTGCCCGGGGCCTTTCGGCTTGATCATCTCGCTGCTCAAACCTCCTAAGCTTCCCTCAATTAATCAACCTCTAGATTGCCCTCCTCAATAAGATGCAATCCTCCGTGTTGTGGCCATTTTCATTATGATAGGCGCATCTCTTGTTCGGGTTGCGTGTATAACCGACGTCCCTCATAGGGAAAGGCTTCTCAAGCCTATCTTCTAGCATTAACACCGTCATGATATGCTCCCGAGAGGCGTTCAGGGGGGTGTAAACCACCTAGTCTTCTTTTTCATGGGCTTTTGTTTTACCCTTTCCTAGCCCGACCTTTTACTTCAGGGGCTTCTGCTCGTCGGCCTTTACGGGCACTGGTAACCCCTCTTTGGCTTTTTTTTTATCAGCCAAAATTTTTTCAGACCTCGCTACCCCTTTAACTGTAGTAAACATCTCCGCGCTAGAGCCAGGGGCCCGAGATTAAACTCTTCCAACAACTTGTCTGATTTGTGTCTACCCTGAAAGCAGACCATTATTGTCTCATCGGGGACATTTGAGAGCTCATCAGAAATATTTTTAAATCACTGGATGTAATCTCTCAGTGACTCATTAAATTCCTGCTTCGTGTTTGCAAGGTTTGGCTTGTCTTTAGGAAGCTCTCCAGCTGAAGCATACTTCTTTAAGAACATCCTTTTCAGGTCATTCCAGTCTGCGATTTATTCCTTGGGAAGCTCTCTGAACCATTTCATCACCGTTTCGTCAAATATACTGACGAACACTTTGCACCACATGTCCTGCTTAGCCGTGCATACCCCTATTTTGGCTTCAAAGCCCAAGATATGGGTCTGTGCATGCGTTTTCCCAGCATAAGCTTTAAAGTTCAGTAATCTCAGTCGAGAGTTGGGAGGAGTATCTTGGATTCTCCGACAGAAAGGACTCTCTAATAACTGGGATGACATCCCGGGCTTTCCTATTTCAAGAGCCTCCAATCGCTCTTTAAATATCCTCGGATCTTCTACTGAAGATTTCTCGACCCTATCTTCTTACTGATGGCGTCGGCCATGCCCATCGTTCCTCGAGCGTTTGCGAGAGAAAGCTATTGAGCTGGGGAAGCTCCTTCGAGGGGAAGGCGAACGCTCTCGTCGACCTCTCGGAGAGTCCTTTTGCCGAGATTTATCCTCCAATCTATGAGACCGGTGATACCTCGGCGGGCTGGGAGTATCTACTAGGGCTCCAACTTGATCATGTACACTTCTCCTGAGTTTCTCCTTCTCCTCGGGAAATGGAGTCTACTATGCACACTCGTCTTTGGAGCCGCCCTGGGTTGATGTCCTAACGTGTTCTTGGCGCTCTCCCGAACTTTACTATGCGTACTCGCCTTGGGTACCTCCATGACTCGGGATGCTCGATCGATCATGGCTAAAAGGTTTCTCCACCCGCGCCCTCTCTCGCTTGAGAAGAACTGGGTGATCAAGCTCGGCTACCTCTACCTTTCGCGTGAGCTCAAATTCTCGTCTTTCCAGCTCTCTAACTCTCCCGACATGTGCCCTTTAACGACGTAAATATTCGAGTTCAGCTTGATCTTTCTGTAACTGAGTGGTAGGCCTTTTTTCTTTGGTTATTCTAACCTCGTCATTCCCGTAGGTCTTTTCCCCATCCAAAGATTCACTAAAAGTGTCTCTATCGTGATGAGGCTTACTGGCATCCTTTCCTTTTCTAGCTCGCGACCTCCCTGCCTTCTTTGTCAACACTCGGGCCATCTCCCGAGTTGTCTTTCTACCCTTTGAACTATCCACAGGGGTCTTTCCAGGCGTCTTTGGTACATGTCTCTGGGCTGACGTGGCTGCATGCTCAGTTGGATGTGAAGAAGGTGGCCCAGTCTCTTCAACGACAGAAGTAGTAGGTTGTTTTGAGTTTGTCATTTTGTATTTATGACTATTAATTTAAACGAAGTTCAGCTGTATATAAGTATCTAATTCCAACAGTCTCGACAACGAAACCAAACTGATCATGCCAAAAATGGTTCAAGTGATCATGTCAAGTCCACGTATGCAGCTAGTTGAATGATAGGATGCCCCGAATTTTAATAGTCACAAGTGTAAAGAGAACCTGTCCTCCGGTAGATACATGAGATGTTAAAAAAGCACCGTTAGGGAGTTGGACGTGGTCCAGCTAAAGCCCTCCGGTGAGAGAATCAGTGTATGTGGTAAGAATTATGGTCTCCGGTGAGAAGTCAGGCCACTCTTGGGGGTAAATGCACTGAAAGCTTTTGGAGATTTGGTAGTTGAGAGTTATTTTATGGAACTTAGACCATAAATGAAGGTAATCACCTTGTATTTATACCAGAGGAATGTTGGTTTGAGGCAAGTGGGTTTGCCAGATGTCAGCTCGAGATATGCGAAAATATATCCATTTATGGTCGCCGTTATTTGCATTGATGAATATTTAAGGGAAAGGGACCAACATTGATGTAGGAGATGGACCTCCTTTGAGAGCTGTGCCGATCTTCCAAGTGTAGCTTTACTTAGAAAGTAAGTAACTTGCTGACCAAGAGAAGCTTGATAGTGGCCCCCCGGATGACGTAGCAGGTAGGCTTTAATTACAGCCGCAATCATTGACTTTCAGCTGTTCCTGGGGTAAATGGTCCCCGAGGTCAAAGTAGAGCAGCCCGGGCTTTGGCTTCCGCGAGATAAGGCGTTAAGGGGTGAGCAAATCGGCAGGTGGCCCGAGCTCGGGGACTAAGACCTGTCATGATGATGACAAGTTCATGGGGAAGCCCGGACCTCGGGATGAGATCACGCAATATGATACCCGGACTTTCGCTTGAGCTCGGGAATATGAAGAATAGCCCGGGCTCCACGTGAGCATATTATGGGTTCTACATGCCACGTAGTGGTGAGATATTTTGGTATCTTCAGTTTTCATTCACATTATGATTTTGTTTTGCATTTCATTTCGGCATTCCATGCATGGTTAATTTCATTTCATAAAGAAATGCTGCAGGGATTTGCTGAGTGACGTTACGCTATATATATATATATATAGGGCTAGCTAGACCTTGGATGTTGAGTGTGTATAAGCAATATTCCATCATCTTCAAGTACGTACTCGGGTTGTTTAATATATACTCATGATGGACTGCCTGATTTTAACTCGACCAAGGCATACTTCCCTATCTATCATCATGACCTCAAGATAACTCCTCTACACGTGCATGACAAGTTTCGGTTGTGGAAGATCTAGGAGGCTTAATTATGTGTCTCGATGAAGTTCAACAAAAGTTGTTTTCATCATGTTTGTTGAACACAAAACTTTAAAATCTGACGAAAACAAGTTGTTGATCTAACTTACAACAGATTCTGAGTTAAGCTGGACAGTTTGGCTTGAAATTGAACATCTTTTTAAATTTGGTGGCAGTCCAGTCACTAGTTTCCTGTTAATTAGAAATTATTTAATTAATTAATTGAAGATCATGATCCGTTTGATAATTCGATCACACGCCATGCACAGGTGCTGCTGTGTTGCTTGCAATCCCAATGTCTTAATAACAATATATGATTGCAGTATCTCAGATTTCAGTAGCTATTTATAACACAAAAATCTAAATGCAGCGGTAGACCTTCCTAGCTTCAAGTTATTATCTCCTAACCCGAATAAGACTGAAGCAGGTTTTTGAGCCCGCTTCCTTCTCTGATGTAAAATCAGAACATGAGAGTGCCAAATTTTTTGTTGAGCTTCTCCTTTACTTCTCAGCCAGTCAGTCAACTTCCTCAGCACCAGCTGAAACCATTTAAGTCGAATTGTTTTCGACTTGAAGCAGCATCATTGTCATCGTGGGCATTGAGGTCTAATTTCTGTGCAAAGTAGGGAACCTGGAATTTTTGCGACATCTCCTCCTTCTCTGGCTTAACTGAATCTATTGTACTTTTGGTGGGTTGCTCAAGGAAATTGACATCCTCATCCCTTCCCCTGAATCTTTCCTCTGAGTAGCTTCTGTTAGCATTCCAATTTCCTCTCTCATTTCCAACACTCATTGACAAATCACCAGAGGAAAGAAAGTTCCTATTCTTTCTCAAGTCTTCATGCCACAAGTTTTCTGGTTCAGTGTCAACCTTGTTTTGCTTCAAAGGCGCACCAACTTTTAAAAGTGTCAAACCGATCCCATCATTGGCAACAACCATCTCTTGTTCTCTTTGAGGACCTTCACAGTAGGTCAAGCAACTGTCCATTGAGCAATCTGGGGGCTGGGTTGCCTGCATTGACAAATCGTTCATTCCTGAAAATGCGGAATTTAGGCACTGAGTTGATACTTTAGAGACCAATTCAGATAACTGAACCTTGGCAGCCTCTAGTCCTACTGTGCCCAAGTTCTGCCTTCCAAGGGTCTCCTGTGCTTTCTCTAGAACTGCTTGTAAGTATTTCCCTTGAGCTTCTATGCGAAGCTGTAAGTGTCGCTGTACCTATTTCAGTTGACAGAAAATTTTGTTGTACTTAGGAAGGAATGGATGAAGACTGGAGGAAGGGAGTAGTATGCTTGTAAATTTTCGAATAACTTATTGTACCTCAAGCTGTTCGTGTAGCCTTCTCTGTACTTCGATTTGCATCTGTATTGCTTCGCTTATATGTAAGCTTCTGTACAGAAAATTCCTTGGTTATAGTGAATTTTCAAACATAGGATCTACTAAAAATAATATAACATAATTACGTGAAAAAAGGTCATGGTCTCATACTTGTTCGTTTGAGGCCCAACACTAGAATTGCTTATGTGACTTCCATTTGCCTCATCACCCATCCTGTCTCCTGCCAATGCAACTATTCCTGAATCACAGTGTTTATCAATGTTAATATTTCTTTCACAGAAAGTGTTGTAACAACATAAATAGATTCCGAGTGTTTTACCAATTTTACTGGCCCCACTTTGTGCTTGTCCATATAGATTCTTACTGAGCCTGTATTTCTGCGAAACAAAAACCTAGTGAGTGTTAGTTTGCATGCTTAAACAATAACAAACACCCACCCCATAAGTCATTTACGAACAATCTTAAATAAAGGACTTTGGTTGCGTCTTCTGCTTTTACCTGGAGATGGCTCTTTAAGTGGTATAAGGTAAGTCCCGGAATCCCCATAAGTTTCAAAACTGATTTTGGAGTAGCCTCTGCAATAAATTAGGAAACCAAGTAAAATTGGTGAACTATTATTATTTCTACTTTGATGAGGCTCTTTTTGAATTGCGCTTACTGTCCGCTCCTCCCAGTTGATTGACGGCTTCTATGAACCGCTCATGGAGGTCTGGTGTCCATTTGAGTCTAGGCTTAGCATCTGTTGAGAGAACAAGTCCAGAATCGCCTCCCCCATTCCCACCATGCAGGAACAAATGTCTTTCTGGAGTGATGGACATTCTCGTAGAAGGATGAATGTTCTTTCCCTGATGATGATACATCCTATGTTCTGAAAAATGATTTAATCAATTAATTATTAGCTTCATGTTAGCTGCATTAAACTATTGATCTCAAGTAAGGAATATAAATGTTTTTACCTGCAAGCTCTAGTGTCTGCCCCTTGATCCAATTCAAATCTTCCACTCTCCAATTTTGAAGTTTGATTCTGCTATATTCTCAAATCTCACCCTCTGATACCTGGCAAAGGAAAAGCCGTCTTCTGCAGTTCTTATCTATCTCTTATCTTGTTTGACCAATTCTCATGAAGAAACAATGTGCCCAACCTCTCCCTTATAAAGAAAATGGAGAAGCAAGGAGGGAGTTTCTAAGTGAGGCATGGAATCTTGGACAGAGCCAAAGGAACACTATGACCCGATCCAATCTTCACAGCGACTCAAAAAGAGATTTTGTCCTTTCTGTTTTGCGCATCATTGGGTTCTGTTTTGGAACCCCACTTTGTATTCTAATACACCACCACTAGCACTTTCAATTCCTTGGCACTATAGAACACTTAACACCTTACAATAAGTACGAGAATAGATCCTCGAGTGTGGTAAAGTAAAGAACCTTATTCCCCCGATTTTATAAGCGGAATTTTCTGACCTGGTTTTCCGGGTATCCACTATCTCTGTTGTCTTGCAACCTTCAAAGCTATCTTAGTTCTCTTCCCCACCGAAGATTCTCAGAGGAGGCGGAGTTCTACTATTTCCCTTTCTGTGCTGAGTTTTTTTCCGAAAATAAAAATCTTAGTAGCATTATCCTTACGCTGGGCACTGGAGTTAATTTACGTTCCTCAATATGTCTTTCAAATCCAAAGACCTTGCAAAATGAGGATTAGTTTCCATAATATAAATCTATATACTGCGCGTTGACAGCGACACGAAAGAAAATATGAACTGGTTACATTTGGAGAACGTGGAAGAAGATTCTGTTGACTGGAGCATCCGGAACTTGGAATTGGATACATCCAAGAGAAAGGTAGAAAAATCATGGAGAGATGCTCCTGCTTGGAATTGTTTGAAGGCCAGGCATGGAATAAGGAACACATTCCTTTTTGTCTCCTTCAGTAAGTTTGGTACTTATTCAGCCTACAAAGAATTAAAATTAATTGAAATGGGGACCCAACCAAATCTTTCCATTCTTGACAGCCGACCCTCAAAGAATTCGACGCTGCAGGTGGGCCCATTTCAAAAGGAAGAGAGAGAGAGAGAGAGAGAGAGATGGACTGTACTTGCTTCATACTTGCATTTTGATAAAAAGCAGGACAAGTCTTGGCTTGGACAGGACCACTTGCTTTGCCCTTGACTAGAGCTTTGGTTGGCTTTGCAGATTCTCTGGTCTGAATCTTAACTCATCCTTCTTGCTTCATGTGATTATGGACTGCCTAGAGCTCCTACTTACAAAGCTTGCTTATGTAGTATGTAACTCGTGTCATTCTGATTGTATGACACACAAATAGACCAACAGGATTGTATTTCATTTGTATATTCATATTATTAACCCGACTGTTATAGATGCGCTAGCTAAGGCTTGCATGTACATGCTGCCATGCATGCATGGAGCGGACCCATACATGCAATGCTGTTTAGGGTCATGCTAAAGCTCATTCCATACACAACTTACTTCTATGAAGGAAAAGCATTTCTACTCTTCTCATTTACATTGCATTTATTACTTTGTAAATTATCTGATGGATGAATCTTATGCATGGCTATGCCCCTTTTCCATCTTCTTTACACATTAAGAAACATATATACATAGTCTTCATACGTACCTATAAAATACAAAGAACATTATGAACATGGTTCACAGCTAATGCAGAATAAATTCGTAATTCAGCAATGCGAATGGATGTGCCATGTCACCGTTCCTTGAATATATATAACTTGCGAACAAATTAAATGCAGGTGCCGCTACTGATTTACATCTGGCCATTTCGGAATGCTTTTAGCGTCTAAAACAAGCATTTCAAGATTATTCAGAAAATTTAAGACCTCTCTTTTTTTCAGTTGTGTCTTGTGGTTGTTTTATCGGTTTGAATTAGTATCAAAGTAGATGAATTCCTCTTCATTTAATAAGCATTTTCAACTTAGATTCCTCCTGAACTCTATAAAGATCAATTGATTCCGATGTGTCAGAATATATTATGCAGTTTGGGGGGAGAATCTGTGAAAGCCATTAAGTAAAGTGTACATTAAAATAAATTCCTTAATAGTTTGCTGGCATGTGGATAGGAATAAAATTCTCGATCGAGACGCATGAGTTTGTGCCTTGCAAGCTCTTGTTTTTGTTAAGCCATGGTTTAATATAAGATCTCTTGTGCACTTAATTGGATCATATCTTCTTATTATATATACTGGGGGATAAGTAGAGAAACCTTTTGAGATTATTAACGGGACGTCGATCATTTGATTGAATCATGAGCGCGCGGCTATATCTTATGATCTTTATGTTAATAGTCATTAGCTAGGTATGGATATTTACGTTAATTTCTTCTTAGCTAGACATGAAGCTTTTGATTTTGTAAAGCCTAAGATCAGAGTTGGTGTTTTTTTTTTTTTTTTTTAAAGGTTGGAGGGGACATAGACCTTACCCCAACCTTTATTATTATTATTTAATTAATGCCTTGAAAGGCTACAATGACTCTATGATGCCTTTTTGGTGTGGCTAGAACAAATTGATCAAACACCCGACCTCTTCGCGTACCAGGGTGGCTATGGTGTAGGGCTTGAACACTCAACCTCTCTGTTAAGAGAAGTGAGCAGTACTAAATGGGCCTTTGGTAAGACTTGTGAGCAGTACTAAATGGGCCTTTGGTAAGGCTTGAACAACAACGGTGCCTCTGGCGAGGCTTGAACACCCGACAATTTTAGTACCAGGGTGTCGTCTCTGGTGAGACTTGAACACTCAACCTCTCCGTTAAGAGAAGTGAGCGGTACCAGTTGAGCTAGAGCTCATTGGTTATTATGGTTATATTCAACCATAAGTAGAAGATAAAATTAATGTTGCTGCAACTTTCACTTCATGTTGCTGAAGGACCCAATAATCTTTCAAGGTAATTATATGGTACATGTAAAGTACTTATCTTTCCATGATGTTGCCATAAAGTGTAATTGTATTTGTGCAGGCGTGTGGATTGGAGCACCTGCTAGCTAGCTAGCTAGCTATCAATTAATTACTAGCAAATACCCTAGCTGCGACTACGTAGATGCTGTTGTTGTATCTATTCCCGCATTTATATTCTATATATGTCCACTTTAGAATATATATGCGAACATGGTGTGGGGTGGCTAGTTATTCTTTGTTGTACTTACATGCATATATTTCCTTTCCTTTTTGAGGCTCTTATGTTAGATAGAGTTGTCTTTTAGGTACTGTGTTGATCTCCTACATACTGAAACTCACATATTAAAGAGCATATCACATTTCAGAATCATATTGATGGACTAAGTCAATCATTAGAGAAATGAAAGAACACATGTAGACGTACTCTCATTGGTTGTCATCTGTTGACCACACGTGACGAGCACACTGGCCGGAACCAAAAAGAAAGAAAGAAAGAAAGAAATGACCACGGAATGCTATTCCCTCTGTGTGGGAAGATTATAAAGTTGGGAAAAGGAAAAGTAATTAAGATTCTGAGGGAATGGAATTTGAGAATCTTAACTCTTAACTAAAGCCAATGGATCGTATTCTCAAGTCAAGAATGTTAGGTTATTCTTTTCCACTCAAAGCCACAAAAAATGGGTTCCCCTTCCCACCCATCATTTTCTTATCTATCTTTTTAACTAAATATGGGATTTCATTATACGTACTAGAGTATGACTTTCAACATTCTATGCTAATCAATGTGTGTGTTTGTGTGTATATATATATATATATATATTTCATGTAGTACTGCCGTCCTCATCCTAATTATGTATTTAAGGATCTTTGTTAGAGATATTTTCAAAGAATAACTTATAGAATCTAGCTAGCAATTTGCTGGTTAATCATTTTCAGCTTATGATTTACACAGAGCTGGGGGTGATTCAGATGTGCCGTGGTAGTCTTTTGTTGCAATGGAATCCAGTGCCCTCTTTAGTTGCACACTGACATGGGCTAGCAGCTAACTATATACGCCTATGATATATCATGATGATGATGGAAACCCACAGATCGAGACACCAAACTGCGAATGCAGTACTGGGTGGCATATACCCGCCTAGACCCCGGCCATTACCTCCAACTTATGTGCACCTGCAACTGCAAGCGTGCATGATAAAGCTTTAGT
The DNA here is from genome assembly GCA_016624345.1 of Platycodon grandiflorus. NCBI lineage: Eukaryota > Viridiplantae > Streptophyta > Magnoliopsida > Asterales > Campanulaceae > Platycodon > Platycodon grandiflorus. The sequence goes on from CM028363.1 coordinate 14,331,265, forward strand.
AAGTCGATCATTGGCCTCGACCCGACCCAAATAGGAAGAATTTCTAATTAAAGAGACAACCATTTGCCAAAATAGTTCTTAAGTCTAACTCAAAAGTTTATGAACATAGATGGCCATCCTTGCTTGTCAATTTACAATGAAGATACCAAAGTATTTGGCCACCACGTGACAAGAGTCATGACACCTAGCCAAGCTCACCTGGAGCCCGGAGTGCCCTTACATCATCTCGAGCTTCATCACAAACTCGGGAGTCACATCAGCATGTCGGATCACAAACTCCCCGAGCTCTCCGTGAACTAGATCGGGTAGCTCGCCAGCTCGTTCGCCCTTTAGCTCCCTAGCTCGCAGAAACCGTAGCCCGGGCTACTCAGCTTTGACCCCGAGATCGATCGTTCACCCCGAAAATAGTTGAAAGTCAATAATAGCTCATTTGATGTCAACCTGCTCCGACGTCATCCCGGAGACCACTGACAGGCTTTTCATTGGGTCACCAACAACCTACCTCCTACAAGACACAAGTTTCAAGGAAGAGACAAATCTTTCCCTACAAGGTATCACCTTTCCATAAATGTTCATCAATGGATTTGACTTTGCTCATAAATGACCATTTCTTTGCCAATCCCGAGCTGACATATGGCAACCCTACTTGCACTCAACCAACATTCCTTAGGTATAAATTAATATAAGGTGATTGTCTTCATTTATGACCAAAGTTTCATTTATTACTCTTCAACCACCAAATCTCTTAAAGCCACTTATGCATTTACTCCCAAGAATAGCCTGAGGACTGACCGAAGACCATATTCCTTTCCTTTAAACTCACATTCTCACTGGAGGGCTTTAGCCGGACCATGTCTAGCTCCCTAACGGTGTTTTCTTTGACATCTCAGGTATCAGCCGGCGGGCAAGTTCCTTCAACACTTGCCTATTGAGAGCCGAGGCATCCTACCAACCAACTAGTTGCACACGTCGACTCGACGTGGTCACCTGAACAATTTTTGACGTGATCAATTTGGTTTCGTTATTGAGACCTTGCCAGAATTTGATACCCATCCACATCTGGACTTACCTTGACCATCACTGTCAAGAGTATCGTAATTAAGAGTATTAAAATGGCTACCTCAAAACAATAGACTTCAAAACATGCCCTACCTGCTACATCAGCCATCCAACCTATTGGGCCACCCTCTAGCAGCCTGGAAAGGCCCCTGCTGATCGATAATGCAAGGGGAAGGAAAAAGGCTGTCGAAAAAGCTCGAGCTAGCAGAGAGAAGGCTGTAAACAGGCTTCGTCGGGATGGAGAAACCGCAAGTAAATCCTTAGAGAGGGATAAGACTTGCGGAAATAACGAGGTCCAGATAATAGGAGAGAGAGGGCCCGCTACTCAGCTGCAGAGAGATCAAGCCGAGCTTGAACATTTGCTCCAAGAAAGAGCGCACGTAGAAAGAATTAGAGAGCTAGAAAGAAGAGAATTTGAGCTCACAAGAAAATTGGCTGCGGCAATTCTCGACCTACCTGTTCCTCTTGAGCGTGAGAGGGCACGGACCGAGAAGGCCTATAATTGTGATTGGGGGTCCCGAGCTGATATTCCACTGGAAAGTGCCAAAAATAGACTGGGAATATCAGGCTAAAGAAGCAGCAAAATTGAGCGTGCACAGCAGACTATGTTTCCCCAAGGAATGGGAGCGACTTAAAGGGAGTGTGCATACCTGGATAGAGACCCGGGTAAATACCCCTAGCCAACCAAGGTCTCACTGATCTCGAGGAACTGAGGCACATTCCCGAAGGAGGGAGTCCCCGAGGGGCAGGCGAGTGTTTTCACCTTCCCCTCCAGGAGGTTCCCCCAGCTCGACGGCTTCAACCCGCAAGCGCTTAAGGAACAACGGGCGCGACCGTCGTTCTAACCGTGAAACCCGAGCTGGGAGGTCACAAGGGTGAGACTACAAAAATCTCAGGGAACGGTTGGAGGCACTTGAGATGGGAAAGCTGGGGCTTCCATCCCAATTGTTAGAGAGTCCCTTCTACCGCAGGATCCAAGAGACCCTTCCAAATCCCCATTTAAGGTTGCCCGACTTCAAAGTTTATACCGGAAAAACACATGCACAGACGCACGTGTCAAGCTTTGAGGCTAAAATGGGAGTATGCACCGCCAAGCAAGACATGTGGTATAAGGTCTTCATCAACACCTTCGAAGAGACTGTAATGAATGATGAATGGAATTTTAACCTCGCAAGTGCACGAGAATACCGGAGTATAGCTGCGCAAAGACAAGGGTCGAACCATAGAGACAAGAGAATGATTGATTTCGTTAACTAGCAACTTAAAGAGCGAAAATAAAAGACAAGGGGTTTTGTTGGTTTCTTTAAAACTACTGACAAGAATTAAACTAATTTATCAATTAAATTATCAAAGCAAGTAAATAAAGAGTTTACCAAATGTGGAGAGAATCTAGGAATTGGATTTCAATTGTATCGCCTTCTTATGCTCATGCAAATAATGTATCAATCAACATTAAAGATAATCACATTAATAAAGATTGGGACGCTTGGGTCACGGTTTGCAATCTTAGTACTCTCAAATTGTTATACTATCTTGGTCTGTCCATATAACAATTCGAGAATCCTTTAAGCACTCAAAGATTATAACACCTAAATTCTATCTTAGCATGGTCATGAATCAATAGAATTTAAATAACAATGGAGATGACACACATATAGCTTATGTATTCTGATCGTACAATTCACTATATCCAAATAATCAAAACGGTAAAATATGCATACACGCATAAACACCAGAAGAGATTCTATTTTAATGCTCCATTGAAACACAAGATGTTGAATGAATAATAAATAAATTAGAGCATAAGAATTTGATACAATTTACCTCCAATCCTTAGAAAGATGAATTTAGCTCATAATGATTGATAGTACAAAAACTTGAACCATTCTTGAATTAACTTTCTTCATAGACAAAGAAAAATTATACAAGAAGACTCTCCCTAATTCTAACCTAAAAATGATATATTTATAACTTAATAATGTACAACAACCAAGGAAAAATTGATACAATACATTAAAACCCACAAAAAGGACAGCAAAGTGGCGCACAAAACAGCAGCACTATGCGGCTAGGGCTGCCCAGGTTTCAGCTTATTCCCTTAACTTCCAGAGTTTTGCACTTTACACCCCTAAATTTGTATTTTTGGCTTTTTCTTTACTTTCTTCAACATGAGTTGACTTGAATTAACTTCATTGGACTTGGGATATCTTGAGTTGACTTTCATTCTCATTAATTCTTCTAGAAACTTGAGCCATCCATCAAAAGTACACATTCCGTTAACTTTTCTTTTGCAAAACAGTCCTTTTCCACTATAGTTCCTAACGGAGTGTAACGAAATCTTCTGAAATCACTTCAAAGCCATCCAACTTTGCAAGTTTAATCCCTTAAACCCCTGAAACTATAAAACAACACTAAAACACAATATTAGATAACAAAAACCTCGAGAAATAGCTAAACCTAAGCCGGATAAATACTCAATAAATATCAAATACCCCCAAACTTAAACTTTTGCTCGTCCTTGAGTAAAACAAGAAAATAAAACAAAACAACTAAACTACAAAATAAAATTTTTTTTCTTTTCTCACGAGCTAAGTTTCAGCATGGCACCACATAATGCCTCAGAGTAAGATTAACAACACTAAGCAAATAACAACACATAGCCACAAGTCTAAACTTCCATTTAATCATCGTCAATCTCACTTTAAATCTCCGTGTGTGTGTGCGCCATTACTCAATAGTTTCAAGAATTGAAATCCCTTATAGAGCCAAGTACCTCATACATTCCCTAAAAATAACAAGTATTAACCTTTGTATATATATAGATCAAAGTATATTTCATGAAACATAAAAACTAGTAATTACTCCCCTCCATTACTACAAACATAAGTAGCAATACCGAATTTTTACTTTTCTTCTTCTTCTTCTTCTTTTTTTTTTTTTCAAGCAAACTTGTGGACTGTGCAATGTTTAGCTCCCTTAAGCTTTCTAATTAACCCATGTAACGAGTATTAGGCTAATGACTCTCAAACCATATGACTTTAAGGCATTAGGTGTAGAAACACCCCTACGAGCTTACTAACTCGAGTTAAAAAGGTTACGAAGCTAAACTAAGTCTTCACAAAGATATATATATATTTTTTCGGATTACTTAAACTTTATTTAGGCCTAACTTCAAGGAGTAAGAACAGTTTAAAAATTTCATGAATGCTCTAATTTTTTTTTCCTTCCATATCAAAGGCTCTAGGGAATGATATGTGCACTATATAACTCTATAAAGTCATTTAAATCTCTCAACAAATCAATTCATGGCATAAAGTGCTCAAAAATTGGAGATTCAAAGTTCCATCAACTAGATCAAATTTCAGTTTATAAACAAATGCAATATGCATCGCTAGTTAGCAAAATGTCATATACCAAACAAATTATCATCATTGGCGGTAGTAACCATGCCTACACTAAAAACTCGCTCAAAAACTTTCATATTTTCTGATATATGTTTTTTATTAACTAAAACAAATTTTTTTATAAACTAAAACAAACTACTAAAAAGAAAAATAAAACCATGAATTAGCAAAAATCTACAGATAACAAGAACTACTCCAAAACATAAGAGCATAAGATTATATTCCCACCCTCAAACTTAAGAGCATAAGATTATATTCCCACCCCCAAACTTAAATGACACATTGTCCTCAATGTGTAACAATACCAAACAAGGGGAAAAGAATACTTCCTAGTTTCAATTCATCTCATTGGGCAGATCAGAACATAAAAATTGCACACTCCAGTCATCAACAAAAATCAAATCTCAAATTCTCCAAGAATTAATCTGTATGTATATTAGCACGAATAATATGAGCACAAACCCTCCAAGCATCAATTTTCAAAAATCTAATTAGCAATTAAACCAATGGAATTAAAAAGAACTTACTTGTATAGAGAAACAAAGCCCAATTACCCAAATCCAAGACCCAATTGACTGTTTGTGTTTCAGTCTCCACTGAACGAAAGAAAAGGGCGAAAGCGAGGGCGCTGCGTTTGCCGGATTTGAAGATGGCTACCGGATATAATGGAATTTTGGCCCGGAGTTGAAGCTTGCTTTGGCCGGAGATGGCGGAGATGGAATGCTTGGCCGGAGATGGTGATGAACTTGGCCAGCCAGAGAGAGATCGGAGATGGGCATGCCAACACTGAGTAAGACCACTGGGGTTGGTAGTTACTGCTGTGAGCGCGGGCTAGGGCTGGGGCTGGAGAGAGATGCGGAGTGCGCGGGCACTGATTTGAGCAGATGCGGGTGCGCTGGGAAGGTGAGGCCGGCGATGGAAAGGAGTATGGCTTGGGACTTTCCTCTGTCTTTTTCACTTTTTGTTTCTTTTTCTTTGACAGCCGTGGTTTCATGCGGCCGCATGATGCAAGCGCCTACAAAAATCCCAACTTTCTGGTTTTGAAGCGATCGCATAGGGCGCGATCGCATTTTTTTTTTTTCACTCAGCCCCCTTTAGATTGTTCCCCCTTCAATGTGTTAATCTCCAATCTTAGCTTCAACTTGGTCTGTAGACTAACCTTTGAACCCAAAAACTTAATCTTGGAGAAGCCTGTTACCTATTTATTAAGTAAACACATACAACACAAAAACTAGAAAATCTATTAAACATTAGTACAACCAAATCAAAAAAATAATAATAAAATCTTTTTTTTGTGAGGGTGACACTATAAATACTCCCCTATAAACCCACAAACTTAAAAAGACTCTAAAGAGTGACTCAAACTTAAAACATATAAATACAACACTAACTAACAAGCTTCCACCCCAAACTTTAAAACATGCAATGTCCTCAAAGCTCATATCGGAAAAAAAAAATGCATGCCAAAAGTTTGTGAATTGAAGCCACTAAATTATCCTACAAAAGCAGAAGAAAAAAAATAATAAAATAAAATAAAATAATGTTACCTAGTTGGGTTGCCTCCCAACAAGCGCACTTGTTTAACGTCGTTGGCTCGACGCAAATTGAAGCACAAAAATTAGGAATCCCACAAATCTGTTGTCTCAATCGTTTCCATCATCGAGATCCCTTCATTGTACAACTTCACATGGTGCCCATTGACCCACTTACTATCAGAAATCGGGTAAATGGTACCCACATCTAAAAGCTTGAGCACTTCGGCTCTCACCACATCCTCCATGTGAGAATTGAGTTTTCTCTGATGCTCTCTAGAAGGCTTGACACCTTCTTCGAGATGAATCAAGCTGTCGAAAGTCCAACCTATTGCTTCCCCATGTGCCCTCAACACACTCAGCGATTGCTCTTCTTGCTTGCTAGTCAAATCAGCGGCAACAATCATAGGCAAAGTGTCTTCCTCCCAAAAAGAAACATATTTGACTGTCTCGGGCAATTGTTTCAATTCTAACTTAGGAGGGGGCACCACAGATGGCACAAATTTTTCGTTGATATGCCCTAGGGGGTGAAAAGGAAAGTCACTAGGAATTTTCTCTTCTGTCTCATCGAAGACAGCTTTGATTTCACGGACTTCCTCATTATCCCTGTTCTCGCCACCCTGCAACAAAGCCTCAATTTCATCACAAATACGCTCATTCTCCAAATTCTCATAGATTATAGATTCTAACTTATCAACTAAGAAACATTCATTCTTATCATCAGACATTTTAATGGCATCAAACACAGATATCTCAACAGTTTCATCCATAACAGACATGGACAATTTACCATTTTTCACATTGATGACAGTGTTAGCAGTAGCCATGAAAGGTCGCCCAAGGAGAATGGGCACTTCATGATTAACGCTAACCTGTTTTTCCATCTCTAAGACTACAAAGTCTACCGGTAAAATCAGTTTATCAACCTGAACTAAAATATCCTCCACAATGCCCATAGGATGTTTCACTGAACGATCAGCTAATTGCAAGGATATTGTGGTTGGTTTTAGTTCTCCTAAACCCAATTGCTCATACACAGAATAAGGCATTAAATTAATGCTAGCACCTAAATCCAGCATTGCCTTCACCTTTTTCGAATCCCCCAAAGAAATTTGGATGTTGAAGCTACCGGGATCTTTCAGTTTAGGTGGGAGGTTCTGCTGGAGAACGGCGCTAACATTCTCAGACATTATCACCTTTTCATTCTTCTCATACCTATGTTTCCTGGTAGTGAGATCTTTGAAAAATTTAGCATAAGACGAGATGTTCTTGATTACATTTAACAAGGGAAGATTTATGTTGACTTTAGAAAATATCTCATAGATTTCCTTGAATTGTTTATCCATCTTATTTTTCATCAATCTACCAGGAAACAGGACAGGAGGCACATAAGGTTTGCAAGGAAGTTGCTCTGTTAGGAGTCTTTCCATAATTGTAGGTTCCTTTTGTGCCTTCTCCCCCACTAACATTCACATCGCAGTTATCATTAGAAGAAGAAGGATTAGAATGTACCTTCTCACCAATTATCTTACCACTGCGAAGTGTTGTAACCGCTATTGCTTGTTCATTTTGACTTGGGAAGGTACCTTGCTTATGGCCTTGCAGGGATTTGGCCAATTGCCCAACCTGATTTTCCAATTTGCTTAATGCTGCCTCATGCTGCTTGTGCATCTGCTTATTCTGCTTGAACCTCAGTTCATTGTCTTGCTGGTTCCTCCGACTATCAAGCATAAAGTTCTGAAACATCTCCTCCAAAGGGGTTTGAGTCGGTTGAACAGTTGCCTGCTACGGCTGTGGTGGAGGTAGAAGAAGAGGTTTCAGATTACCCCATGAGAAATTTGGATGATTCCTCCAACCCGGATTGTAGGTATTTGAATACGGATCATTGTGAGGCCTTGGAGGATACGAATTTATGGAGTTTACCTGCTCAACATATTCAGGAGCGTAGACGGGAGAATGCAGGCAGAGAGGACCTGAACATCTCCACCATTCTCGAGGATAGCTTGAGCATCACTCAGCTCAGAGACACCATGTACAGCTCCAAAAATGTGTATACCCAACCTAAAATGAGGGATGAGGTTAGCATATCTTTCTATCCTAGCGAGTTGGCGACCAACAATTTGGCCAAACTAAAGCCTCTCATGCTACACTTGGGAATCAAGTAGTACATGGTGTAGAGAGTGTTGATAGACACCCGTACCAACAAGGGCATCATGTACTATAGCTGCTTCAAGAAGATGAAGCTCGCCGATACCCTTCTGACCCCGAGCAATGTTCAACTGGAAGGGTTCACCGGTCACAAGGTCACCACAAAAGGCATTGTAATGTTAGAGGTGACAATAGGAGAGGGAAAAATGCTCAGGTCCGAGGACATTGAATTCCTGGTCCTTGACATCCCCTCTCCTTACAATGTCATCCTGGGACTTCCAACTTAGGCAAAACTGGGCATAATCGCTTCTGTCCCTCACCAAAGGATCAAGTTTGCTACCCACGAGGGAGTGGGGATGATGAAGAATGATCCTAAGAGCACCCTCTTCCATATGATTGAGGCCCAAAAGGATAAGAAGGCCTTAATGAAGGGGAAAGCACGAGCTGTTGAGCCAACAAATAACTCTACTAAGAGGCAACAACCTCAAGGCGAGGGAGCTCAATAAAAAAGGCTGATAAGGCTGCAACTACCGGGGACCGAGCAGTAGACAGTAGCACGGCCCAGGGTTGACAATTAGCGTGGGCAGGTCAGACTAGCTCGCAAGATCCAGGCCCGAGTAGGAAGAAAACAAGGCTAATCATAATAGAGGGTTTGGATAACTGCGACATGCCCAACATCCAACCCCATGAAAACTTTGACGAGGTGGTCATCAACTTTGATTTCCCCGATCAAAAAAAATTAAAATTGAATTGGAAATTGACGAGGAAGAAAGGGTGGCCATAATTCAGTTTCTAAAGGGGAATACAAATGTATTTGCTTGGAGGGTCGAAGATATGAAAAGGATTAGTGAGGAGGTCGCCGTCCATAAATTCATGGTGGATCCTAAAATTACACTGATTTAACAGCGACCAAGGGTGTTTTCCCTAGAGAAACAAGCAGCTATCAAAGAAGAGGTAAACAAGCTGCTTTGGGCCAAAATCATTAAAGAAATATTTTAGCCGACCTAGATCACGAATGTCACTATGGTCAAAAAGACCAATGAAAAGTGGAGGATGTGCATGGATTACACCGATCTCAACAAAGCATGCCCGAAGGACTAGTACTCACTGCCTAAAATTGATTAGCTTGTCGACACAAGATCCTGAGTTTTGTAGACGCATACTCAGGATAACACCAAATCCAGATGTGGCTGGCAAATCAAAAGCTCATAACCTTTTGAGCTGCGAGGCTCTCTACTGCTACGTTATGATATCATTCGGGCTAAAGAACGCAGGGGTTACATACTAGAGGATGGTAAACAGGGTTTTCGACGATCATCTTAGGAAGAATGTTGAAGTCTACATCAATGACATGGTGATCAAGACCAGGGAGACTAATCATGTTGGAGACCTCACAGAAATGTTTTCCAGCCTAAGGAAAAACAATATGAAGCTAAACCCCGCTAAGTGCGCTTTCGGGGTGACAGCAGGAAAATTTATCGGCTACATGGTAAACAAGCGCGACATAGAGGCAAACCCAGAGAAGATCGAGGTGTTGGTCAACATGAAGGCTCCATCTTGCATCAAAGCCGTGCAACAGCTTAATGGTAGAATCACGGTCTTGGGAAGGTTCATTGCTAAAGCGGTAAAGAAAAGCCTCCCTTTCTTCAAAGTCCTCAAGGGAAGCAAAAAGTTTACTTAGGGAGAGGAGTGTGACAAAGCATTCGCCAAGTTGAAACGGTACCTCGGCAGCCCGCCTTTGCTCTCTAGCCGGATGCCTGAGGAGACATTATACATATATCTCGCTGCATCTGATACGACGGTAGCAGCTGTGTTACTCAGAGAAGAGGGACTTGTTCAAAGGTCGGTCTACTATGTCTCTCATGCCTTATTTGATGTAGAGACTCGATACTTGAACGTGGAGAAAGTGGTACTAGCATTGGTGGTAACCGTGAGGAAGCTGGCTTACAACTTCCAGGCATACGTCTTAATAGTATACACTGATCTCCCGCTAAGAAAGATCCTACATAAGCCCGACGTCACGGGACGAATGATGACGTGGGCAGTTGAGCTTTCTGCCTTTGACATTACATACGAGCAATGCAAGACGATTAAAGCACAAGTCCTTGCAAACTTCAATGTGGAGACATCATTTACTCGCAAAGCGTCCCCCGAGGTCGCGCCGTCAAGTATAGAACACACCCCTTATATAGTAGATAAATAGTTGGGGTGTGCACCATAAAACCGAAACCAATCAAATTTTGAAAGGACATTAGGTTTGTTCCCCATCGTAATTTTGTGATTTTGTACTTTATGTATCTCTTTAATCCCACTAATTTTCTCTTTCTTTTTCTTCGATTTATAAAATAAAAATCCAAAATTAAACTACTAAACACGATCCAATTGAGAACTGTCACACACACACACACACACACACACACACACACACACATATATATATATATATATATATATATATAAATTTTTGAGACTTGGAACGATATTGGGTGATATAGGCATTTGTTCGAGTCCAAATTTGTACACCAACACTATATATTGGTGTACAACACCAACATTAATAATTGGTGGATAGTTAATGGTAACGTCATTAATACTTGTTATTTCCTTTTATTTAATATCTCATAATAATTGAACAATCTCCAATAACCTAAAATAACCTCTTTCCAAATATATATATATATATATATATATATATTTAAAGTTCGTGAGGAGGCCTGTGAGTTTGCCGCCTTAACCACTTTTGATTTATCTAAAATTTTAGGGGTTTATCTGTTCAAATTCCTATTTATTGGGGGTGGACGTCATTAGTTAATAATAATATCTAATAACTATATTTATGATAATAATAGAATCTATATATAATAGTAAATTGCTTAATCTAAAGCCTTCTTCAATTAATAATAGTTCATAGGTTTTAGCAATTGGCCGAGGAACTAAAATGGCAAACGGTTAGACACACTCCAAATCTCCAATCATCGGTTACACACCCTCCAAATCTCTAATCATGAACCACCGTTGCAGCACCGCTCTCCTTCTCCCAATTCTCTATCCCGTTAATCCCCGTTTATCCATTCCCTCCAAACTGGTTGAAGAATCAGGCAACAGAGTTTTATCTCTCTCTCTCTCTCTCTCTCTCTCTCTCTCTCTTTTTTACACACGCACACTGTTGTACTTTATCTAGATTTGCTTGTATCCATAATCTAAGTCTAAAGCCAAGGTGACTAATGGGTCTGCGTGTCTGTTAGAGTGACAACTTGTACTTGGACATATTGATTGTAATATCTTAGGATTGCTTGTTGTAGTTAGCTTAGTCTTCAGAAGATACAATCAGCTATCTTCATCAGCAATGTTTGTTCAGTTATCAGCGAAGTATGTTGCAACTAAGCTTCACCAACAATGTGTGAAGACCAGAAGAATGGCTAATCAAGTACCTGGAGATCTGCCCGTGTTACGCAAAGGTCTTCATTGACTTTGGTTCAAACGATCACCTGTAAAATAGTATTTATCTACCTACTCCTGTTAGAAATTACAGGCTTTGCTCAGTGACAACATGGACGTTGCAACACAACCACTCAGATTTGGAACATCATAGATCAAGGCATTTAATGCATCAAATTTAAATTCTTCCTTTGTCTGAATTCTACAACAGCTCTAAGAACTCCCCTGAGTATAAATTGAAGACTTGATGAAGCATTGAAAATAAATCCAACAATTCGAACATTTTCTGAATATCTTTATCTTCACAGCAGTGTACCTAAAGCTTCAAATCATTATTCTGTAATTCCTTCTTTGAAGAGCACCAATCTTAGACGCCTAGTCTTTATTGCTCTTCATTGATAGCAATCCTTTGTATTCATAGCATATGAAAGTTGTATCTTTCTAGATATTAACTTTCACCATAAATACTTGGTTAAAATACTTTTGTACACGATCCATTAATGATCCTTGTGATTATTTTAGTGGAAAACATAGTGCTCATTTTCAAATCCAAAGCTAACCACTTTAGTAGTGGACGTAGCACTTATTCATAGTGTGAACTACTTCAAATACTTGTCTACTTTTCTTCCTGCTTCACTATTTTATTTAATTTCTTGAAGTCTTCCAATTTCCAACACTTGCTAAAGAGCTGCTGATCTTGGCTTATTAAGATCAGTCATCTTGAATTTGTCCTATACTTCTCTCTATTCCGCTGTAAATTATTTTCTAACTCTTTTGAGAAGTAATTTTATAAATTAATTTTTAAAATTGGACATAGGCTATTCAACCCCCCATTCTAGCCTATTTGAGCACCTTGTGACCTAACACACACATATAAACATCTACAGAATAGATACACGTTAGATGTGTTTGCTTGAATATGGAGACGACTGCACGATTCTAGATAATTGCCATCCCCGTCTCGGTGTTCACATCAAGCCCCGCACCGTCGATGTCTCCCCTTAACAAGTTTCATCCCTCTCTCTATTTCTCTATTCACACACACGTGTATGTAAATAGGTGTGTATATTCGTTCATCTTCGTTGATTTAGAACTGATGAAGAAAAAATTTCTTTTACATTGCATGACCGTCGATCTGATCGCAAAATTCATCGGTTGAACAATGAACAATGGAAACATTCTCATCATTCTTTGAGGCACAATCGCAATCTCGCAATAGTTGGACTTATAATTCCCCCAACAATTTCTAAAAGATCTCTCCCATCATTTAACCTATCCATGGACTTTTGAGTGCCTTATAAGTGGCCACCCACTACCACTGGGCACCAACTTATCCATGGACTTTTGAGTGGCTTGTGGTGGGCCAGTTGACCCAAGTGCTTAGTGGGCCAGTACGTGGGTATGTGTGGCGGACCGGGCTTCGGGTCGTTACATTAACCTTATAGGATTTCATTTTGTTTATTTGCATTTATCAAAATGAGCATGAAATATCACAACTATAGGTTGACTTTATAAAATGAAACTCCAATTATTACAAACCAATCAGGAAAATCTGGATACCATGCAATATTATCCCAACTTTAACATCCTAAACTAAATGACAACCCGTGCGAAGCACGGGCTAAATTTCTAGTTATATATATATATATATGTGTGTGTGTGTGTGTGTGATAATTCACTGTAGTGAGCCATTAGTAATGGATCATTGTGATCATTTGGAATTAAGTCTCCATATGGATCACACACATCTTCATCTATAATTGTTCGGGTCCATCTCTTTTCTTCATATAGTATTGAGCCGGCAGACTCTTATACTCTTAAGTGGCGAAACAACTTCAATGCATGCGAGCAAAGAATTCCATTAAATTCAAATTTCCTACAAGTGCATGCCACTGATTGTTCAGAGTGATTATATGAAAGTTTCCTAATCCTTTTTCAACCTTCCATCTCTTTGGCTCTGTATATCCGAATTGTTCCATCTTCTTCTTCCAATTCTAGTGACAAGTCAATACTACCTTGAAGCTCTTTTTGAAAATCATAGAACAAATTTTTGTGTATTTTTTTTCCCAATTCACGCTCTACGGACCAACCAGAAATCAAATTTGGTGAAGTTTGGAATACTGATCAACCATGGCTTTGGAATACTGATTGACGAACACACGAAGAACAATGTTACCATAGCTAAAATAGGCCTTCAAAAATTGATTGATGCTCTCACTCCTTTGAGTTGTGGTCATACCAGCACAAAAATGAGCACTGTAAACTTGAGCCCACTTGTCTCGCAACTCATATAATCTATGCAACCACTCGTTGTCCCTGAGCCCAAAATCTTCAAGAAAATGATCCCAACTATGCTCAAATTCTTCAATTGTTTCTGAATCATACATGCAAGTTTGAACTGTGGAGTAAGTGATTTAAATGAGTTTAATACCTTGCTCAAATGCTTAGCAGCATTTTTACTCAAGTGCCACAAACATAATCCATGATGAGATTTTGGAAGCACAAGATCAATCGCATTTGAAATTGCCATAGACTGAATAGTAAATATACTAATTATTTTTTTCCTCCCATAGCCTCAAAAAAATACAGTAAATAACCACACCACAACATATGTTATTTCACCATCTAAACGACATCCAAGAAGAGTTGTTTGCCCGTGATAGTTAATACCAACAATTGGTGCACATAACATGTCATAATTGTTTGTTCGAAATGTAGTATCGAAACATATCAAGTCCCCAAATAACCCGTAGTCTCTTCTCGACTTTGCATCACAAAAGAAAACACCATGTATTTCATTATCTTCATTTTTTCGAAAAGTATAAAAAAAAATGTTTATTCTCCTCTTTATTTTTCTTGAAATAATCAAGGAGACATTGTGCGTCATATTAATGAAGTTATGGTTTTTTGCCGCCTCTTCACAAAAGTAAAGGAAATTTTTTGATTGTTTTATTCCTACTGCCCTCATTTTATTGATAATTCCAACTTGTGAAAAATATATTTTCCTTTGGGACCTTACGTAATGAGATCTCTTAGGTGGGACAAGAATATGGGCATGCTTTGATTTGAACTGAATTAATCTATCCTTATCCTCATTAACAAGATTACTTTCAAACCTTGCTAGACACTCAAATCTCCGATTTTCACCTTTTTTTCGTGGGTGTCTTGATTTTCTTGTACGAGCCTTCGCATGAGCAAACTAGTAATTGTTGATGAATTTTACTTTGATCTTGTTGGAAATTGGTTTTTTAAATTGGTGTTTGAGCAATGTTTGACCAAGTTTCTAGTTTGATTCCATTTATTGAAAATAGAAATAAGTTGCAAAAATGAAATCTACGCTTCGAGTAGATTAAGTTAGTACATTTACTATTTCAAAACCAATTTTGGGTGAATGATATATTAATGCTTAAAGTATGCAACTTAACATTATAGTTGAAAAGTATTGTGAATATGGAAAGCCATATCCCACATTGAATTAATAAGGTGAGCAAGTGCACTTTATTAAATGGCCCACTCCAGGAGGAAGCATTCAAGTGTTTTCCTCCAAGGAGCAACCTAGTGGTGTCTTGGGCTAGCCTTTGGTTAACACAAGCAGCTACGAGGATGGTACCCGAGCGCGCACACGCAGGTTGCATTAGGCACTTTAGAGGCACACTTTGTACGTACGCATCATTGCTAGAAGCTAAGGAGTCTTAAAGTTTTGTCCAGCTCAGCCAGTTGGGTGGCTCAGTCAACTCGGGGACGATCTAAGTTCGGTGCGCACTCGAATAGGTGCGAACCAATGTAAACGGACGCGGCTAGCTCGAACCATCACGAGCAGTTAAGGCGGTTAGATCCACACGTACAAGTGGAGCGGTTACAAGGCAGTTGGTGGGAGGACCGGTCCATTGAATCGCACTCAAGCGATCAAGTGTGATCCGATGGTCCAGATTCGCCAGATCCAAAATGTGCCTATTCGCAGAAAGGTACCACAACTCTTCAATCTATATAAATAGACCCCCCGGTTTGCCAGTTCCAGACACTGAAATCCTGAAAGCATATAGTCTGTTAGAGAATTTTCATATTGCTGCAATTCCGTCTCGAGTCTCTGGAAGTTCAGAAACACCGATTAGTTCGTTGAAATTTGCGTTTTGAAATGCTGCTAATGTGGATTGCAAGGTCATTGCATCTTAGGGATAATTTTCGAGAATCGTGAGCACTAATACGGGGAAATTTCGTTTTACAGAGATTATGTTCAACACAAGTCTTGAATTAAAAAATAAATTATACTTTTATTCATTATAAATTCTTTTCATCATCTTCTTCTTCTATTTTAGTCTGTTAGTATACCGAGAAAATCGATAGAAAATTTCCTACATTGGCAAAACGAAATGTTTGTTTTCTTGGAAATGACAACCAAAACCTCGACCTTAATAATGGTTACTCCTACTCATGTTTCTACTTCTTCTATTCCTGCTGCTGCTTCTGCTCCTACTCACCCCACACATTGTGAGAAATCGGTCAAGTTTAGAGATAAGGACGTTAAGCAACGACAATAGAAAATGCTCTTTTACCTCACCACCCTCAGTCTGCAAAGGTTCTTGAAAGATGACCCCCTACAGTTGCAGAAAATGATACCGATATTTAAAAGTGTATTGCTCCCGATGCTTGGCATCACAACGACTTTCTGTGCAAGAACTACATCCTGAACGGATTGGATGATAGACTCTACAGAGTATATTTTGGAGTCAAAACTTCCAAGGAGTTTTGGAACTCTTTGGAAAAGAAGTACAAAATAAAAGATGCTGTGGCAAAGAAATTTTTCGTTGGCAAATTTCTTGATTATAAGATGGTTGACTCCAAATCAGTGGAATGACAAGTGCAAGAGATTGAGATCATACTTCACGATTTAGCATCTGAAGGTTCCAAGTGGCTACAATTATTGAAAAATTGTCGCGGATGTGGAAAGACTTTAAGAACTACCTCAAGCACAAACAAAAGGAAATGGGGCTTAAAGATTTGATAGTTCGACTTCAGATTGAAGAAGGCAACCGCAAGGTTGAAAAGAAGTCTAACAAGGCTGGGATGGAGGCCAAGGTCCATCTTGCTGTATCAAGTACTAGCAACAAGTGGAAGCGATCTAGAAATGCCAAATAAGGAACTACGAAGAAGTTTAAGGGAGATTGCTACAACTGTGGCAAACTGAATCACATGGCTAACGATTTTTGAATTCCAAAAAAAGACAAACAGAACGGCTAACAGAATCAGGCCAATGCGATAGAGGACAGTGATAGCTCGATCTAACTGCAGTGGTGTTTGAAGCCAACATCACAAAGTTGGAAGATAACCCAAGAGAATGGTGGATAGATACTAAAGCTACTCGCCACATTTGTGCTGACAATGAGGCTTTCTCATCCTACACTCTTATCAGTGAAAGGAAATTGTTCACGAGAAACTCCTCGACATCCAACGTCGTAGGACTTAGAAAGGTGGTGCTAAAGATGACCTCCAGCAAGGAGCTAACGATGGTGGATGTGTTGTATGTCCCCGACATCCGTAAAAACTTAGTTTTCGACCCCCTGTTAAGTAAGGCCAAATTTAGACTAGTGTTTGAGTCTGATAAGTTTGTATTAACCAAAAATGTTATGTTTATTGGGAAAGGGTACCTTGATAAAGGACTCTTCAAAATGAATGTAATGAATGTTTATCACCTTGAAGTGAAAAATAAAGATGTCTTATGTTGTTAGATAGTTCTAATTTATGGCATGATAGATTAGGACACGTAAATTTTAACACAATTAAGAAGTTAGTGAATTTAGATTTAGTACCAATGTCTAAAACTGATTCACATGACAAGAGTGAAATTTGCATTGAAGCAAAATGACTATAGCGCTGTTTTCTTCAGTAATAAGAAACACGACACATCTTGAGTTAATTTACACATATATACGATTTAAAACTTGTGCAAACTCGGGGTGGGAAAAATTATTTCATTACATTTATTGATGATTGCACTAAATATTGTTGTGTATATGTTTTGAAAAGTAAAGATGAAGCTTTAGAAGTTCTTAAAACTTATAAGAATGAAGTTGAGAATCAACTTAATTTAACTATTAAGAAGATTTAAAGTGATAAAAGTGGAGAATATGTTGCTCCGTTTGAAGATATTTGTTGGGAATCTGGCATAATTCATCAAACGACGACTCTATATTCGCCTCAATCAAATGGAGTTGTTGAACGCAAGAATCGTACTCTTAACGAGATGATGAATGCGATGCTAATAAGTTCAAGCTTACCCCAAAAGTTGTGGGGGAAGCCATTCTTTCAGCTAATTACATTCTTAATAAGATTCCACACCAAGGTAATTAAAGATAAGACTCCATATGAGTTATGGAATGGTTGAAAGCCATCTTATAAATACATTAAAGTGTGGGGGTGTTTGGCTAAGGTTGAAGTACCTAAGCCTAAACAAGTCAGAATTAGACCTAAAATGATTGACTGTATTTTCATTAGATATGCAAGCAATAATAGCGCATATCAGTTCATAGTGCACAAGTTAGAAATTCCTGACATAACTGAAGGAATGACCATAGAATCAAGGAATGTTATATTCTTTGAAAATGTCTTTCCTTGCGGTGAAAAGAAAGAAGCAAGTTCTAGTAAAATAACTTATGAGACTGCAAATGGTTCATCTCAAGAAGAACCGAGACGCAGTAAGAGGACAAGAATTGTTAAGTCCTTTGGTCCTGATTTTCTATCTTACATGTTAGAAAATGAATCCAGAACTGTTCAAGAAGCTTTATCTAGTCCAGATGCTTCATTCTTGAAAGAAGCTCTAAATAGTGAAATAATATCCATCATGGACAATAATACTTGGGAGTTGGTTGATTTCCCTCAAGGATGCAAATCGTTGGGATGTAAATGGATCTTTAAAAAGAAGTATAAAGCGAATGGATCTATTGATAAGTGCAAATCCCAGTTGGTAGCCAAAGGTTTTAAACAGAAGGAGGGTTATGACTTTTTCGATACGTATTCTCCTGTCACGAGAATTACGTCCATTCGTATTCTCATTGCTATTGCAGCTTTGCATAACCTTTAGATACATCAAATGGACGTAAAAATAACCTTCTTGAATGGAGAGCTCTACGAGGAGATTTATATAGAATAACCCGAGGGGTTTGTATCTCTTGGAAAAGTGCAAAATGTGTGTAAATTTATAAAGTCATTGTATGGACTAAAACAAGCACCTAAGCAATGGCATGAAAAATTTAACCTAATGATATTGTCAAATGGTTTCAAAATTAATAAATGTGACAAGAGTACAACCAATGCTTACGTCATTATATGTCTTTATGTAGATGACATGTTAATAATGGGAAATACTCATGATTTAATCATGAATCCTAAAAACATGTTAAAGAAACACTTTGACATGAAAGATATAGGACTAGCTAATGTTATATTAGGGATGAAGATCTCTAGAACATCTGATGGAATAGTCTTGCCGCAATCTCATTACATTGAGAATGTTCTTCAGAAATTTAATGTCTTTATGTTGGTCATGATTTGCTTAAAACCGTTCTATATTTTGAAATCATTTATATTTAGCCAAGCCTTATTTAATGTTGGTTGATCAAGTGACCAGCCATCCTTTTAACCAAAGATGGCTGATCAAATGACCAGCTATTCCTAGATGGCTTATGGCTGATATACTTGTGTATATCAGTCACTGATTCCAAGTGTCTAACCATGCCTTGTTGGCTGTTGACTGATATACTCTCTAGTATATCAGTCAAGTTGATTCAGCCAATAAATAGTGACTGATAAAGACTTAAATATTTTTCAAGTCAGTCACTGATTATTTGGCATAAGGACACTAGACTGATAATTGTCTTTGACTTATATCTCACATAAGTCTAATGATCTTTTGAACGGAAGCTTCCTTGATAAGCATCCGTAGTTATTTTGAATTTGTGTTAGTACTTAGCATGTCTTGTTTTCAAACATGCTTTTTTGCTTTACATTAATGAGTACTCTGACACACTTTCCATTCCTAACTTCAGTCAGCTCATCAAAACTGTTCATAAGCGTAGTCATCAGCTAATTATTTTCATTTATTAGTTGATTGATTCCTTTAAAATCGTTATTCCGCTGCCAAAGTTTTAAAAGGTTTTAAAACTTATCAAAAAGATTTTATAAGGCTATTCACCCCCCCTCTAGCCTTATTATTTGGCTCAAGTGGACCTGCAATTGGTATTAAAGCCCGACTTTTCGAAAAATCATTTTTTCAAGTTTTACCACTTGAAAGTTCTAATCTAATGGCAAATTTCAAAGCTTTTCTTACTCTCAACATGTCACAGGTCCCTATGTTTGATGAGGACAATTTTGATATTTGGAAATAGATAATTTCTAGATGCATGAACAGCATAGATAAAAGACTAATGAAATGTGTCTTAGGTGATCCGATTAATTCTATGAAAATAATACTAAAACCACTGTTGAACAATCTGATGATGCAAATGACACAGAAAATCCAACCATTACAACAGTCGATGAATACATCTTGAAGCCTAAGGCTAAATGGACTGAAGAAGATAAAGCTACTGATGCCTTAGACTCCAAGGCCGTGTATATACTTTTCAGTGCTTTAGACAACAATGTCTATAAGCAGATCCACGATTGCACCACTTCTCAAGAGATCTGGGAAGCCTTAACGCAATACATTGACGGTGACCAAATCACAAAGGACAACAAGCTCTATGACTACATCCAAGAGTTTAAAGCCTTCAAGAAGGATCCAAAGGAATCCTTAAGAAGTGCATGCAATGGCTTCTACGAGGTAAGTAATGCTTGTGCTATCTTAGGAAAGGCATATATCATGAAAGGTCTTAATGTGCGTTTCCTTAGCAGTTTGGGAAGTGGATGGCCTGTGAAAATCACAGCCGTTAAGGAAGCTAGAGACTTGAACACCACTCATATACGTAGTCTTGTTGCTAGTCTCAAAATTTATAATAAAAGATTCTTAAAAATCAAGAACTTGAGAAAAGTTTTAGAGACATTTCTTTAACTGCTCAAGAAGAAAAATCTAGTGTTTGTTTTACTTCATCTCAGTCAACTGATGACATTGATGAGGATGAATTTGCTGCTTTTGCTAGGCAGTTTCAGAAATATAAAACTTTCAAAAACCATCTTCCACAAATTTTCAAAGGGCTAATAATTTTAAACAAACTGAAGCCAAAACTGATCACGAAAAATTACTGTGCTTTAATTGTAGAAAGCCAAGCCACTTTGCTTCAGCTTGTCCAGCCACTAAAAATGAATATTTCAAAAGAGACCTTAGAAAATTTGCAAAACAAAAAGGGATGGTAGCTGAAGATGAACCTCTCAATCTAGCCACTTGGATTGAGACGGATTCAGAAGATAAATGAGTTGATTGTGCACAAGAAGCAAATTTTTGTCATGTTGCGAAATATGTCGTTTATGATTCAAACAGTTATCTACCAAGCCCAACTTGCATTAATGAGTCTAAATTTGAAACTCCAGCCCTTCCTATTAAGAATTCAAAGTTGACCAAAAGTATTAAACCTTGTCAGCTTGTATATCGCCAAATAGGAAATAGATTCTATGGTCAAGGAATCATAAGTAAGCCAATAGAGAGAAGGACTGAAAAATCTTCTCGAATTGTTAAACTTGTTACTACTCCACCTGAAAAGGAGGAGACAACAGCTGATGAGAGTCAAACTGAAATGGAGATACAGATGCAACTAATGTACTCCTAATTTGAAACTCTCACAAATATCCACATTTCTCAGACAACTGAATTGAGAAGACTGAAAGCTGAAAATATTGAGCTCCAAAAAGTTAGTGAACTTTACAGAGACCAGTAAGCTGAAATGTTGAGACTGAAGAGCATTAATGAAAATTTTAAAATTCAAGCTAAAGTCTCATTTTCTTAAATCTCTGACTTAGTGGAAAGGAATCAACGTCTGACCAATGTTGTTGATACCTATTACAAATCCAAAGCTACTGTTAAACTATTATTAGTCAAATAAGAGACAATGCAAATCAAAATGGCATTGGCTACTCTGAAAACTACATCAAAGAAAAGGGGAAGATTGAGACTGAGACCAAACAGCCTAAAGGTTGACCCAAAGTTCTGCTGAAAAGGGATAACAAACAAAATTCTTTCAAGAACACAAATCATTTAGTATGTTTATCCCGAGAATTAGCTTATTATATAAAATGGTTAGATTCTACTAACCATCAGCCAACAGTTTAAACACCTGCTGAAAGGTAGAGATCAGCCAAGAAGCAAACTATTCAGCCGACTGATAAAAATTAGTTAGCTGACATGAAACCGACTGATCCCAAGTGTGTGAACAAGAGGTTGATGGGTGCCAAATTCAAACCATTCAAGTTTGTTTCTCCTAAGTCTAGTAAGTGGGTTCAGTAGAACCTAAGCCTAAACCAAAAGTGATTGAACCAAGTGGTTAACACAAATGTCGTACTTGTTTTTGTTCAGGTCACTTGGCCCAAGAATATTTATTAAGGTTTGCCCTTTCTAAGAGGGTCAACTTGCCAAAGGTTAGGCAGGTATGGTTACCCAATGATGCTAACCCTTCGGACCCAAACTAAATAAAGGGTACCATGATACAATCTTTTATGGCAGGTATGCTTTGTAACTACTGATCAAGCTTCAGAAGAATAGATCTTGGACAGTGGATGTTCATGACACATGACTAGATCAGCCAACCTCCTAACTGACATAGTTGAAGCCAAAGCACCCTCGGTCATCTTCAGAGACAACTCCAAAGGAAAAACCATTGGTTATGGTTCAATCATAAGAGGGTCAGTTAGCATTGAAAAGGTATCATTGGTTGATGAGCTGAAGCACAACCTGCTCAGTATATCACAATTTTGTGAGAAAGGTATGACTTGTATTATTACATCCACACACTGTTTTGTCAAAAATACCACAACCAATGAAGTTTTCCTTACAGAGTCAAGAAAAAGAAATGTTTTTGTTATTGACTTACTTTCTATTAATAACATTTCTCAAGTGTGCTTAGTTGCTAAAAATTCTTTTGAAACTTCTTGGCTCTGGCACAAAAGGCTCTCGCACTTAAATTTCAAACATTTGTCAAAACTTTCTAAAGGAAATTTTGTAAACGATACATTCTGTAAATTTCCCACATGACAAGAAATGTAGAGCTTGTGCAGTTGGTACGCTAACAAAATCATCTTTTAAATCCAAACTATGTCTTTCAACCACACTTGTACTTCAATTGTTAGACATGGACCTTTTTGGTTCTGTTACACCTGCTAGTTAGGTAGAAACAAGTACACATTGGTGGTTGTGATGACTTCTCAAGATATACATGGGTGGAGATGATGACGTCCAAAGATGAAATGTACGACATTCTGATTGCACTGTTCAAAAATCTTCAAACTCAAAAAGAGTGTGAAATAGTCAATGTGCGAGACAATGGAACGGAGTTCAAGAATCAAAGCATGGATGTCTATTGTGATGACCATGGGATTAGTCATAACTTCTTAGCAGTCAAAACTCCACAGCAGAATAGAGTTGCTGAAAGAAAGAATAGGATACTAATTGAAGTTGGGAAGACAATGATAGCTGAAGCCAAGCTGTCAAAATATTTTTGGGCTTAAGCAGTAAACTCAGCTTGCTTCACACAGAATCGATCCCTAGTCAACAAGTTCCATGGCAAGACTCCGTACGAACTGTGGAAAGGAATGACTCTTAACATTGCCTTTTTTAAGAATTTTGGATGCAAGTGCTACATCTATTACAACGGCAATGACCACAGAGGTAAATTTGATGAAAAAGCTGATGAAGGTATTTTTGTTGGCTACTCCAAAATCAGTAAGGCTTTTAGAGTTTATGTTAAGAAAACTTCAATTATTATTGAATTTGTACATGTTTCTTTAAATTAAATTTGATTGAGTCTGATGAGACTTAAGATTGTACTGACAATTTTAAAAATTTTGAGATAAGAAACACAAGTTCATGTTCAGTCAACAACTCTTCAGCCAACATTCCAACAACTGAAAATACTCCATCAGTCAACCATCCAACAGCGGCTGATACTCCTACACTTTTAGCCAATCCTCAAAGAGATCAGCCAGCAGATATTCCTTCAGCCATCCCCTTTCAATTAACCTTACCTGACAACCATCCTTCTGATAGCACTCATACTGAAACTGCATCTGATACTCCTTAAAAAATAACCAATACCTCAACTGATCTGCCTGAAGAATTTAGAGAGGTTAGACACCATCCTATTAAAAACATTATTGGTGACCTCTTTGCTGAGTTAGAACCAGAAGCAGTTCAAGAAATGAGTGCCTCTACTCAACAACCTTCGTCTCAACGATTGAACCAAAGAAGGTTGATGAGGCTCTTGAAGATCCAAATTGGATGGAAGCAATGCAGGCGGAGCTGAATTAGTTTGAATTCTGTCAAGTATGAAGCTTAGTTCCTAGACCCTCTGATCAACAAATTATTGGAACTAAATAGGGTTGTAGGAACAAGATGGATGAAGAAGAAAATGTCACCAGGAACAAAGCTAGATTGGTGACCCAAGGCTATAGACAGGAGGAGGGAATTGATTACAACGAAACATTTATTCCTATTGCCAGACTTAAAGCCATCAGACTCTTCTTGTCCTATGCATCTTTCAAAGACTTCAAGGTCTACCAAATGAATGTGAAGAGTGCTTTCCTGAATGGTGACTTACAAGCACTAATAGCTTAGTACAAAACCCTATCTAAATTCCTTTTGGAAAAAGGCTTCGAAAGAGGTAGAATTAATAGGCAAAACACATAATCGGGCCACTGTACTTTGGGGAAGGTTATAATTCGGCCACTGATTATTTGAAAATGTTATTTGGACCACTGTACTTCAGTTATCTTGCAAGCGAGCTCACCAGCACGTTAATTTTAAATGAAATCCCTATTTTACCCCTATCTTCATTAGGGGAAATAAGGACAAAGGTAGGGGTAAAATAGGGATTTTATTTAAAATTAACGTTTTAGTGGGCTCGCTTGTAAGATAACTGAAGTACAATGGCCCAAATAACATTTTTAAGCAATCAGTGGCCGAATTGCAATCTTTCCCAAAGTATAGCAGCCCGATTGTGTGTTTTGCTGAACTGATACAACTCTCTTCATAATGAAGTATAAAGGTAACTCATTATTAGTTCAAATTTATTTCGATGATATTATTTTTGGATCTACTAATGATATTTTATGCAAGAGATTTGAAAAGATGATGAAGAGTAAGTTCGAGATGAATATGATGGGAAAGCTGACATATTTTCTGGGCTTACAAATCAATAAAACAACTGAAGGTATCTTCATCAGTCAAGTCAAGTATACCAAGGAGCTGATCAAGAAGTTTAAACTTCAAGATGCAAAATCATATGATACTCTTATGGCTACTACTTGTCATCTAGATAAAGATGAGAAAGGTAAATCAGTCGACATGACTGAATATAGAGGTATGATTGGTTCTTTATTATATTATGTTTACTCTGTGTGTGTGTGTGTTTGTGCTCGTTTTTAAGCAGATCCCAAGGAGTCATATCAGACAGCAGTAAAAAGAATAATTAGATATCCTATCAGCACTGAAAAGCTTGGCCCAAAGATTCCTCTTTTAATTTAATTGGATATTCAAATGCTGACTTTGCATCTTGTAGAGTATATAGGAAGAGTACCAGTGGTACTTGCCAATTCCTAGGTAGCAGACTGATTTCATGGGCTAGCAAGAAGCAAGCCTCAATCTTCACCTCTACAACTGAAGCTGAATATACTGCTGCTAGTAGTTACTGGGCTTAAATACTTTGGATGAAACAACAACTAGTTGATTATGAGCTCAAGGTGGAAAAATGTCCAATATTTAGTGACAACACATCAGCAATATCAGTATCTCAGAACCCAGTCATGCATTCCAAGACCAAACATATCGATATAAGGTATCACTTCTTAAAAGATCAAGTGGAGAAAGGTAATATACAACTTGAATATATATCTACGGATTTACAATTAGCTGATATATTTACTAAAGCCTTAGACTCTACTAGATTTTCTTTTTTAAGAGGTGAACTAGGAATGCTTATTTTATAGTGACAGATATTTTCTAATGTGTTTGATTATTTTTAAGTATTTCAGTTAATTAATTCAACCGAAAAATGTAACGCATGCTAATCATGTGCAAATTCAGTCACCTTTAAGAGATACTCATTCAGTCAACCGGTAGCGACTGATCTCTGTGGCTAAATCAATCACCCTAGAATTCAGTCACAAGTGCTTCATGGAATTAGTCACCTCCGCCCAACTAATCTTTCTCAAGAATTCAGTCACCCATGCTTTCAGTAACCTCCGCCTTACTGACTCCTTCAAATTCAGTCACACACGTCTGACTGAATCTCAAAATTCAGTCTCTCGCACTTTCTAGCTACTTTAATCACCTACTGATCAGTCCCCTCCGCATTTAATTCATAGCTACTTTTTCAATCATTTTCGTTGATAATGGTGCGTAGCTTATGCGAGAAGCCAACCATCTCTCCAAAAGTACTGACTTTGATGTGATGTTTTGGTTGCCCATGCCTCCACTACGTAGGCAACATTAAATTCCCAGCCCACGTTCCACTAAAGAGTACAAACCGTCAGTCCTTTCACTCATTACCAAAACCCTATATAAACTAAAACCCTAACCTTCTTACCTTTTTACGCTCACATATCTTCCAAACTCTCAAACCTTCTTGCTTTCTTCTCTCTGAGCCTATTGTCCTCTCCTCTCTACTTCCAGACCTTCACGTCCTTTATCAATGGCGGAACAACTCGTTGGTTCCCTTGTTGATATCCCTTCTCTCCAAGTTTCTCCCATTGGCCGTGAGCTTTTTGAAATATGTATAGCCTTTAGGCTTTCACCTATTCTCTCCTTTTCGATCACTCACTACCACTCTGACATTATCCTTGAGTTCTTTAACTCAATGAATCCTACACCAATGTCCCCCACTCTCTCTCTGGAAGGGTTCGTGGTGTTTAAGTTATGATAGATGTAAACACCTTGGGAGGAGTTTTCCCAGCTTAGGTGTTAATGGCAGTGTTGATGTGCCAGAGAATGTTCAGCTCCCTGGATGGGCAAGGATGCGTGGTGACATAGTGTCACACCCCAATTCAAGCTACTACACATAGCCTAAATTCGGGCATGATTCGGTTTAACATAATCGAAATAACCACCTAATAAACAATATATAACAGCGGAATAAAACATGGCTACAAGCCATTCAACCTCATAAACTAAAAATATACAACTGAGTTTACACAACTCATCCAATTGATATACAGACCAAAATAGAAGGCATCCAGCCTTTATATACAATGCAACAAAAACAGTGTTTGAGACCTAGATAGTTTAACAACCACTATCTAAACATATACACAATATAAAGTCTACTCCATAATAATTCAACCACCTTCTAATCTCGCGACGAGCTACACAGCCTCACGCACGTGAACCCTTCACCTCACTCCGATCTAAGGAAAAACAATAATGAAAGGGTGAGTCACCTATAACCCAGTAAGATTCCACTAAACTTATGCATGTTATGTATGTATGCAATAGTAATAGGATGCTAACACATAGCAGCATGTAATCAGCATAAGTAATAACCAATCAAGTCTCATTACCAGCGCAAGAAGACTCACGACTGCCAACTGTCCCATACCAGCTGGAAATAATGACCAACTTACAAAGCAATGAGCTAAACAACATTTCATATAACGTATTAAACAAGAGGTAACATCACGGAATCACGTATATCAGGATATGGAAGTCGAGGTACACCTCCGACTAACCAGCTCCCCTTATAACCTCATTCAAGTTTGTAATTCAAATCAAATCACTGTAGGTCATGTAATTCGTATTTCATATATTCCGCAAAATAAGTCAACATGTCCCAAGTCCCTACAACCTTATCCAATAATCTACGTGGTGTTAAACCCTATTTTGGCCGAAATAGGGAGGCAGACCGATTAAGGTCACCACAACCCGACTATCACTGCACTTCGCCCCATGACAATCGATAGTCAACCAAAACCCCCTGAAAGTTAATATTCGAATGTGCACAACTTGTTAGCCAATTTCATATTCACGCTTTATTCGTATTCGTTACAATTTTAGTATTTCGTTTATCCTCCAAGGATCAATTTGAGTTCTATATTCACGAATCAACATGATGAGCACGTTAACCATTTCAAACCATTCGATATCAAGTCACAAACCCTAAAGCACAGCCGTGTTACACATTTTGTTTAGGTCAATTTCGTGCCGGTTTCACAATTCCAACTATACACATGATTAACAACACTTTCAAGGTTCAAATATCAACCAATACACCTTATGAACATATACCCATAATCAATTTAACAAATTAAAGTACTTTACATGGCTGAAAAAAAAAACCCTCTATAATAACAACTTATCAATTGATAATAGCCGAAATAAACTGATTAAACTACAACATAGATAAGCAAGAGGTCCCTTACCCAAATAGAGAGTTAACTTGATTATCCCCTAAATTTCAGTGCTAAAGCCAGCCACAAAGTCAATTAAACAAGTCCTTTATTGTTGCCTTAAAAGAAGAACTAGAACTCATGCAAGAACACACGCAAACCCTAGGTTGATTTGATGAATTTGGAGAGAATTTTGAGAGAGAATTGAGTGTTTTGTGGTTATGAAGGGCTGTATATGGTTCCTCCCCTGTTTACCCATGATTTTGACCAGCCAAGGGAGTAAAACCATGAGGTGGCAGCACTAAAATCTTCCAAAAATGAGCTGGTAGCAATTCTGTCCCGACAGGCGCGCTAGGGCGTGACCTTAGTGCGTACTGTTCATCAGCCTCTTGCAATTTTTATTTTTCGCTCCGTTTTCTCGATTCGATTGCTCGGGAACTCCTAGGTTTGATTTTATAACACTTATAACACATCAAAGGTTGTCCCTAAAGGCTTCATATCATCCTAGGATCAATTTAAAGTCACGATAAGGTTTATGAAATTGAAAACAACGTCGAAACATCTTCGTTTTATAACTTCGAATTAACACAACATATTTCACTTTTTCAAGGCTCGATTTAACAACATGAAACCTATATAACATCAAGTATATCTAGGTTCAAAGTATCATGGTCCATCTCTTTCATTTTTGGTTCAATTTATGCCAAGAAACAATGCAAGAAAGTAACGTACCAAAACATGAAATCATGAGCTTACGACTCATCTAATCGATATCATGAACCACGATAATCAAATTAATAATGCATGCACATAATCATGTGATAAATATGCCAATAAGATGCTCGGTTAGTACACATAGCTATTGATAGTGCCTTCTACATGAACAAGTACAAGTTCAGGCCCCTATACTATGCACTGTCCACTCTCTTGGACAAGTGGCTGATCATCAAATCTAGAGGGCATGATAAGCTGACGAAGGTTCAATGGCATATAATGGCTGTAATGGTGGAAGGCCATGCCATAAATTAACTGGGCTGGTGTCTTGGTGGAGTGTATCAAGGAGAACATAACCAAATACCGAAATAACATGCTGAAGAATAAGACAGCCAGACCAACTCACCATCTGATTCTCACCAAGATCCTTAAGTCAATCCCTCAGCTTTCTTAGCTGGTGGGAATCAGGATAGAATACCAGTGGCTACGATGAGGAAGTTTGGCAATGATGACATACTGAGTGCTATCACTTACAGCCATTTTGGCCAAGAAGTTCAGCCTGGTGTTCAGCCAGCAGCTCAAGGCCAAGTTTAGCCTCAGTTAGCTCAGAGGCATGCTAGGAGATAGCATACAACTGCTAGAATTCAACATGCACAAGCCAGGGGTCAGCTAGCTGATGTTCAGTATGCAAGGAGGAACATTAGGAGAGTTAAAGTCAATTCAGCTGCCACATCATGAGTTGCTCTTACTATCCAGGAAGCTCAGCTATTTCTTACCAGACAACCTCCACGAAGGCATCAGCTTGTGGATGAGCCTAGTGAACCAACATGTGAGGATGTTCCTATTCCTCCACTTAGAACTGTTCCATCTTGTAATAACCCGAAGTCATCACCTGCTTCCAAAACCATATACTAACATATCAGAGTATCTCAAACTTGCAGCGAAAAATAAATAACACCCAGATTCTAAAAAAACGTCAATCTTATAAATATCAACCTTGATACAACAACTCAATCAAAACACAAATTTTGCAACAATCACTTTTATCAACCAATCACTAGGTTCGCTCTCTACCCTACCTCGCAGCTAGCCACGCTTCCTGCACACTCTAATCAAATTAAGCCTGCAAAGCTCAAATAACTGGTGGGGGGTGAGCTTGTGAGCCTAGCAAGGGAGGAGATATACAATACCACATACGATTCAAATATCACTTTGTCCATGAAATTAAACTATGGACAATAACTCATAAATCAATAAAATCATGCTCTTGGCAAATCAACGTTCAAAGAATGAAACACGGTATATATGATCGAAGAATCAAAACATAATCCTCAATCATATATCACAGTCTAGTATACTATCGTGCTCGGGTTCATTGGCAAAATAATAACCAAATCAATCATTGGTGCCCAATTATTTGAGCCCATGAACTCATAAACAATAACAGTAAGGGGCTCACTGAGACCGACATACCGACTAGTATCACTAAACTATTCCACATAATCATGCTATTAACCAAATCACAATAAATCACGGTAAATCAATATAAACGCATTATTTCGAAATCCATTTGATAAACAAGATGAAACGATCATATTTCAAGATATGGAATATTTTAGAAATGATCACGTGATCAAAATGACACAGAATCAGTACTGCATAGTCTCCCTTACCTCAAATCGAGATAAAACCCAATACCAAAAATCATCGGTGCAACATTATATTTTTCGATAGAATCGATCTACACTTCAAGCATGTCGACCCTACAAAATCAATTTGTCAAAACACCCAACCATCGCAAACCAAATTGATCTCAAACTTACCTTTTTTTTCGGGTTTGGAAGGAACAGAGAAAGAGAGACGGTCCTGGAGTATAATTAAAGGTGGTGGTTACATCATGCTTGGACATGGAGTTAGTATTTATATTACCAATAAAGTGCAAAAGAAGGAGGGAGACGGATTGTCTCCTGAATTGTCAACCAACGGGTAAGTCATACCATTTACTTCACAATTGCAGCAAGTGCATGAGTCCACAAATTGCCAGAGAAGCTACTTAACTTGCAACCAACGGGTGAGTCATACCATTTACTTACAATTGCAACAAGTGCATGAGTCCACAAATTGCCAAGAGAAGCTACTTAGCTTGCAACCAATTACGGGCCCCACCTCAATTCTTAGTTACTAAAAATCATCCGTACACAAAAACAAAACCAACCAAATAAAGTTATTACCTTTATTTCTAAAATAATACATGTACTAGTATTTTATTATTATTATTATTTAATGCCTTGAAAGGTTACAATGACTCTATGATGCCTTTGGAGTGGCTAGAACAAATTACTTAAACACCCGTGAAGTACCAGGGTGGCTATGGTGTAGGGCTTGAACAACAACGGTGCCTCTGGTGAGGCTTGAACACCCGACAATGTTAAGCGTACCAGGGTGTCATCTCTGGTGAGACTTGAACACTCGACCTCTCCGTCAAGAGAAGTGAGCGGTACCAGATGAGCTAGAGCTCATTGGTATACATGTACTAGTATATTATTTAAATAATCATACTAGTCAATTGAATATAATTTAATAATTATGCTAAACTATAGAAAACTTTATTTTGGCCCGTATTACTAGAAAATATAAATCATCAACTTTGACTTGGTCAAATAAATTAAAATTACTTTTATTTTATTAAAATAGTATAAAATGCATTGATACTTAAAAAAAATCAAAATAGATAAATTTTTGGGATCTCACACATCCACTGTCAGCCACCCAAATCAAAACTCACAAAACTTCATCCCCTTCACCACTACGACTATTACAGCCACTGTCACGCCCCAACCCGGACCCACTACACGGAGCCCCGAATTTGGACATGAAACCTTCATTTCACATACACAACACTGCAATATAATGATCTAACCAGCTCTTTATAATTCCAAGTTACAAAATCCTCAACAACAACAACAATTATAACCACCTCGACGACTATAATACAGGCCGGAGAACCCCAATACAATCAATATAAACACAACTGCATCATCGAGCTACACTGCTCAGTAACCACCAACATAACCAAACTGGCACACAGCCTCAACCATCACATACAAAATATACAAATATACAAAACCCAATCTTTAACAATTCCAAGTATCTCGACAATACGTGTCGAAACCAAATACCACAATTAACTATATAATGATACGAGTCCAAAAGTGGATTTACAACATATTACAACCGTTCAAATCCAAGTACAGGTAAATACCAAAAGGGTTACTATCGAGCCACAATACCCAACTACCACGTAAAATCACCTTATCAGCCTCACCTTATCAGCCTCACCGCCCGCCCGCCACAATGTGGAAGGGGGTGAGTCGAAGACCCGGTTATTACTTATGCAACTTTCATGACATGGCGGTATGAAACATAAATCATGGATTAATCTTTAATAATGCAATGACTAAGCATATCAATGAACATCGCATGTCATACAGTATAAACAACAATTTATAATTCATCATCATGTTTCAGTACCTTTCATCAAGAATGCGAGAATACGGGGTCGAGGTACACCTCCGACCAACAACCATCCTTATTACGCCATCATATAAACAATACCCGGGTCTTTTACCAATAGAGCGCGCGCACTGGACCATCATGAGCCAGTCCCCTACGACCTGGGAAGTCAATCGGTCCGGTCACATCTCGGCTAGCAAGAGATGCGCCAAGCCCCACTATGGCCAGTAGCGGGGGAAAGGCCGGATCGTAGCACAACTACGACGTTCACTAGCTCTCCGCCCTCATGAACGTCGGTGATGCTACGACCCCCTGAATTAGTTCTTTTTATTCATATACATATGTTCAATATTCGTAGAGATACTCTACAACAATTTCAATACTAAGGAACCAACTTGTTCAATCATTTCCACATTTCAAATGATGGCGTCCCATCATATAACCATGTTATTAGAATTCAATCCGGTATGATACTACACATAATCTCACATATGCTAGCACATTAATAAAAGGCTCCGTAGAGCCAAACCACTCATTTTCCCTAAATAGTCCACATAACATCATCAACATTATTTCGGACTCCGTAGAGTCACATAATCAATTTCAACATATTCCAATTCAACCGCGGACTCCGTAAAGTCCGTCATCACATTTCACCATCTCGCAATTAAACACATATTACGCAGACATGGCTAAACTCATATAACATCATTTCACATCATACTTTTCACATAATCATCGATTATCATGTATATCGACAAGTTCACCGTACCGACAAGAAATACATGTTACATAGCATGAACACTTACTACGAGCAAGCAATAAAAGTAGTAACTTACCCAAATACGAAAAATACACCAAGGAACAAAGTTGGTTTGGATGAAGGTACTCTCCCCGGCAATATCTACAATGCTACGAAGTCCCCTCGTCGATCCCGCTCTCGATCTTGCCCGATTCCACTCTTTCTCACCCTAAAACCCACTTTCTCTCTCTAAAACGTGGGAGAAGAGATGGGGGTCAAGAATCCTCAACAAATCGAATGATCTAATCAGTTGGAAACGTGCTCCTCGTCGCCCTCTACGCTACGGCGAAGGCGGCTCGTCGATCCGACAAGCGGAGCTCAAGATATCGCAATTTCTTCTCTCCTCTCTCTCCTTTCTCTCTCTAAACTTCTCTCTCTAATTTCTGGTTTGGGAGGACGAATTATGGGGGAAAGAATGGTTGGGTTTTCCTATTTAAGTCATGGGTAAATGTTTGGTACAATCCCGGGCTTGTTTGAGCATTTTAAAGCACTTAAAAACACCAAAAACCGAGAAATAACAAAACCGGGCGAAACAGAGATCGGGCTTGAGCGGCCGCCTAGGCGCTCGCCCTTCCTCCAGAATGCACATTCTGCCACTTGAGCGGCCGCCTAGACGGCCGCGCTCCTCCCAGATTTTCCAATTTTTCCTATTTCGCTCCCGTTTGATCCCGAAATGTCCCGGAATGATCCTAGGTTGATCCTAACCTCAAATAAGGGTCAAAACACATCCAATACACACCCGAATCATCCCGTAACGAGGCACGAGTGATAAAGAACACAACTCTCAATTACACATCAAGACACACGCGCTCAAACCAACTCATCTTACGGATTAACGACAGAGCGAACGTGCTCATTGCTCGTGAATGAATCTAAACCAAGGCCGGGTCGGCCAACCAAGGTGAGAACACGATGTATACGACCCTAAACGATGACAAGAGTAATCTCAAATGAATCTAGAACTATTGCACAGTTTCCACATACAAACACAAGTCAAACACGAAGTAACTTCGAGCGAAAAGGGGAGGGAATAGAGGCCGATCCTCAACTACGGTACGTCCTAACTTGTTAGACTCACGGCTAGGATTAAGGACAGATTAGAGGCACATAAGGGTTCCCAACCCTAAAATAATCACACGAGGGTTAAGATGATGATACTAAGCATGTTGGGTTTGTCGGGGTCTTACATCCTCCACCCCTTAAAAAGAATTCGCCCTCGAATTCCTACTAGTGAACTAAAGAAGGTTGGACAACCTTAACAACTCTTACACTGATTCTACGACACCAAAAGTTAATTCTAAACCCAATGAGTCTGTTCTAGCGTATTAATCCCAAGGCCGCTTCTCATGATCCTATTACTTCCCAAGATTCACGTCTCACTGTTACACGACAATGCTCTACCCAGAGGCAACGTACTACGCGCCAAGATAGGCATTACTCTCAACAATTTATTGGTCTAATTAACATACTTAATCCACACCGAAATGCAAAAATGGTACGTTGGGTGGACCTTCAAAAGGCAATAGTCACTAAGTAAACACGAGGCATAACGATGCCACAAACCCGTATCCGACCGTCACTATAAGAATCCATTCTCAATTAACACACAATCGTAAGCTTCTTACCCAATCAGAAGTGACGTATCACCATGGTTAATCCATTTATTCCAAAGCTGTTCTGCCGAACAATTCACTAATCCCCACAACAATCACCTCTTTGCTTACAGACAATCACAATTCCACTGGCTCTTATAACGCTTGATTCCCTTGGTAGAATATGATAAGTTATCATTCACAATTATCACACATATCACCCACAAGATCCTACGAGGTTCACTAATCCATGAAATTATCATCTATACAAGTAGAGTCTTTTTCCCGAGACGACTCTCTCAAGAGTGACCCAACTCACGTCCCACTGGACCTTAATCGTTTCTAAGTACTTATGATCATGGTCAACATTTTACATCCTATTAATCACATATTATCAACCCATAGCTATTAAGAACCCATTATTACTCCCAATAGTGATCAACTCCAAATACGCTCTCGTGAGTCCCACGAGGCCGAACAAGGGTTATAACAATTCAAGGTACTCTATAGATTTCAGCCTGTCACTCTTTTAATCCCAATTTACACGTTTCCTCTACATGTTCTAATCATTTCATCTCTTATGTACACACCACAACTTACACTTACGTGTATATCCTAAATTCACGGTCATATCCCAATTATATCCCACATTTACACTTACGAAGTTCACGTAGTCTTTACCTCATATCAATAAACAACACAACTAGCCTTAAAGCGTCCAGTACCTGAGTGCTAACAATTATGATTTATTCTCATCTTGTCTCCAATTCACATTGATGACTAGTCAAAGAGATCAACGATCCTATCCGAACTTAACTTACGGTGGTATCATCAACACACATTCCTCCTGTTAACCCGAGGTCCAACCATTCATAAAATTATCACACAATTCCACGCCAAGATCATAACGTATGCATCACTAAGTTGTTCTTACCAGTATCCGATTCAGGATCGATTTCTCCCAAGTTGGCGTTAGGAACACTAGTTCCATGCTCATCCCCATGAGTCTCGTTAAGAACCAAGGTCAATTGGTCTCCAAGTTCTGTCAGCTGACGAAGCAATAATCTGAGTTGAAACACTACAGGGTGCATGACGGACATCCTAACAGTTTTCCTCACACGAGCCATACTGTAACAATAGACAAGAAGTCAGTCTCAAATAGGTTAGAACTCATCGTAACCTACGAAGGAAGGTCCACTTAAGGAAACAACTATCATGGTCATACAAACTCTACTGCGCATCACAACGTTACCGGATATAGCATGAATCAACAAACTAAAAGATTAGGAAATCCACGAGCTAGCATGTTCGGTTACACATACTCACGTCACAAGGTCACAAGGTCTTAGTGGGTCACAATAAGAGTATAAAAATCTAATCACGTGTGAGGGTTAGGTCAGCACCATGGGGCGCTAACGTCCGCTACTATATACCGTTACCCGAATTTAAGAGTGTACCACACTCTTGATGATTGTCCCTCACTTTATCCTCGCACACTAGCATATTAATGAATGAGTTCCCAATCAGAGTGCGCAACACAATTTAATAGCATGGGAACAATAAAACAACGGAATAAGTCACAAGACAAAGTGGCGGCTCCACCTCTACGGGCAGCCCTTTCCTCCTTCGCTATGACAACAAAAGGTACCAATCAGGACACTCCATGGGTGGCTCCACCTCTATGGGTAGCCCTTTCCTCAGGAAGTCTCATATTATTCAATCTCATCACACAAGGTGATAGGCTTCGGCCTAACTCACCCGATCAACAACAATCCAAGATTCACATACATAACTTACGTACAACGCTTTCATCACCGAGGTGACTATTCAACCTTAGGTTCATAAAATTACTCACACAACATGTACACACATAACAATTTTGGGAAATAAAAATAGTCACAAGGTTACGAATACGTCTATCTATGTGCACATGATGAAGTTCATGAATGCGGTGACATACTCATGCATTCTAAACTATATGTAACATTGGAAAAACAAGCTTTAGTCTGAAAATTGTAATTCCATTTTACTGTTCCGTTCTGCTTGGTAATAGGGTCGGTCAATTTCTAACTATACACTAGTCAACTTAGTTCTCGGACGAATACCTCTTGACAGTCAATTCAGGGCGCCTACTGAAGTGACTTCAAGAGCTTCCGTCGTAAGGGCACTAGGGACATGTGGTAAAATGTGCCCTTAGTATCGGTCTCACAGCAGTACAAATTTATGAATGAAATTTTTAACATGAATGCAACGAATGCAACTCAATCCTATCATGGACGATATGCTGACACAATGATGTAACATGTAACCATGATGAACCAAGGTGAAAGTGAACTCATGGACTCAGGTAAGGTAATAAAGTACCTCCTATTGATATCATGGATCCGAACTTATCGCACCTATCACACCTCTAAACCTTGGGTTTACCTCGATTATCCCTCTTAATTCCAATGGTTTGCAAGTTTAAACCTTCAGCTTGCTTCCCTTTAAACCTAGGGCAATTCTTCCTGAAATGCCTACCATCTCCGCAATTCACACACTTTCCTGGTTTCTTCTGACACCTATCCTCGGTATGACCTATCTTCAAGCAATGGTTACACTTATCCTTGGGTCTGTGTGATCTTCGAGGAACATTTCAGCCCCTTTTTGAATCCCTAATTGTGGTTGGGGCTGCTTATCCTTACAAGTCTCAGGGTTATCACTAGTACCCAAATTCTTTTCAGTTTCTCCCTGACGCTTCATTTCGATTACTATCATCCGAGCGAGTTCCCAAAACATGTTCATCGCACCCTCAGTCAGATTAATTGGTACCTCCACATGAGAGACATGAGTCTGCGCATCGCTCTTCTCCTCCTATTCGGGTTGTTCATTCCTACCAGTCTCATCCTTATCCATAACAGCTCCAACACCTTCACATAATAACTCGACGTCAATACCTCAACAGGAAAACAGAATGCCATACCCTATAATCACTGATCACTTAATCACAAGCAGTATACTGAAGAGGCTACCACCCATTTCATCTTACACTTCACGACTCAACTCGAACGTTATTTACACCCATACCGCGATGTGGTAGTCTACCCAATACCATTATCCTTAATTCCTCAATAATCAAACAGATTACAACTATACCATTACATGCTTAATCCCAAACTCTAATTCCCATCCGAGGAACTTATGCTCTGATACCAACTGTCACGCCCCAACCCGGACCCACTACACGGAGCCCCGAATTTGGACATGAAACCTTCATTTCACATACACAACACTGCAATATAATGATCTAACCAGCTCTTTATAATTCCAAGTTACAAAATCCTCAACAACAACAACAATTATAACCACCTCGACGACTATAATACAGGCCGGAGAACCCTAATACAATCAATATAAACACAACTGCATCATCGAGCTACACTGCTCAGTAACCACCAACATAACCAAACTGGCACACAGCCTCAACCATCACATACAAAATATACAAATATACAAAACCCAATCTTTAACAATTCCAAGTATCTCGACAATACGTGTCGAAACCAAATACCACAATTAACTATATAATGATACGAGTCCAAAAGTGGATTTACAACATATTACAACCGTTCAAATCCAAGTACAGGTAAATACCAAAAGGGTTACTATCGAGCCACAATACCCAACTACCACGTAAAATCACCTTATCAGCCTCACCTTATCAGCCTCACCGCCCGCCCGCCACAATGTGGAAGGGGGTGAGTCGAAGACCCAGTGAGTTATTACTTATGCAACTTTCATGACATGGCGGTATGAAACATAAATCATGGATTAATCTTTAATAATGCAATGACTAAGCATATCAATGAACATCGCATGTCATACAGTATAAACAACAATTTATAATTCATCATCATGTTTCAGTACCTTTCATCAAGAATGCGAGAATACGGGGTCGAGGTACACCTCCGACCAACAACCATCCTTATTACGCCATCATATAAACAATACCCGGGTCTTTTACCAATAGAGCGCGCGCACTGGACCATCATGAGCCGGTCCCTACGACTGGGAAGTCAATCGGTCCGGTCACATCTCGGCTAGCAAGAGATGCGCCAAGCCCCACTATGGCCAGTAGCGGGGGAAAGGCCGGATCGTAGCACAACTACGACGTTCACTAGCTCTCCGCCCTCATGAACATCGGTGATGCTACGACCCCCTGAATTAGTTCTTTTTATTCATATACATATGTTCAATATTCGTAGAGATACTCTACAACAATTTCAATACTAAGGAACCAACTTGTTCAATCATTTCCACATTTCAAATGATGGCGTCCCATCATATAACCATGTTATTAGAATTCAATCCGGTATGATACTACACATAATCTCACATATGCTAGCACATTAATAAAAGGCTCCGTAGAGCCAAACCACTCATTTTCCCTAAATAGTCCACATAACATCATCAACATTATTTCGGACTCCGTAGAGTCACATAATCAATTTCAACATATTCCAATTCAACCGCGGACTCCGTAAAGTCCGTCATCACATTTCACCATCTCGCAATTAAACACATATTACGCAGACATGGCTAAACTCATATAACATCATTTCACATCATACTTTTCACATAATCATCGATTATCATGTATATCGACAAGTTCACCGTACCGACAAGAAATACATGTTACATAGCATGAACACTTACTACGAGCAAGCAATAAAAGTAGTAACTTACCCAAATACGAAAAATACACCAAGGAACAAGGTTGGTTTGGATGAAGGTACTCTCCCCGGCAATATCTACAATGCTACGAAGTCCCCTCGTCGATCCCGCTCTCGATCTTGCCCGATTCCACTCTTTCTCACCCTAAAACCCACTTTCTCTCTCTAAAACGTGGGAGAAGAGATGGGGGTCAAGAATCCTCAACAGATCGGACGATCTAATCAGTTGGAAACGTGCTCCTCGTCGCCCTCTACGCTACAGCGAAGGTGGCTCGTCGATCCGACAAGCGGAGCTCAAGATATCGCAATTTCTTCTCTCCTCTCTCTCCTTTCTCTCTCTAAACTTCTCTCTCTAATTTCTGGTTTGGGAGGACAAATTATGGGGGAAAGA
This sequence comes from Platycodon grandiflorus, assembly GCA_016624345.1. Classification (NCBI taxonomy): domain Eukaryota; kingdom Viridiplantae; phylum Streptophyta; class Magnoliopsida; order Asterales; family Campanulaceae; genus Platycodon; species Platycodon grandiflorus. Next base: position 14,371,088 of record CM028363.1, read on the forward strand.
ATGGTTGGGTTTTCCTATTTAAGTCATGGGTAAATGTTTGGTACAATCCCGGGCTTGTTTGAGCATTTTAAACCACTTAAAAACACAAAAAACCGAGAAATAACAAAACCGGGCGAAACAGAGATCGGGCTTGAGCGGCCGCCTAGGCGCTCGCCCTTCCTCCATAATGCACATTCTGCCACTTGAGCGGCCGCCTAGGCGGCCGCGCTCCTCCCAGATTTTCCAATTTTTCCTATTTCGCTCCCGTTTGATCCCGAAATGTCCCGGAATGATCCTAGGTTGATCCTAACATCAAATAAGGGTCAAAACACATCCAATACACACCCGAATCATCCCGTAACGAGGCACGAGTGATAAAGAACACAACTCTCAATTACACATCAAGACACACGCGCTCAAACCAACTCATCTTACGGATTAACGACAGAGCGAACGTGCTCATTGCTCGTGAATGAATCTAAACCAAGGCCGGGTCGGCCAACCAAGGTGAGAACACGATGTATACGACCCTAAACGATGACAAGAGTAATCTCAAATGAATCTAGAACTATTGCACAGTTTCCACATACAAACACAAGTCAAACACGAAGTAACTTCGAGCGAAAAGGGGAGGGAATAGAGGCCGATCCTCAACTACGGTACGTCCTAACTTGTTAGACTCACGGCTAGGATTAAGGACAGATTAGAGGCACATAAGGGTTCCCAACCCTAAAATAATCACACGAGGGTTAAGATGATGATACTAAGCATGTTGGGTTTGTCGGGGTCTTACAGCCACACCTTCAGCACCTCCTCCACCCTCACCTTTAGAATTCTCTCCATCTCATACAGAGGCTAACAAACCTTAGAAATTCTTTAAAGTAATCCGTAACCCCACCTTTCATCTCCGTTACCACGATCACACCCCAGAACCATTGATCATTCTTGATAACTGGGTGTTCCCCATAGATCACCTACCCTTCTACATCCAAGCCCTCCTCAGCTTCAATGAGGAGCTGAAAGAAAAAGCCTTCATTCCCCCTCTATCAAAATACCTAAACACTTACACTGATTTCTCCCGTAAAACCCATGTTTTCTTTCCCACTATAGAGAACTTCACCAAAACTGACATAGTTCTAAACTATGAAAAGCACTTTGAACCTCTGGGGCTAGGATAGAATCAAGTATAATGCCAATGTGATCGTGTCTTGCAAGATGAAATAGTCTTTTGTATGTGGCAATGTCAGGTCTCAAGGTGCTCAAATAGGCTAGTAGGGGGGTTGAATAGCCTATGTCTAATTTTAAAAATTGTTTGAAAAAATAACTTCACAAGAGAGTTAGGAAATATTTTACAGTGGAAGTCTAGTGACTATAGGACAAGTTGATGATAGCTGATCTTGATGAGCCAAGATCAGTAGTTCTTAACTCGGTTGGAATTTCTGGAAGCCTTCAAATAAACAATCAAAGTAATAAAGCAGGAAATAAATGGACAATGATTTGAAGTGGTTCACACTATGAATAAGTGCTACATCCACTACCAAAGTGGTTAGCCTTGGATTTGAAAATGTGCACTATTTTTTTCACTAAAATAATCACAGGGATCACTAATGGATTGTGTACAAAAATATTTTAACCAAGTATTTATGGTGAAAGTTGATATCTAGAAAGATACAACTTTCGTGTGTTTAGAATACAAAGGATTGCAATCAATGAAGAGCAATAAAGACTAGGAGTCTAAGATTAGTGTTCTTCAAGGAATGATTGACAAATTTTTGCTTTGAAGCTTTGAATGCACTAGATGTAATGAAAATGAAGATTTCAAAGTTGTAGTTGTTGAGCTACCTTCAATGCTTCAATGGAATCTTCAATTTATACTCAGGGGAGTTCTTGGAGCCATTGGAGATCTTCAGCCCTGGGAGGAGTTTGAATTAGGTGCATTTAAGGCTGGAGATACTTGCATTAAATGCTCTAATCTTGTTGTCCAGATCTGAGAGGAAGTTGTGCAAAGTCCAGGCTGTCACTGAGTATATTCTGTCAATTTACCAAAAATAGGTAGACAATAGATACAGGCAGAATGTCCTTTTCTGAGATGAATGCCCAAAATGGAATGAACCATCAAATGTTACTTGCAGATTATCGTTATATCAAAGTCAATGAGGAACTTTGCTGATAACAGAGGCACATCTTCAGACAAGTCTTGATCAGACAATCTACAAGTCTTCAACATTGCTGATGAAGCTTGGCTGGAACGAACTTGGCTGATGACTTGATGGACATGGCTGATATGAAGATGATTGATATACAAAAGGCCATCTATTGAAGACTAAGCTATGTACAAAAAGCAAGCCTAAGCTATTACAAGCAGTTGTCTAAGTACAAGTTGCCATTCTAATAGACACGCAGGCCTATTAGTCACCTTGGCTTAGAATTAGGTTATGGATACAAGCAAATCTATACAAAATACAACAGGCAATCCTTCAGAAAGATCTTAATTCTTTCAGGTCTATTAGTTGATGATCCCTATCTAGTTGGGCGTGAGGCCAGACCTAATGACGATGAGGTCAATCAGGAGTGGGTAGAAATTGAGATGACGAATTAGCACAAGTAAGGGAATATGTGCTTGATCAACTATGGCAAAGGGTAGAACTTGCACAGAGGCAGTATGGGCGTCGTGTCAGGAGAAGAGCTGATCAAAGAGCTCAAGCTGAAGCTCAGACATTGCTGCGAGCTGAACCTATGCCTACTAAAACTGAACATGATATTCAGCCAGCTGATGAACAGCCAACTACTGAAGCTGTTAAAACTGGGGTACAAGCTGAAGGTGATGCTATAGTAGATTCTGTTGATGTTGTTATCCATGAAGTCCTAGTAGAGCTTGGACTGGATGATGAAAAGGTCAAGGTTACAACTATTGAACCCCAACATGTTGTTGAGGAGGAGTATTAATCTCCAGAGGGTGTTGCAGTTGATGTTGATGATGATTCTGATAATAGGCTCATGTTGATAATAAAGATGATGATAATGATAATGATGATGATGAGGAGAAGGAGGAGGATAATGATACTGATACTGGTAACTTACCTCAAAAACTCAAACCCCTCTCATAATCTCCTTTCCCCCTTCACTTCTATCTATCCCTCAAACTCAACCTTCCAACACACTTCACCTTGAGCACATATCAACCCTTCAGCCAATTGACACACTTAGCCCTCAGCCAGTTAAAACTTTTCTTACCTAATCTTTAGTCAGCCTACCCTCCAACCTACCTGAAACTGAACCCCAGCCTTCAGTCGCTCCACTCTCTACCTCAGTCACTACTGGTTTTACTACTGTCAATGTGGGGATTCAGTATGACTTGGAGGATTCTAAAGACTCTCCATCTGAAGACTTGTTCAACCTATCTGGGCTAATGGCTGACAACACTGAAGAAATTGAAGTAGATGATGTCCCTTTGCCTCCACATGCTGCTAAGAGGAAATAAGAGCATGCATTCATAAATGAAGTCCTCCATGATCCTTCCAAAAGGTAGAATAAGAAGATTAATTTTGAGGATGAGATCGAAGAAGAAATAACTAAAGATGAGACTGCTGAACCTACTGAAGATGCACCGACTGATGCAGCTACTGAGACTGCTACTGATCCTGTAACAGAGACTCCTGCTGCTGCCACTGCTGAAGCTGATGCCAATGCTACTGGTCCTTCCACGTCGACACCTTCTGTTACTTTTGCAGGTTTCAAAGCTCTTAGGGAAGCACAGCTGAGGCTTGCTGACACATTCACCCTACTGACCCGGTCCATCAATGACTTAAATAGTCATACAGGTCTGGTGGATGCACTAAATTTCAAGGTTAGCTACTGATGGCTATCCCTGCAGCTCGTAGAGAGGTCTACTGTGAAGTGAGACGTGCCATGACTGAAGGCTATCCCAAGAGTGTTGATGATGCTAGTTGGCGAGCCCTGACCTTTGATCAAAGGGAAGCTATTGATCAGGTCTGTGATACTGAAGGCAAGTTACTTAAAGCCTTTTAGGAGGAGAAGAAGCAGAAGGAGATCAACAAGGCTCTTAATCAAGGAATTGTTGAGCTGAGGAAAAGACTGAATCTTTCTCCAGCTAATATTTTACTTAAGACTCCTCCCTTCTCTTTAGCCGGGTCTGATCATGTAGATATAAGTGACTGATATTTCCCCCTCTGAACTCATATCTATTTTACATTTCAGTCATTTACTTTTCAGTACTGTTCTTTACTTTCAGTTATTTATCTTAAGTACTGATTTATATTACTTCAGTTTTGCCTTGTATATTTTCTCTGCCAAACTCTAAATACTTGTAGGATGTTTTATATACAACTGAGGTACCATCTTTCTATCAAAGTCGACTTGTGCTTGTTGTTTATCTTTACTTCTACTTTGATATGAATGCCTTTAAGTAAATAGGAGGAGTTTGTTGGTACTTCACATGATTTACTTAAAACCATTCTATCTTTTGGAATCATATATGTTCAGCCAAGCCTTATTTAATGTAGGCTGATCAAGTGATCAGCCATCCTTTTAACCAAAGATGGCTGATCAAATGACCAGCCATTCCTAGATGGCTAATGAACTTCTTTGAAGAGAAAAATACTTTGATCATTTACTGCATACTTACATTCTTTGTATTTACTCTTTAGTTCAATCATTGTGTTGAATCTCTCCCAACTACTTAGTTATTGAAAGATCATTGATTGTAACACACGAGATTGATTTGTTTCCTTGAACATTCAATCTCCATATTTCACTGGTCCTTGTTGTACACTGATCCGTTAGTGATCATTTAGATTATTAATATTAGTGCACTTCAAAAATCCAAGTTTGACCAACTTGGTAGTGGACGTAGCAGTTTTCATTCTGTGAACCACTTTACATATTGTGTTCATTACTGCTTGCTTTATTTGACCAAACTAACCAAAGCTTTAAGCACTTCATTACTTAAAGCTTCAGTCAGTCTTTCTTACATAACTTCAGTCAGCTCATCAAAACTGTTCATAAGCTTAGTCATCAGTTAATCACTTTCATTGATCAGTTGACTGATTCCTTTAAAATTGCTATTACGCTACCAAAGTTTTAAAAGGTTTTCAAACTTATCAAAAAGATTTTATAAGGCTATTTACCCCGTCCTCTAGCCTTATTATTTACCTCAAGTAGACCTACACTTTGACACCCTTCCGGCTAAGATACCAGTAGACTTAAGCCTACACTTAACCAAGATTAAGGGAAAACTAGTTTCTCAACAAGAATATCTAAGGATAATTGGAAGTCTGATATACTTGACCAATTGTACACGTCCTCATATTGCATATTCAGTGAGCAAACTAAGAAGGTTCACAAGTAATCCTAGCCAGGATCATTGGAAAGCCCTAACAAGGGTACTTAGATATTTAAAGTATACATTGAATTATGGGGTACTTTATAACAGAAATCCAGCAGTGTTAGAGGGATACTGCAATGCCAATTGTATATGAGACACAAAAGACTCCAACAATAGGTGGAGGAACGGTGTCATGGAAATCTTCTAAGCAAACGTGTATAGCTCGATCCACCATGGAATCATAGTTTATTGCTGTTGGAATAAATCTGTGCCTGTTGTAGTAATACATTGTGATTGTCAATCAACAATAGGTAGGGCACAAAGTAGCATATACAATGGTAAGTCTAGACACATTCATCGTAGACATAATACCATTAGACAATAGATCTCAAATGGGGTTATTTCAGTTGATTACGTGAAGTTAAAAGCAGATCCGTTTACAAAAGGTATAAATCGAGATCAAATGTACAAGTTTTTAAGAGGAATGGGTTGAAAATCCACATCAAAAGAACAAACATAACAGTAACTCAACCTTGAGAATTGGAGATCCCAAAACCTTGGTTCAATGAGACAACTAAGTTATGAATGTTTAGTTGAAACACTTAGAACCTATTTCAACTCATTCCTAGAACATCCAAGTGAATACACATGCAACAGTGGTGAGGTTAGGTTAAAGGTGGCAATATTTTATCCAATCCATTAATTTATCTAATATATTCATTATAAAAGACTTATTGGGTTTAACCATTTAAGACTCAATTAAGTTATTGGGTATTAAATGGTTCACCCATTAAGTACCCATAATACAAATGGATAAATGTGGGTTTTAACCCGGTTATCCATTAGGTTACCCAATATTATCAATTCATGGCGGTAGAGATGGCAACCTCCGGTGTTCACCACTACCACCGCCGACAACTTTCGGCATTCGACTGCCACCAACGGCAACCACTATTGCCGGCGTCAGCTTCTGGCGGCCACCACCGCCATCATCATCAATCTCCGGTGTCCCCCACCATCGCCGGCGTCATCTCCGGCAAGCTCCGACGTCTCACGTGGGAGGGAGTGGAATAGGGGTTGACATTCATAAGTTGAATTTGAAAGGTTAAATTCATTTAGGCATTGTACTATTACCAAAAGCTAGAAAACGTTTTTACTTCAATCAAGAAAATTGTTTGAAAAGAAACAAAAAGACAAGAAATTTAGAGAGAGATGAGTTGGGATTTTCAAGACCCATGTACTTATTCATCTATCTCCTTCTTCCAATGATTTAAAATTACTTTCATGCCCTCTTCCCCTCTCTTATACACACACACACACACACACACACACATACTCTCTCTCTCTCTCTCTCCAACTTTAACAAATCTTTAAACTCTCCCTCTGTCTCACTTTCTCTCCCTCTCCCTTCACTCTGGGTTTGTTGGTAGTGGAGATTTTATTGCCTTCTTTCTTCTATCAAGAAAATTGTCAATGTATATATAAAAGCAGATGTGTGTGTGTGTGTGTGTGTGTATATATATATATATATATATATATATATATATATATATATATATGCAGCCATAGTCATTTTCTTTAATTCCATTAAGATTGTTCGAGTTTCTGTTCTAATTCAGATCTTACTATATATAAACACATTTCATCATCATGCAGCCATAGCCATTTTCTTTAATTCCATTGAGATTGTTCGAGTTTCTATTCTAAATCAGATCTTACATATACATATATATATATATATATATATATATATATATGGGAAAGTATTTAATGGTTACTTTTTTATTTAACCATCAATGGTTACTCTCATTATCAACCTTTAGATCAAAAATTAAAGTTTGAGATTTAATGCATTAAATGACTCACCTACTTGCATTAATTGCATTTTCCAACTAACCATTAAATCTCAACCTTTAATTTTTGATCCAATGGTTGATAATGAGAGTAACCATTGATGGTTAAATAAAAGAGTAACCATTAAATACTCCCCATATATATATATATATATATATATATATATAGTATGTACAATTTTATTTTATTTTAGTATTTTGTAAAGAATTGTATAAAAAATATTTCACCATATTGTACCGTACAATACTTTAATGCATGAAGTGTTGTATGAGACACCACCTTCAAACATTTTTTTTTAATACATTCTTTTTATATTATTTTTCTTTTGTAAAAGGTGAGAAAATTTATTGGATATATCCGGATAATACCCATTTATTAATGGATAAAATTGGGTATTATCCAATTACACCCATTAATGTTTAATGTGTGTTATTGGATAATACCAAAAATTACCCATTAACCTTATTGGGTAGTTAAAGGTTTTATCCAAATTTATCCGGATATACCCAATTGCTACCCCTAGGTTAGGTTGAACATTTAATGATTCATATACCTAAAAGGTAGAGTATAGCAGGATGCTCTTTACATGAGATCACCTATGTAAGTGAGAAGTAAATAGCCGCTTCTACTAGAACACTTAAGAATCTAAGATATGGTCCAGGACCGAAATGAACACAATAAGAGAACAAAAGTGTTAGAATTGTTATTGTGTAAATACTATTGTCTCGGTTTACACTATACAATCGACTAGTTCAAAACATCGTGTTACTAAGCGCTAGTAAATTCAATAATATTTTACTAAGGAAGGTTCAAAGCCATAAACTACCTAACCCAATGCAATAAAGGTTCACCAGAACTTCCAAGTGAGTCTGTATTCAGAATGCATTAATTGTCATTCATGTGGGGGATTGTTGGAAATTAATTTTAATAAATTGGTGTTTGACCAAGTTTTTAGTTTGATTCTATTTATTGAAAATGGAAATAAGTTGTAAAAATGAAATCTACGTTTCGAGTAGATTAAGTTAGTATATTTATTAACTCAAAATCAATTTCGGGTGAATGAGATATTAATGCTTAAAGCATGTAACTTAACATTATAGTTAAAGAGTATTGGGAATATAGAAAGTCATATCTCACATTGAATAATAAAGATAAGTAAGTGCACTTTATTAAATGGCCCACTCCAGGAGGAAGCATTCAAGTGTTCTCCTCCATGGAGCAATCTGGTGGTGTCTCTTGGGCTAGCCTTTGACTAGCACAAGCAGATGCGAGGATGGTGGTAAGCACCATTCGAGCCCGAGCGCGCAGGTCGCTTTGGGCCCTTTAGAGGCGCACTTTGCACGTATACATCGTCGCTAGAAGCTATTAAGCCTTAAAGTTTTATCCAGCTTAACTAGCTGGGTAGCTCAGTCAATTCAGGGACGATCCAGGTGTGGTGCACACTCGAATAAGTACGAACCAATATAAACGGACGCGGCTGACTCGAACCTTCACGAGCGGTTGGGGCGGTTGGATCTACCAGCACAAAGTTAAGTGGTTACAGGGCAGTTAGTGGGCGGATCGGTCAATTGAATCGCGATCACGTGATCAGGTGTGATCTGACGGTTCAGATTTGCCATATCCAAAATATGCATATTCACAGAAAGGCACCACAACTCTTAAATATATATATAAATAAACCCCCCCACATGATTTGCCAGTTCCAAACACTGAAATCCAAAAAGCATATAGTCTGTTAGAGAATTGTCATATTGCTGCAAAATTTCATTCCCGAGTCTCTGGAAGTTCAGAAACATCGATCAATTCGTTGGAATCTCTGTTTTGAAGTGTTGCTAACGTGGATTGAAAGGTCGTCGTTGCATCTTAGGGACGATTGTCGATAACCATGATCACTAATACGGGGCAATTTCATTTTGCGGAGATTGTGTCCAACACAATTCTCGACTTAAAAAAAGTAAATTGTAATTTTATTCATTATAAATTCTCTTCATCATCATTATCTTCTTCTTCTATTTTAGTTTGTTAGAATTCTGAGAAAACCGATAAAAATTCTCCTACAGATCTCTTCTATTCATGGTTGTTCTTTGTTTCCTCACACTGAATAACAAATTGGAAATATATATATATATATATATATATATATATATATATAGAGAGAGAGAGAGAGAGAGAGAGAATATATGATATAGGGGAGAGAGAGAGGGGGGTTTCGTCTTTTCTTAATTAACAAGAAAATTTGACAAATTTACACCTGTACTAAGGGCACTAACTACCTTTTTTTGTGTGGAATTTCCTTGTTTATTATCAAACAATTAGGAGAGCGCTGTAATTTGGCCAAACCTCAAGAGAGAATGTCATAATTAACCTATAATTAACCCGTTTGATTAACAAGAAAGATATATTATAAGTGTTCGGTTTAAGATTAATATTTTTTTGAGAAAAAAATTATTATACATAGTAGCATTTTCTCTTTATTAATAATAGCCAATTAGATTAAATTGATTAGTTAATTAGAAAGTTGACTAAACGGTTCAAAACTACCATTCCACGGTAATAATGAAATATAATTGTGGTTTTTTTTTATTATACCATCTTCATTTGATATAAATAGACTTAATGCGCTTTTTATTACTATATACTTTATGAGATGTTATATTTTTTACATTACATAAGTAATTTCGATTTGTATTCATATGTCAATTTCAATATTTATCCTATTTTAGCTTTGTTCAATGTATTCTAATTAAAAAAATTTTAATTATGACAAGTTTGGACAATTCTCTTATTATAAACAACTATCCAAATTTTCTTAATTATTAAAATTGTGCATCGCACGAGTATTAACCTAGTTTTATTGACTGGTTCGATCTAATTCAGTGGTTGAACAGTTAAAATTGGCACCATTCTAAAGAGATTTGCTATTCATACCCCCCCTTATCTCTAAGTACACCCCCTTCGATTATTACAAAAATATCATTATAAAAATTGACCTATTTGTCCTTATTCTTACTAAGTACACCCCTTACTTTTATTTAATTCCAACATCTCTAAGTACACCCCCCCCAATAATATTCATACACCGCTTCACTCTTTCCACAATATGCATACATTCAAACATTTTCATTCTCACATCTTACATATCTCTCTCTAAACCCTAAACCTCCAAACCATCTACATTGTTAGAAAATACAACCATGGAGCATAAATAATTGAAGGGGACAAATATTGTAAGTATTTTTATACATTTTGGCTTAATTTCCCGCATTATGAGAAGCACACACGACTGACATGGGTTGGTAATGTTCGGTCAAGAGTGATAGAACACACCAAGGATTGTTCGGTCACTAATGGTCGAACAACTCTAAGTGTGTTCTATTAATACTGACCAAACATTTCTTTATGTGTTCTATCACTGATGGCTGAACATTTATTACTAGTGTTCTATCACTGGTGGCCGAACACTTCTTACTGGTGTTCTATCAATGATGGCCGAACACTGCTGCTTTGTTTTTTATTGATGTATTTTTGTAACTGTTAACAGGATTCAATCACGTTGTCTACGGAGGCTAATGTTAATTGTCCTAAAAATAATCAGATCGTGTCTGTGTAAGATATTGTTATGGATTCACAGACGTGTTCACGATGTGTAAATTATTTTCATCTCGCGATAGATTATTTGATTGGGTGTGCGCTAGGGGAAGGGAACGTGACATTATGGTAGTAATCAGCAGGTCGGACAGCAGTGCGGGTAAGAAAAAGGTGTGGATGTTGTTGGCTTGTGAGTGTAGTGGGCAATAGTGTGAAAATAAAAGGGTTGGGGCATTATCTCGAGGAAGTCAATCAGCAGAAAATGTCGAAGAGGTTGATGAGAGTAAAGGGAAAAAGAAGAGAGAAACTGGAACAAAAAAGTGTGATTGCCCTTTTTGTTTGAGGGGGAAGTAAGTATCAGTTGACGAATGTGAATTAGAGGTTCAATGTGGTGTGCACAATCATCCAACTGCGGATTACTTGGAGGGCCACTCATATGTTGGTCGATTTTTAACGCCTGAAAAGTAGAGTTATCGAGCATGATCGTCGATCAGAAATTTTGCAACTTATGTTTAAATTGAAGAAGCATGGGTATTTTTTTTATCATAGGTGATGTGAGAAGGCTAACACTGTCAAGGACCTTTTCTTCGCTCACCTAAAGAGCATTGACTTATTGTGGAGTTTTCTGAATGTCCTCTTTATGGACTGTATTTACAAGAATAACAGGTACAAAGTTATCTTTGTTGAAGATTATTGGTGTGACGTTGACACATATGACATTCTCAATTGTAGCCAGCTAATTAGAGTTTGAGTGGGAAGACAGTTATATGTCAGTGTACACTGTAGCGACCCGGGCACCTTCGTCTCGGCCTCGCTTGTGACACACAAGGTCACACCTGACTCGACCTCTATCCGAGTATCGCAACCAGGCCTCAAGAACTTCCCATGCCTAGTCATGGGTTTCATGCCTTCCCCCACACTCGAACCCCTGACATCTAGGTAAGGTACAAAGGCCTTTAAATATGAGTGTGAGTACCAATTGTTGGAGTATCAACCTTGGAATTGAGCTAAAGAACAAGATGAGACTTAAATTGGGAAATTTCACCTAAGGCAATTATACCCAAATTTTAAGAAGTATGTTAATGACTCTAGAAATTTAATATTTGAAAAGAATAATATCTACTGAAAGACATGTTAAATTCCTACGCGAATTAGAGTTCATTTGCTATAGATTTTAGCCCTCCGATTATTTGGTACTGGTAAAATAAAGACTCCGGTTATAAGCGTGAGATGGCGTCTAATTAATTTAGCAAGCCGTATATCCGAACTTGTGTAGTTTGGGATGTTCGTTTAATATAATTTACAACTCCCGAGAGTTGTTTACACGTATGTATACTAAAATACGGAATGTTAGAGACTAGTACGACAGTCTCGATGTGGTAAACATTTGTTCGTTAATCTTGGTGTTGGGCTACAAAACTATATGATTTAGGATAAGTGTACTTGAGGGCACTTGTGATTATAAGAATGGTACCATTATAATTCTATCGTCATTGTAAGTGTAGTATTTCACACTTGATGTTCATATACTAAATAAGTACTCTTGATGTGGTTATGCTTGAGAACTAAAGGAGTAGTCTCAATGTGGGATTGTGAATAGACTAAATTAGTAGTCTTAATGAGTGTTTGTTTGGGAATCTAATGTGTACCTCAACGTGTAGATGTTTATAGACTAAATATGTGGTCTAGTTGTTCTTGAGAAGTACTTGCAAACATGTACTTGTATGATTATGTGATTCAAGACTAAATATGTGATTTTGAGATGTTGATTAGTTTACTTCACAAGATGTGTTAGTAATATGTTAAGGTAGGATCATTGACCTCCTTCACAAGGTAGTAATATGTTAAGGTCACAACTCAATTCTTCTCTTACGATTCACTTCGTATTAAGACTTAAAGTGAATGTGGAAGCCATAAATGACACTTTATAAAACTTTCCAAGTATGACTTACACACATGGTTTATGAACTCCATCAATTGCTAATTCAACTCCGGGTCGGGGCGTCATATACACAATGTTGAAATCCTTAATGCATCAATCCGAGCTACCCAATGTCATTGTTACCGATAAAGAAAAGGCATTGATGAATGCAATTGAGAAAACTTTTCCCTCTTCGAGACATTGAATTTGTTGATGGCATATTAATAAGAACGTATTGGCGAATTGCAAGAAAATGCTTAGAACAAAATAGAAATGTGATTCGTTTAATCATGCTTGGAATATGTTAGTGGTCGCAGATACCGAGTCATCATTTAATGACTTGTTTAGTAGATTGCATTTAGACTTCAAAGAATATTCATCTGTCGTTAAGTATGTGATGGACGAATGGGTGTTGCCGTATAAGGAGAGATTTGTGTCTTGTTGGACAGATACTGTCATGCATTTTGACAATAATACAACAAACATGTATTTCATGCTAATGTAACTTTCATTGCTTACTATATTTGTTAGATACATACCTAAAATCATTATTGATTGTATCTTATTTCAGGATGGAGAGTCATCATGTACTGCTAAAAAGACAGCTTGGATCAAGCCAAGGTAACTTCGAGACATGTTGGCGACAGATTCATACGCTCATTGAGACATCACACACTGTAAACAAGCACTCATTTGAGAAGAGCAAGAATGTTGTCCAACATAAATACAAATCAGTTATATTTATGTCACTGTGAGGTATGGTTTCGATCCATGCATTGAATAAGATACATGAAAAAATGGTATGTATTGGAGAAGGTGGTGTAGACTCTATGTTATGTGGTTTTGTACTAAGAAAGATATGTGGATTGCCTTGTGCTCATGAGATTTCTAAGTATATGAGATTGGACCAGCCAATTCCCTTGGATCAGGTTGATGTTTTTTGGAGGAAATTAGATATGATACCAACCAAGGGAGATGATATTGGTGTGAGGAGGGGAGGGAACTAAAACAAAGATTGACTGAGTGTGTTGTGGTCATCTTGAATAAATTTGACGACGTCCCTTAGTAAGAACAATTGTTAATGTTGAGAAGATTGATGGAGGTTAACACCACTGATTACGCCCGGACCTGAGGTCCAGACTCGAACTCGTGTTCGTCCTAAGTCTACAAAGGGTAAACAGTCCAAATTAACCAAACGAGATCCTAGCAAGTTTGAGTACGTGGAGTCGATCAAAGATAGTTGTTCACCATGTGATCAGTTGGTAAGTTACGAGGTTGGTCCATCAAATGAACCTCTTATGTTCACTACAACGACGACTAAGAAAAAGATGTCGGTAAAGCTTGTCTTCTTTTTTTATGCGTAAACATTTATTATAGTAATGTTTATAAAGTGTACTCACTTTAATGTGTCTTGTTTCAATAGGTTGTGCGTCGAACCACCCGACTTGCTACTGCTAGTCGTTTTATGGATCAACTACTACTACACTTGCACAACTTTATTGCTGACACTAAGAATGTCCGTGGTAATGGTCATTGCAATTTTTGTGCCGTAGCGGACGTACTTGGCTACACTGAGGAGTCATGGGCTATGGTTCGATGGGACCTCTATAATGAGTTGATAAACAACAAAGAGTTATACAACAATGTTTTCAATGAACTTGGTCGCATTGATGTAGTTCTAGAGAGTCTTAACTACTACGATGTGCCTGCATCAAAGGAAAAATGGTTTGATATGTCATACATGGCCTACTTGGTTGTATCGATGTAAAATATTGCTCTTGTGTGTTTAGATCAGAGAATGTCATTGACTTATCTACTTTTTAGAACCGAAGTCCCTTCCAGTCCGAAGTTGATATGTATCGCGTTTGTAAACGGAGACCATTTTATTGAAGTACACACACATCCATTTCAACCCTGTAATTTATGTTATATAGATGCCTTTGTTGATATATATCTCAAATATGTATTTCATTTGTAGGTGTTTCCTGCGCGAGGGTCATCCATTACACCGGTGTCAACAATGTGGGATTCGTTTCACCACACGTGTGCAGCATTGGAAGGATATTTATAGAAAACAACTTGATATGTACAATGATAGTGTATGAAATAGTCGTGTTGGTTGTAGTAATGAAACTATCGATTTGGAATAGAAATGTTGTAACTTTGTTTAAGGATGTTTTTTTGAAGTAATTTAAGTCTTGTTTTATATTTTCATGTACATTTCAAGCATTTTTCAATTTGTTGGTTTGTGTAAATCTTACTAATTATAACAGGGTGACATATTCCACAAAAGACTAAGGCTTTGAAAAAATAAGGCATTGTTCGTCAGTACCTGCTAAATATTTGTAGTAATGTTCGGCAGGTACCTAATGAACACTCTTACTAATGTTCAGCACGTACTGGCCGAACATTTTTAAGAATGTTCAGCAGGTATTGGCGAACAATGACTTATGCCCTGTTTTTGCTAAGTGTTCAAGGTAAACATATTCAATAATAAGTGTTTGTTCAACCATACGTTTGTTCAAACTATCAGAAAAGTTTGTTCAACCATACGTCACAACTATCAGAAAAGTTTGTTCAAGCTAACTGATAATGTATAACAGTGAAAATACATAACATTCACAACTATCAGAAAAATTTGTTCAACCATACGTCAAATACTAACATAAATGTCAAATACATACATAATCAAAAAGTAGATAAACAAAGTGTATCAATTACATCAATGTCTTCTCCTACGACAAGAATCGGCATGAGAAGGTCCCGCCTCATCTCAAACAAAAGTAGATGGTCTCGCCTCATCTGGACCCTCTAATATAGTATATCCTCATGCCATCACAGACATTCTTTCATTGAATGTTAGAGATTGGTCTCCCGACCTCCATCTCTGCATAATCGGTCCCATCAAACTACGTGTAGACCTGACCATCTCCCATGCATTTGGTACACTTGTATCAGCTTCGTTGTCAATGTAACCGAACCTCTTCGAAGGGTTTTGCAGGAACGGATGTGAATGCATGTGATATCAGTCGAAATAATCAGGTGCGCACTCTGATGGTGGTTGTGCACGTCTGCCAAGACGTTCGGTAGATAGGACACGACTATCCTAAACTCTGAAGTACTGTACAAGCGTCAACAATGTTGCCTTATTATTCTTCTCACCTTTATCAATAATATCAGGAGCAATAGGACAAGATGGAATGGTCTGAACATGACCGAATTGTCTAAGCACTTGATTAGGATGGTATGACTCCATAACATCTCGCGCCCCTATACAATCGTGATATAAAGCAACCATGTTGAATGTGATATTTTTCCTCACACTGTCCGTGTACGAAGAACAAATAACCTACATCAAACGAAACAAAAATTATAACATGTAGGTTTATAACTATCGGGTAACGAGCACAACTAAATAATACTCACATCATTGCCTGTGAGGCTGTGATTGTAATTTCAGGAGTGATAATCCTTGTCCTTATGGTTGCCACCTCATTGCAAGTGGACTCGAGTAAGTGTAAATGACATTATGTGTTAGCCCCAACGTTTTGAATCTTTCGTATATCCATGCCTTTGTGCAATAAAACACGCAATTTGTCAAATTAACTATAAATAGAATGAATTTCCCTATTTTTTAAAATAGAATGGAAATAACTTGAAATGTAAATTTAATACCTCCAATAACGTCGAATATCGGCCATTTGTCTACATGTCGTTTTAGACGCTTGCCCTAGCTGTCTATAGAGAAAATCTAGAGCTGCAGCTCCCCATGCGTACGTATGGAATACATCAAGATCATTTAGAAACTCTAGGTACAATGTGCTGACTCGAGTACCGCTCTTATCAGTAAAAATGGTGCAACCCAACATAGAATTATATAATTATTTGGTCCCTTGGCTTTACCAAATCTATGCGTTTGGTCCCTCCGCTCCAAAAAGTGTAATCTAGTCACTCGATTTGTATTTCGTTAAGAGATTCCCCCTTTCCTCCGTTACCGTCTATTTTTCTGTCTATTTTTTTAAAAAATGCCTAAACTACCCTCTTTTCCACTTTTCCCTATTTCCCTTATCTTCTTCTTCAACCTCCCATGTTCTTTCTCTTTCAAAATCTCTTTCTCTCTTCTCCCTCACAACCTACAGAAATTCAAAACCCAAAACCATAGTTTCGAATTTTGTTAATTTGCCCTTTGTATACACAATTTCACACACACACACACACATATACTAAAACATATTTTCTTTACAGCACATGGAGCCTAAGCCCAGCTTCCTCCGTCTTTGCTGCTAGTTCTTCCGCCGTCTCCGCCGCTGCAACTAGCCATTTTCGGGGACAACCGAAGCGACGAGCTCGAAAACTGTGTGAAGAGTTGGATTGTCTAACGACGATTCATCGATTACGGTTTGCTTGAGAAGGAACAAGCCGAGATCTGGATTGTCTAACGACGATTCATCGATTACGGTCTGCTTTTCAGGTGATTTCTTCTTTTCGGAGCGCCGATCCGGTGATGGCTTGGCGCGCGAGGTGGATGGAGAGGGAGATGGAGGCTGTCGGGGCACTGGTGAGGTTAGTTTCGGGGTAATGGATTCAGATCGGTCGGTGGAGTGTCGGATCTGGTGGTGGTTGGAGTTAGTATCATCGAGGACGGTGACTTGTAGTGGCTGAGCCTCCGGTGGAGTTTTAACCGACACCAATCCTGGCATGGCTGCTTGGTAGCTAGAGAGAGAGAGAGAGAGAGAGGAGAGAGAAAGGAAGGGTTTGTTTAATTCTAATTCCCCTAACCAACCAAACACCCACCCAAAGAGAGAGAGACAAAAATCAAGGAAAAAGAATCCCCAAAATTTTTAAATCCATTTCCAAATGGAGGAAGCAAAAGGCAGTACCTTTAAAGGAAATGGTTTAAACGATTTTAGGCTTTGAATTTCTGTAGGTTGTGAGGGGGGAGAGAGACAGAGATTTTGAAAGAGAAAGAGAGAAAGAGGTTTTAGATTTTTTATTTTATGGGTTTTTGTATTTCAAAAACAGAGGAGGTTGAAGGAGAAGATGAGGGGAAATAGGGAGAAGAGGAAGAGAGGGTAGTTTAGGCATTTTTTAAAGAAACAGACAGAAAAATAGACGATAACGGAGGAAAGGAGGAATCTCTTAACGAAATGCAAATCGAGTGACCAGATTGCATTTTTTTGGAGTGGAGGGACCAAACGCATAGATTTGGTAAAGTCGAGGGACCAAATAATTATATAATTCCCCAACATATATAACAAATAGGCCCTCACTGAACAATCATACGTAACAGGATCATTAGAGCCAACATCTCTATGGAAGGTCTTACATAACCACTCAAGCCGAACTAATGACCCCCTCGCACGATGTATACCTTCAATTGCCGTAGCTTTAGACACTTCCAACAACTCCCTAACCTCATAAATGCGATTTGCACTATCATCCCTTGTCGAAATAAGTGGAAGCCCAGTTACTGGAAGACGTGTAATACAATGCACATCATCTAATGTAATTGTCATCTCACCAGACGACATGTGGAAGGTATTGGTCCCAGGGTTCCACCTTTCCACAAAATCTGTCACCATCACTTTATCAACCTTAGGATATCACCTTAGCTGGCTGAGATTCGAGGCGTTGACAAGAGTCCTCCACCTTTGAGATAATGAATTTTTCCAAAGTTTCCACTGATACAGCTTTGATGTGTGACTGTTGCATTTCAACAACCTTCGTTCATTTCCATTCCATATGGATGTCGCTACGTGTAAATTAAAAGTAGTAAGCAGCCCTAAAACATATGGCCCACCAAGAAATGGGGCAAATTGTTCATCTTCTTTCTCCTCTACATGCTCCTCTTCATGGTCCTCCTCATCCTCAGCCTCATGTACATCCTTGACATACCTTTCTTCTATTCCATAATTAGTGACATGAATCTCTTGTTCATGTTGTTGATGTTTTAGTACTGGTTGTTGAAGCTCTAGTTCTTGACATTGACGATCTAGATCTTGTTGTTGACGCTCTATTTCTTGTTATATACCCTTAAGTTCTCGTCGTTGACGTTCTCTCCTATTCGATGTTGTAAGTCTTCTCCTCACATATTTTTGTTCTGAACATAAAAAAATTCATCTATTATATCAATGCAATCAACAATGGTAAAGAACACAAACAAATTAAGGGCACAACAAGAAAATGACCAACATCCTAGACTTATTCGGCAAGCAGAGACCGAACATCAGAAGAAGGGTTCGGTCAGTACTGACTGAACACCTTTTGTGATGTTCGGTTAACTGAACACCTTTGGTGGTGTTTGGTCAGTACCAACCGCACAACTTTAGAGGTGTTCGGTTAAATAATAACCGAACACCACCAAAGGTGTTTAACCAACCATGTCTGAACAATATAGGCCCAGGTCACTTTGAAATTCAACCTAAAATGTAATTTTTTTTTTTTTACAAAAACCACCAATTTTAAACTCAAATTGTAAAGAAAATCATAGCTAACTTAATCCTAAAAATTATTTAACATACAACTTGCAAAACAAGTGATATTTAAGTGTAAAATGGTACATACCTGAGCCACCTCTTGCATTTTGTTCAGACATTGTGCTTGAATGAGTTTCTTCTTCTTTCTTTATGCAGATAGCTTGCCTTGGGTTTCTTCTTCTTTCTTTATGCAGATAGCTTGCCTTGGGTTTCTTCTTCTTCTTTCTTCAACAAAGAATAGCTTCCGTCATGCTTTGTTATTTTGCGTAATGGGTTGGGGGTGTCTCAACAAAGGATGAAAGGATGATGAAAGGGTGTGTACTTAATAATGATAGGTTGTTTATTTAAAATAAGTTTGGTGGGGTAAAATGAAAAATTAAAAGGGGTGTACTTAGTATTTAAAAAGGTTTACAATTTAGGAGGGGTGTACTTAATATTTAGAGAAATTTATAATTTAAGGGGAGGTAAACTTAAAGAAGTGGTTTACTTGGAGATAAGGACGGGGAGGGGGGTTGTGAATAGCAATTATCTATTCTAAAAAGGGCTGGTGTACAAAATCCACGAATCCAATTGTTAGTTCGAGATCTTAGTTTTTGAATTCGAGATCTTAGTTTTTGAATTCGAGAACTTATAGCGGATCAGCTGATGCATTCTTAACTGGGAGGTTTATTTCGAGAAATACGAACGTTTTGGGCTCAAAAACACTAGTCGAAGTCTTGTTGTCCTGAAATTTGAAGCCACGACCGCCATGGGAGTGGCACAACCACCAACACCGTCGTCACCGCCGACGGCCAAAGACGCGGAGTCTCTCTTCCGAACTAAGCCTGTATCGGAAATTCGCAATGTCGAAGCTGCCACCCGGAAGCAGATCCAGGACAAGAGTGAGGAGCTCCGTCAACTCGTCGGCAATCGTTACCGGGATCTCATTGATTCCGCCGATTCCATCGTTCTGATGAAGTCATCCTGCCACTCCATCTCCGCTAACATCTCCGCTATCCACCACGGTATTCTCCATGGTCTCTCATCGACCTCCACCACCCCTACCTCATCCGTCTCTCACAATCCCGCCAGGTCACGGATTTACGGCATTGCCTGCCGCGTCAAGTACCTGGTTGACACTCCCGAGAACATTTGGGGCTGCCTTGATGTATCCATGTTCCTCGAGGCCGCCGCCAGGTACATGCGCGCCAAACAGGTTCACCATACCCTAATTCACAATCATAAGAGCAAAAACAACAACGTCCTCTCCAATTTCCCTCTCCTTCAGCACCAATGGCAGATTGTCGAGAGCTTTAAGCTCCAGATCTCACAGCGGAGCCGCGAGAGATTGTTAGATCAAGCCCTAACCCACACCATTGTTGAATATGCTGATGCCCTTGCTGCTGTGGCCGTCATTGACGAGCTCGATCCAATTCAGGTTTTATCTCTTTTTCTGGATTCTAGAAATTCTTGCATTTCTAAAGAATTAGGTGCATGTTCATTTGATAGTTCGGCCGTGATTTCTGTATTTTGTAAAGTTTTGAAGATCATTCAGATCACTGTGGCTCAAATAGGGGAGTTGTTTTTGCAAGTGTTGAGTGACATGCCTTTATTTTATAAAACTATTTTGGGATCGCCTCCTACTTCTCAATTGTTCGGTGGCATTCCCAACCCGGACGAGGAAGTCAGGTCGTGGAAGTCTTTTAGGGATGACTTAGAGTCTGTGATGGTAATGCTTGATCGCGATTATATTGCAAAGTGTTGTTCCGATTGGTTGCGGAATTGTGGGAAGGATATTGTTAACAGGATTAATGGGAGGTACTTGATGGATGCGATCGATAGTGGGCAACAGCTTGCTGTGGCTGAGAAGTCGATACGGGAGACTATGGAAGGTAAGGAAGTGTTGGGAGGGAGTTTGGAGTGGCTCAGGAGTGTTTTTGGTTCTGAAATTGAAATGCCGTGGAGTAGGACTCGTGAACTTGTTTTGGGAGATGATGCGGATCTATGGGATGAGATCTTTGAAGATGCTTTTGGAAGAAGGATGAAAGCAATCATTGACTCGGGATTTGACGAGTTGAATAAGGTGGCTAGCATAGAGGATTCAGTTCGTGGCATTGTGGTTGCACCTTGTGACCGGGTTGATTTCCAGGCTTACTTGAATAGATCTCCTCTGGATGGCGGGGTTTGGTTCAGGGAGACTACTAGCAAAAAGGCCGGATCGGTAATTGGTTCTAAAGTGAGTGCTGAGGAGAGTGATTTTCGAAGCTGTCTAAATGCATACTTTGGGGATGAAGTTGGCCGGATAAGAGATGCTGTGGACAGCTGCTGCCAAAATGTGCTAGAAGACCTATTGACCTTCTTAGACTCTCCAAAGGCTGCTTTGAGGTTGAAAGTCTTAGCTTTGTACTTACAGAGTAAGTGCTACGGGAGCATTTCAACCATACTTGTGCAACTAAGAAACGAGATGGAGCACTTGTATGCTGCCTTGGAAGATGGTAGCAGGGAAGGTGAGCCTTTGACATCACCAGCCATAATTGTTGAGAGATCACTATTCATCGGCCGACTCTTGTTTGCATTGCAGAAGTACTCGAAGCACATTCCTGTGATACTTGGTTCACCTAGATCATGGATAAATGAAACTACATCAGCCATCACTGGTAAGCCACCACCCTTATTGAGGTATTCTAGAGGGGTTGATGATTCTCCCATGTCTCCCGGCCCTGGGAAGAAGGTGCTTGATTCCTCTAAAAGGCAAACTTCTTTAACCACTGCTGCTTTATTTGGAGTTGAGGATAATTCAAGTCCACAACTCGAAGAATTCAATAAAACAACACAAGATCTTTGTATCAGAGCTCACAACTTGTGGATATCATGGGTTTCCAATGAACTTTCAGCCATTCTCTCTCGCAATCTCAGACAAGATGACAGTTTATCAGTGACAACTACTTCAAGAGTAAGTGCCTTCCCCACCTAGTATAAGTTCATGTTTTTTTAACATTTTTCCGATGAACAAGTTGCTTTTAGTTTGCCATTATCCTTAAAATTCTTAATGTTGTTGAGATTTTTACTAAACATGGTCAACTATAATACTTGAATCCTGGAATGGGGAAGTCCTTTTCCGGACATGCATTTTTTTTTTCATATCGCATATGACTGTACGTAAACTATATGGGTTGCAGCCAGTCTATGATTTTTCATACAAGTTTCAGTTCAGAAATTTCCATAAGCAAATGATGGACTTGTGTGTTATTATTGCCATCTTTCTGCAATTTCCCCATTTAGCTTTTGAAAGATAACTGTGTCCATTCAGACTCGCCTCACCTTTTTCTTATGTTTGGTTCTATAGCAGCTAAATGCTTAGCCTTGTATCAGTTCTAGGAAATTCAAAATTGTTTGATTTAAGAGCAAGAATGCTGGTTAGAGTTAAAATCTATGAACAAATTAAAAGTTAAAACCATGTACCCCAGTAACCAATTAGATTTGAAAAAATTTACTACAACTTTTGGTCACCAAATTGGGACTTATAAAAGATAGACTGCTCTTAATATATCCGACTTTGTATTCCGAGCTAAATTTCATTTTCTTTTGTCTTACTTTTCAATTTATTATGGAAGTTGTAAATGGCTTGGCAAGTCATTCTTTTAGGAGTTGAATGAGCTGTATTGCTGGGGAGTCTGGTACTTTGAGCAAGAACTCTTTTTCTCTATTGGACTGTAATATCCACTTTTAGAAAGAAGTGAAGGAAATGCCATCACCCAACACAAGTAATGGTAGCACGCAACGCGTGTGCACCTTTTACTTCTTTACTTTACAATTATGGTTTTATTTTTTTTAACAACATCAATATTTGCATGTTTTACTTTTTTGATTTGTAATTATGATTTATACTTATTAACAACAATAATTTATAATTTGATAGATATTAAACATTAAAAAAGTAAAGACAGTTATTGCTTTAGGGTAGTGTTGTAGAGAGAAACAAACGGATCAATGTGCATGATGGATATTTTTGAAGAGAAATTCTGCTTGTGTGTTTGTGAATAAGTGACTATTATTTTTCTTGGATAAGAAAGAATATTTTAAAACAGATAAAAGTTACAAGAACACAAATGAGAAATCTGATCAAGAAAAGAAAAAAAAAAGAAAAATAATAACAAGAACACTAAGCAACTAAATACCAAGATTAAATAGCAAAGTGTTCCAATCCCTCTGAATAACAGATAGGCCAGCCCCGCGAAAGGCGCTCCTCGCTGATGCCCAAAGAGAAGCCAAATAAACCACCGTCCCATAAAAGAGACCTTGACAAACTCTGACCCTTAAAAATTCTGGCGTCCCTCTGAACATTCCGTCTCTTTTTGGTAAATGAAACTTGAACTATATCCTTTATCTGGATTGTTCTTTTACAGCATTTCGGGCCTTTCTAACCTGTGAGTCAACTTTTCTTTTTAGGGGCACACGATAAGGCTAGAATTTTAACTCAACTCCTCCTTATTATAGAGTATAACATACATTTGGCTAAACAAGCGAAATATGCAAATATACACTTTTTTTTTGGGGGGTGTGGTCAAGAAGAAGTTTTATTAAGTAGAAAGAAAGAGTGCACAAAGTGGAAAAGAATTCTGGGAGAGGAAGAGGAGAAACTTTGGGGGAACCGCTTTGCCGGAACATAAGCTATTGTTTTTGATGCTCAGCACTTTGTTTTTTTTTGGATTAACGAGTATTTACCCAATGTGATCATTCCTTTTGTGGATTTTTTCAGGGGAGATGGCGTTGGGTACTTAGCTGTTCTGCTCATATTCTTTCCTTAGTGTATTCTTCTGTCCGAGCTGCTTTTGGCCTACGTTTTGTATAAAGGCTCTTTTTGCTCCTTTTGTATGGTTTTGCCCCCTTGGAAAACTTTCAATGCAAATATTTACTTGCCCAAAAAAAAAAAAAGAAGGAAAAGAGAAGGAAAAAAGGATTCTGCTAAAAAGCAAGTGAAAGAAACAGAAAAAATTCATAAACAAAACCAAGGCAAAACGTCAAAAGAAAACAACCATTCAATCTCTATATAGGTTCGAATACGCTTTACAGTTTAACATGGAACGCTATGGGTAGCTCAGTTGGGATATGTCTTCATATCTAAATGTAAGGGTTTCCTAAGAAAGTAAATTATACTTCCACAAGTTTGGTTATCTTAAGATAATAATGTAGAAAATTGTGAAGTTGGAGCATACTACATTAATATAATCAGTTACTAGTTTTTCTTGTAAAGGAGAAACTAGTATTATGTTTTGGAATGCCAAGTTTGTTCTTCTGAAACGGGAGTGTGCCATTTTTGGAATGATTGTCCAAAACACAATTCATTGAGCAATTAGCGTTTTCTGGTAACTTAGGTCAAAATTAACCCTCACAAAGCCACACTTAAACACATTAATCTTGAATTCGGAGACACTCGAAGGGATTTGAAGCTATGCAATGCAGAGCCAGGACAGAAGGCGTGCCCATGCTCCCCATTGCAGATCTATCGAGGGGATTGGGTTACACTCTTCATTAGTTTCTTGCTCTTTCATTTTCTTTATCAGCTCTTTCCTTTTATTCCACTTTCTTACGCTCGACTCGCTATTTTTTTTTCCCCTTGGATGTATTCTTCTCTTTTCATAGATTAATCCTATTATCGATATATTGCAAATATAAGAGACTTGCAACAAGAATAAAAAGAAAGGGGGACAAAGGATCGCCTAACCTCAGGACCTGAGAGGAAGAAATTAAGGCCTAGGCTTCCTGTTGAAAATAAAACGAAATCTAGAAGCCCTTAAACACCTTATTATACAATTTCTCCATCTAGAACGAAACCCTTCCATTCCACTGTTCTACCAGTTATCGGGAAAATGCCAATGGACCTTTTCATAAGCCTTTCAAAAGCCTACTAAATGATGGACTGCTTTCTAGCTAGAAGCGTCAAATCATCCAATGCCCCATTAGTAACCAAAACTACATCTTGGTCTTAGTTAACCCCACAAGCCTATGCTTAGTTGCATCTTCTTGAGGTTTGAGACACTCTCAAAGATTTTTAGCAAATTCAGGACATTCTTAAAACATCTAAAGCCTCGGAACAGAGAAGAATCCTATGATCAATATATTTCAAATGAGACACTTGCAAAACAAAAAAGGGTCAAAGGATCCCCTAACTGTAGAGGAAGAAAACCAAAACGTAGGCTTCCCATTAAGAATAACTTGAACATGGGAATGAACTAACGACCTTAATATACACCTCTCCATCTAAACCCTCATTTCCACTAGATATTGGGAAAATGCGAATGGGCTCTATCATAAAACCTTTTCTACCTAGGCTCATCAAATTATCCTCTGCGTCATTACTAACCAAAACAACATATATAAGATTAGGTGACTAATGAAGAAAGCACTCTAAGCCATCAAACTTGTATGAAGTACTTCACTTAAATCACATAGAACACCTTTAATATAATCTTATAAACACTTGTCACAAGGCTTGTGAATCTAAAATCTCCAACTCTGATGGATTTATCCTTCTTAGAAACAAGAGTTAATCTGGAGTTAAGGGTCTTATCACCACTCACAGAAGACCTTAAACAAATTCTCATTAACCATCTCCCAACAAGAGTGAAGGATGCCTTAGAAAAAACCAAATGTACACTCTCCTCTTGAAAAGGATCAGTTACCCTATCAACAATCACCATCTATTCCTAATAATCTTACCAGAGCTCAATCTCCTTCATATAAACTTTTGGCTCTTCCTAACAGTGGAACCTTGTGTAAATGCTTAGGATTATGGTTCCCTATCCTTATTGATTTTAATTTTGACTTCTGCATGGAGCTAATATCCTCTAGTCAACCTCCTGAAACTCATCCCTTGAGGGAGCTATTCTATTACCACATCCTTCAAAAGAACCCCATTTTCCTCCATCTTATATATCTTAATAATCTCACAAAGAATGTCACTCTTCTAGTCTTCTTTGTCCTAATGTGCCCAAACCCTTCCTTTTCTGAACTTTAAGCTTTACCTTAAGAAATTTGAGCTTCATCATCATCATCATCCCCTGCACCTTTTTCTTGACACTCACTTCACCTGTGATTAATCAATCTCTCTGAACCACTTGTCTAAATGCAAAATGTGCAGGGGCCATTTAATAGGTTTAAACTCGCTGGTTTGGACTTTGGAGGGTCAGGGCTTCTATCTTGTCGCTCCTTTTTATTGCACTTGATTCAATCTCTCCACCCTTCTCTCTTCCCCTTGTCATCATTTATTTGGAAAGCTAGTGTCCCCTTCAAGATTAGAGCCTTTGCTTGGTCTCTCGTTCTATAAGCTTAACACTAATGACATGTTGCAAACACGTAGCCTTTGCTTGATGTGTGATGTCTAGGTCTTCAGCAGAGTCCCGTGATTATCTGTTCCTCCAATATGGTCGTTCTTGCAATATTTGGAATCAGTTATTCGGGGTGGTCGGAGATGCTTGGGTGAGCCCAGTGTCTATAGCCTCTTTCCTTCAGTTACATTTTAAGGCTTTTGGGAAGGGGTGGGATGCTTCTTTGTTTAGCAGTGTGGTGTGTGGCATGTTTCCTGTGCTTTGGTGCATGTGGATTGAGTGGAATTCCTTGATCTTCAGGCTTTGTTGTTGGTGCTCTTGTGAGATAGTGGTTTTCATGGCGTCAGTTTGGGCGTGAGCAAGGGGTGCTTTTCGAGGGATTCCACTTCTCTTGTTCAGCGTGGTTGGAATGCACTTATTGTTTAGTTTAGGGTTAATGACACCACTAGTCCCTTGACTATCGACTTATCTACGATTAATCCCTTAACAAAAATTTGCATTGTTTTTGTCCTAACACTTTAAATTTTCACGTCGGGATGGATGCCGTTAGTAAATTTTCGTTAATTGGCCCATGTGCCTCTCACGTGCATTTGAGTAAGGGTAAAATTGAAATTTCATTTATCATCTTCTTCACCTTCTTCAAACTCCAATCCCCAAAACACATACACTGATTTGTTAAACACACACACTAATTTGAGGGGACTAATTGTGGAATGGGTGAGTGAGAGAGAGAGAGAGTCCTGCGCACACAGCAATGGCAAACTTGCGAGCCCTTTTCTTCGTGTACTGCCGCGCGCAAGTAGGCAAAAGGAAGGGCCTTCGCGACTTTCAAATCGCTTCTTGCAGCCTTGAAATCGAGCTATTCTTATTTGGGTTTTTGAGGACAGTGATAAATCTCGATTGGACTTAGTTGAGATTTGATTTTTGGGCCAATCATGGATAGATCTGGATCAGATTCTAGGGTTTGTGAAATTCGGCGAACTCGGTGGAGTTTGCCATGGCTGCCGGTGCGTGTGAAGCTCACAAGTTTGCCAGGGGTTTATTTGGAGGTTTGTGATTAATGTTGTTGGGGATTTGTGATTGGGGATTTAGATTTTTCTTGACAAGATGTCATCCCAAAGCCCTTTTCTTCCTTTGCTTCAGGGAGAACTCAAAAATCTCGTTTCTGGAGAAAGAGCAATACAGAATTTGATTTCTCCTTTGTACGTTAGGAAGCAACAGTAATGGCAGTTAGATGGGATTCACCTTTCCCATTCTCGCCCCACTATTATTCATTCCTATTTCCATCCCTTTCCTACTGATTGGAAATTAATGTTTAACTCCATTTCGTTATGATTTTTGAATACCAATCCACCCCACTTGACCCAATAGCCGTTTACTTAAAAAAAGTTCAAAGAATTCTTAGGGTTTGAAGAAGGTGAAGAAGATGATAAGTGAAATTCTAATTTTGCCCTTACTCCAATGCACGTGGGAGGCACATGGGCCACTTAATGGAAATTTACTAACGGCATCCATTAAAAGGACCGGCGGCGTGACAATTTAAAGTGTTGGGGACAAAAACGATGCGAATTTTTGTAAAGGGACTAATCGTGCATAAGTCCATAGTCAAGGGACTAGTAGTGTCATTAACCATTTAGTTTATGTTTCTTGTATTTTTGTCTTGATGCACTTCTCGTCAGTCTTCTTGTTGTTTTATTTTTTTTTATCTCTTTTTGATCTATTCCATTTCTTTTCTGATAAAAAAAGGTTGTTTAAACTTAAAGCATACGACAATTATCAACCACACCACGGAGAGCCTCCTGGCTCAATTTCGGAAAGACATCCTCTAAATTTACACCAAACGAGACCTAGCAATAGAGTAGCCATTACAATGTTAACCTGCAACTTATGTTGTTCACCTGAATTCTAGATGTTAAAATTGTTTATCCTTGTTCATGTGCATTTTATTTATTTTTCCCTAAGTCTCATTATTTTGTTCTTTGTTCTTTATTATAAGCCATAATATGCTTAAATCCATTTCTTTATTTTGGCGCAGAATAGAAAGATGCTTATATCAAAGAGGATTCTTCTTTTTATTGAAAAAATAAAATAAAAATGATGACCTTCTTGTTTTTTTTTAATTTAATATATTTTCTTTTTGGCTCCTGAATCCCAACTCATAACTTTTACTGGTGCACATATTATTAAGAACTAATAAATGGGTTTCTGAATGTATCAAGTGTAATCATCCTTTATTTTTATGCAGGGATGGGAGGAGACAGTTGTCAAGCAGGACCAGTCTGCTGACAGCCAGTCAGAGATTAGAATATCACTTCCCTCCATGCCTTCTCTATATATTACCTCATTTTTGTTCCAAGCTTGTGAAGAAATTCACCGGGTTGGAGGTCATGTACTAGATAAACCAATTCTGCAAAACTTTGCCTCAAGATTACTTGAAAAGGTATTTTAACTTGATCTATTATTTCATCCCTTTTATAATTGATCTTCCACACTATAGCTATATGCAGTGTGTGGACTGGAGGTGGGTAATGACCATTCCTTTAATCATTATGCCACATTGGTAGTTAATTGTTCTTCACGTGGATATCAGATCAGTATTTATATGAATTATATATTTTGTCTCGAGTATAGAGACTTGGACTTGTTGAAGGCGTTTCATTTTGATTGATGATTGTTAGTTTTTCAGTGTTGTAAGTATTCAAGAGCTCTCACAACTCAACCAATATTTAAGTGTCGGAATAAATTTTGTGTTTTTGTTCTGATCAGTAAGTTTAAATTGTGGTAAATCAACATAGGTATCTACAAGCTACGCAAGGGCATCCCCCCTTGGATATTTACAAGAGCATGTGAACACACCATCACGAATTCCCCAATTCTTACATATGATCCAGTTCTTGTAAGTCCTAGGGATTTTCTTTAAAGGATTGATTTCATTTGTATCAGCTGCTCAACTTCTTTCAAGATTTTCATGGGTCCGACTTCCATCTCGGGAGATGCTATCATTTCTTGCCACCCGCCCACCAGATGCAATAAAGTGCAGCAGCTAATATGAGGGTTTTTTTTTTTGGGAGGTCTTCCCTTCTTTATGAAGAATAGCCTGCCGTAATCTAGTACCTCTACTGTCACTTGTGTGCTGCAATACTTTATCTAATTCTTCTAGACCAGTGCAGTCTATAAATAAATGGTTTTCGCCTTTTGCATTTCACCACGAAGAACACAGTTATCAGAATTGGTTATCCCTCATGGTTTCAGTTTCTCCCTGGTAGTCAAAGCTCTGTTATACACTATCTACAATATAAAGGAATTGGAATTAAACCAACAACCCAAACTTGCTTCCACCAATTGACAATGGAACTATGATCTGTTAATTCTTGCCAAGCAGTTGCCACAAAAATA
This sequence comes from Platycodon grandiflorus, assembly GCA_016624345.1. Classification (NCBI taxonomy): domain Eukaryota; kingdom Viridiplantae; phylum Streptophyta; class Magnoliopsida; order Asterales; family Campanulaceae; genus Platycodon; species Platycodon grandiflorus. The sequence continues at coordinate 14,400,953 of CM028363.1, forward strand.
AACACCCCAAAAAAAGCACCAGTTCGAGTAAGTGTTTAAATCACTGGGTTTCTTTGATTTGTATTAGGAATTAGATTAGCAGGTAACGAATCATGTAATGCCGGAAAATCTGCTAGTGCAACGTTATCTCAGCAAATTTAGCATTAATATGACTTGCAGATTCATACATCATCCAACTACCATACTTTTCCTTCAATGGGCCAATGGGATGCCAGTTATCTAACCATAGCCAAGTCTCTTCTTCATTCTCAATCACATACTGCATGTATTTTCGGTAGTGGCTCTCAGTTTGCACAACTTTCTCTTTGTTAATGTGCACAACTTTCTCCATGTCTATGATGCATTGTTAGGAATAGAGCTGTCCCATAAATTCCCATTTTAAGCATATTAGCATCACGCCATATAGGGCTGTTAAGCGAACTGAACTGTCAACTTCTTAACTCGAGCTTGGCTTGGCTAACGAGTTTGAGTCAAGTATGAACTTGAAAATAGGCTCGGCTTGGTTGTCAGAGGATACTGTTTTTTGACGACTTTTCCTTTTCTTTTTAAAAAAAAATATATATATCTATGCGCTGAACTGTACCTATAAATTATAGCATTATAATATGGTACATTTTACTCTAACTGTTATGAGAACCAAGCTATCCACCATTCGACTAGAGCTCGGCCTGACTTAGGTCGAGTTTGAGTGTGTTCAACTTGAATTCGAACAATAAGTGAACCGTTTGCGAATGGCTTGCGGTCATCTCGCGACCAAAAGAAGTCAAGCTCGTACCAAGAAATAGAGCTTCAGCTTCATAATTTGAGAATTCTTGCACCCATCCATCATTATGAACAAGTCTATCAATTTTACTTTGAATACTTGATCACCCTCCCTCTTATTACACCAGATATACCATCTACTACCATCTGCTCTATCAGTTTCATTAATGTCATCTGTGGGTCCCTTCTCTTTAGAAGTTGTGGAGGAGTGAAATGCATTTATTGGACGAGTTATTCTTAGCCAAAATGGAGTGTGGGGCCGTTCCTTACTTTGCCTACGCGCTTCAGGCACTTGAGCTATATCTGCCGCCTCTTTTTTTTATTTTTATAAGTAAGATAATATATACCAAAAAGCGTCAAAACAGGTGACGCGTTATCCAATCAGACTAAATAAGATTAAGGCTATTGACAAGATCAACAAAAGAATGACTGGGAGAGTCGGAAGTGTCTATTGACTCAAAGCACCAAGAGGACAGAGAACGAACGAGACTAATTTTCAACTGCTCCGTAGTCCCCTCAATGCTGTCAAACGCCCTGTTACTCCTCTCCCTCCATTTTCCTTCGTTTTTTTAAGAACCACTGTTCTTCTGACTAGATTTGATCATGACGTCAGCCTGCTCATCGTAAAACATTAATCTTCCCTTCAATAGACCCATTGCGAGGGCAATTCCTTTACAATGTGTGTGAGCAACTTATAACCACACCAAGGGATATTCTGGATGTACAGTTTTGGTGGAAAAGTTACTGTTTAGCCTTGATTTTGACTTACCAAGAATTGATTTGGTTTAGTGGTTTAGGTTAAAGAAAAAGAAAACTCTGGTCACTCTTCCTGAAAATAAATTTTGAAGTTAGAGATTTGTCTGGAAGGGATTCAGTACTAACTTAAGTTCTCATTCTTTCTACTGATAATTTCGAACATATGTTTGATACTGTGTAGGAATGAGTTTGAAGTAGTGATCCAAACTATTGGGCTAATTAATGCACTTTTAGTCTTCTCCATGTTGATTTGTAGGGTGTATGTATGCCAATGTCCAATAGAGTATGGGTTTGGAAGTGCCTGCACTTAGGGCTTGGATATGATTTTATTAGTTAAATTGTGGGAAGTGGTTAGAAGATCGAATTCACTATAATACTTGAAAATTGGGAATTTGCTTTGATGGACAGATTTGGCGCTTGGCAGCCTATTTATGTTGTGCTCACGCTTGGGTCAAGTTCTCAATGAACTGAAATTTGCTATTATTCATTGCCTGATAGGGTGTACTCGATCCAAATCAGTAGTATTTGGTTTGTCTAGGTCTGGTCTCAGTTGATTTTGGTCAGTTTGGGCCATTGAAAAGGTAAAAATTATAATCCTCAATAGCACATCTACTTTCTGTACGTATGTCGGATGCAAATTGCCGAGAATTGGTCTAAAGTTCCAAATTAATCAAAATATCTATGCAAATTCACCTGCAGAGAGTACACAACAAATAAGATGAGAAAGACTTTTGATGGGACTGAGGAGATAAAGCAGCAACCCCACAGGCGGGGTTTTGATGGAGGTTGAAACTTGGATATATATATATATATATATATATATATATATATATATATATATATGATGTGATCTCGAGGGGCCTAGAGATGAATCAACACTTTGAGGGGTCGTTATGTCAAGATTTGAAATTCGAAAGCAAGTTAGAAGGCTTGGAAGATGTTTCTAGAGACTTTGGGGGCCTATTTGTCAATTTTGAATGTTGTAAGAACGCACCAAAGTGGGATTCAAGCGATCATCGCGCTATGACCACAGTCACCGCGCAGGGAATGAGCAACTTGGCGCCGCACCAAGTTCCTTGACACAGCGACAGAATTGGTGGCGCACGCCAGCTTTGCACTTTCCCAAACTATTTTGGAAACTCGCCTTATTTAGTGTTTAATAACTTTATTATTTTCTTTTTCTTTAGTATTCCGTTTCCTTAACGTTTTAGGGTTATTTTTTAATATTCTTTAAGGTTTGTAGCATATTTAAAGGCCTCTTAAACATTGGTATTTGCAGTTGGTTGATTTATGAGATTGAATTGAGAATTTTCTCTTTGAGTATTCTGGATTGAATACTTGTAGTGCATTCATTTGTGTGCCGGCGTTGCATCCAAATTTAGACTTATCAATTGCGGATTCATCCCAATTATGGCGTCATTCACCGTACCAAGGTTCGCGTTTAATTAAGGGCGTTGAGTCAAGGTGTCATTCACCATCAAACCTTTTTAGGACGATCTTGAGTTCTCATTAATTGGTATCAGAGCAATCCTAGTTAAGGCTAGTTTTCATACTATCTTAAATTCTTGTCTTGTTGATTTTAGTTTGTAGACCCTAATTCCGCTAGGGTTGATAAAAAAAAATTAGAGTTTTTTGTTTGTCACTTCCGAGTTTTTGCTTTAGGTGAGTTGAGTCAAACACGAGTGTATACATGTGAGGGAGTGATTCACCAAACATAATTGTCGGAAGAGAAGAAACCTTTTCAAGAGGGCGATATGGTCAATTACTATAGAAGCTTGGACCAAAATTATTCAAGGTGTGGTGGATAGTGCTCTTGAGAAGAATTTTAGGTAGATAAACGTAGAATAACGGGAAGAGCCAAGGGAGCCTAAAGAGCGTAGGGCTAGAAGGGGTGAGCCCGTAGAGGAGGAATTTGGGGATGATGAATCGGATAAGGAGCATTATCATAATCCGGGTAGAGGTCGTCATGATAGTAGGAGCGGAAGGGAGAGAGAAGACAATAACTTGGGAGTATCAAGATGAAAATTCCGGTGTTTAGTAAGTGTGATCCTAAATCTTACTTTGATTGGAAGAAGAAGATAGAAAAGGTATTTGGGTGCCATGTTTACTCCGATTTGAAGAAGGTAAAATAGGCGGTTGCGGAATTCACGGATTATGCGGGTATACGATGGGATCAAGTAGCAATCAATTCGAAGGAGGAATGGGGAAATGATGGTTACTTCATGGGAAGAATTGAATGGATCATGCGATATCAATTTCTTCCAAGTTACTATTACAGGGCTCTGGTTTAGAGATTGCAGAAACTTGCACAAGGGTCATAGAGTGTGAAAGATTATTATAAAGAGATGGAGATGTCGATGGCTAAGGCTAACTTGGAGAAGATCCGCATGCAACTATGGCAAAAGGACTCAAGGGCAACGAGAAGAGAAAGTTGTGGTTAAGTCCGATTCCGATACAAAAGAGGTGACTACTGGGCAAGGATCCCAAGGTAAGACCAAAAATCCCAACCCTAGGAACCGAGATATTTGGTGTTACAAGTGCCATTGGGGGGACACATAGCAAGTGAATATGCTAATCGGAAGACCATGTTAATGTAGAGTGGACTGGTGACGAGGATGATTGTGTTGACATGCCACCATTAGAGGATGCTAAAATAATTTGTGTGACTGAAGAAGGATTGCCCGTGGTTTTCGTGTCTAGGAGGGTGTTGAATGTGCAAGCCAAGGAAGAAAGGAAGTGCAACGAGACAATGTTTTCCTTACACGATGCCACATTTAAGATAAGGTACTTAGCTTAATGATTGATGGCGTTAGTTGTAATAATTTTGCTAGTACCTTGATGGAGAAGTTGGGGTTGTCAACACTTGCGCATCCACAACCGTATATGCTTTAATGGTTGAACAATAGCGGTGAGGTAACACTGTCTAATAAGGTTTTGGTGTCGTTTCGCATGGGAACATATGATGATGAGGTAATGTGTGGTGTTGCCCATGCTAGCTAGTCACGTGTTGCTAGGAAGGTCTTGGCAATTTGATAGGCGCGTGACTCATGATGGTTTCACAAACACGTATTCTTTTGTGTTCAAGCAATTTGATAGGCGCGTGACTCATGAGGGGTCGTTGTGTCAAGATTTGAAGTTCGAAAGCAAATTAGAAAGCTTGGAGGATGTTTCCAGAGACTTTGGGGGGCCTATTTATCAATTTTGGAAGTTGTAAGAATGCACCAAAGTGGATTCCAATCATCGCGCTATGACCATGGTCACAGTGCCTGAATGAGCTACTTGACGCTGCACCAAGATCCTTGGCGCCGCGATAGAATTGGTGGCGCTGCGCCAGCTTTTGCACTGAAGTGTTTTTGAAACTCGTCTTATTTACTGTTTAATGACTTTATTATTTTCCTTTTCTTTAGTATTCTGTTTTCTTAACGTTTTAGGGTTCTTTAGGGGTTGTAGCCTATTTAACATTGTTATTTGCACTTGGTTTATTTATGAGATTGAATTGAGAGTTTTTTCTTTGAGTATTCTGGATTGAATACTTGTGGTGCACTCATTCGTGTGTCGGTGTTGCACCCAAACTTAAGACTTATCAATTGAAGATATATCCCAATTGTGGAGTCATTCACTGTACTGAGATTTGCGTCTAATTTAGGGTGTTGAGTCAAGGTGTCATTTACCATCAAACCTTTCTAGGATGATCTTGGGTTCTCATCAATTTATATATGTGTGTGTATTTATGTTTATACCTAGAGGAAGGAGGGAGGAAGGTATAACTAACTTTTACATTTCATAATTGTTTAACTATAGCTTAAAGAAACTATTGCTTGATGCAAAAGATTTACATTTTGTGAAGTAACAACTAACAAAATGCTGATATCTTATTGTTAACCTTATTGAAGACTCTAAGAAAAAACATTTTGTTGGTGTTTGGGGATTCATGTTACAAGTTGATGGCTGTTGAGAAAAAGTTAATTTTAACTAACTTTCAGATGAGACATGGTTTTGACATGCATTACAATCAATGTCAGATGAATATCTTAGCTCTTTAATTACATATGTGTGTGTGTGTGTGTGTGTATATATATATATATACATATATATATATATGTATATATATATATATGTATATATATATATGTATATGTATATATATATATATATATATATATATATATATTCATTCAAGCATTTGGTACGCACAATTTTAGGTGGGGACCTCATTCCTCCTTGAATGAGATTCTCGTGAAGAGTGGGTATCACATTCCTTTCTCATTGGGTGAGACTCTGTTGCTGGCTTTCTTGTGTAGATGAAGCATTAAAAATTTTCTTTTCTTTGCCTAACGAACAAATTTAAATAGATTCCATGGCAAAATTGATATCTTGTTCAAGCGCTTGAATTGAAAAATTTGTAAGGAATCAAGTTACGTGTAAGATTTCCATTCTTATTCTCCATTCCTGTCATACAAATGGGGCATTAGTGCAATGGTAGCAACCATTGGGATTGGAATTTTATCTCTGATTAACGACTACAACCCAGCATAAATTGGCGGTGGTGAACTTTGACAATAAAGGTGCCGATAAGAGGAGAGAGGGTTTTGGCTGTAGGGTTTGCTTTCACTGAGAGAGAGAAGTGTGGGGGTTCAAGTTTATATGGTTGCAGGGTTATGCCAAAGATGGAATAAAAAATAAAACTCTTGAAATCACGTTAACAAAGGTTAAAATTGTCATTGTAGGTCATTTTGACTCTTAAATTCAAATTCTGCTGACAATTTGATGCTTTGATTAGATTGATTCACGATTGAAAGTTGGAAATCAAATCATTATCTAATAAACAATTACTATTTGGAACGTAAGCCTTGTTGCTTACCTTGATTAAATTTTTTAACTGTACTCGTATTGCTTGGCATCAATTTCAAGTACACCAGGTTTTTTTATATTTTTCCATTTTATGCTAATGTAGGTTATTGCTATTTATATGGATTTTCTTTCTACTGGAGAGGCTCATGCGACCCAAGTATCTGAAAAAGGAGTTCTGCAAGTATTGTTAGATTTAAGATTTGCTGCTGATGTTCTCTCTGGGGGTGATTTCAGTGGAAATGAAGAAGAATCAAAAACTCCAAAGGTGAAGATTCCCTTTAGAAGGAAGCAAGATGTGCAACAGCCAAAGTCGCTCTTTAGAGAGCATCTGGAGGGGTTAGTTAATCGCCTTTCGCAGAGGCTGGATCCAATAGACTGGCTCACGTAAGCTTTTCTAACTGGCTGTTATTTTGGCAAAATGAACTTTGGTCACTACTATTTTCTGTGATATGCCTTTACTAATGTCAACAGCCATCACATTGATTGCATTTAAGACGCTAATTTGATTCTTATACCTGTATGTATGTTTAATTCTGATACATTTAATTCTTATAAATCTATGCCTTTACTAATGTGAACAACCATCTCATTGCGTTAATCTGATCATTATAAATGCATGTATCTTTTCCGGTAGCTTGATTTATTTTTTGGCCCAATGTTTTCTTGACAAAGTTCTGTTTCAACTGTGATAAACATTATATTTGAGCTCCCAATGAGAAGTCATAGCAGTGAGAGAACCTAACATGTCTTATTGGAAGGAAGTCTAAAGCTTGTACACGTGACCAATTCATTTTTTAATTTTCAATGAGAACAGAAGAAACACTGTTAATTTGGTTATTATAAACGTGATAATGGTCCTGAATGCAACCAATTAAATTACTTGTCATACAGAACATATGATAAATTATACACTTACATAGTAAAGTGTGCCAACTTAAGCAGTAGTTCAGAACTTCTTGTTGCTTTTACCCATAGCTTAAATACTACTCTCTGCCTCCCTTTGGTGATATCTTTGCCCTTTTACTTGTCTGTAAAAGGATGTTACATTTGGAAATTCTAAGATTCTAATAGGATGATTTACTGTGAAAGAGCTATGATTGATCACCTTATTGGTAAGGTCGGACTCTGGGTTTTACTACATACTATTTGTGCTTATTCCCAGAATGAGAATTTTTGAAGTACCTCAAACTTCTGAAACTTCAATTCACAGTTGTTTTATTGTTGGTCAATCAAAAGAAAGAAAGTTGTTGCATGGAGTCTCTGGTAAAGAATATTGGGTGGTTGTATTAAGTCCAAGAGCGGTGTTAAACAAAATTTTCTCAATGACAGGTCATTACGATGGTCTTTGTCAAGATGGAAGTATTTGTAAGAAGAGGCATATGCTTTTGATTTGAGTGTTTCTCATATACTTTCTTCACAAATAAGAATGTTTTTCCTTTGTTGCATAATAATGGTATTAATATAACCCTCTCTCCTGATTTCATCACTGTCTCTAATTATTTTTCTGATGTCAGGTATGAGCCTTACCTTTGGGAGAATGAAAGGCAGTCTTACCTACGGAATGCCGTCCTTTTTGGTTTCTTTGTTCAACTGCATCGGATGTACACAGATACCGTGCAGAAATTGCCTACAAATTCAGAATCAAATATAATGAGATGCTCCACAGTTCCTCGCTTCAAGTACCTTCCCATCAGGTTGATCTCATTGATCCTTGACTTGTTTATTTATCAGATGGTATTTCATTTATGGTAGAAACTCCTTCCTACTCGCAGGAAAAAAAAGAAAAGAAAAAGAAAAAAAAAAACTCTTGCCTCATTGGCCAGCTTTTCTTTCGGCTTTGATGCATCGTCCTAAGTTTACATTTTCATGCTGGATAGCCTAGTAGTCTTTTGGTCTGTTTGGGATTGCTTCGCTGTAATTGGTCTTTTCCTTTTTAGATATATCCACCTGTGTGCATTTACTGCCCCATGCTTTTACATTTCAATTGACTCATAAACCTCACACTTATTGTCCAGCGCTCCAGCATTGTCAGCCAAGGGGACAAGTAAGGCATCTAGCTCCACATCAATGGATGATGTTTCTGCGAGAAGTTCTTGGAAAAGTTATACACAGGAGGAACTCTCCCGAAGTATTGATTTTGATGATAATTCAGGTTTTGGGGTGGCAACACCATTCCTGAAGTCCTTCATGCAGGTAAAGCCTTCCTTCCTTTGCATTTTTGTCCTCGATAGTTCTCTTGTCATGCACGTGTACAAGTAAAAGTTGCAATATAAGATGGCAAATAGGTCGTTTTGGCCTGCCAGGAAGAGGAGGAGAGATGTTTGAAACGTGATGTCTTCTTTATAGATGTTTGCTTATAATTTCAAAAGATGGAATTCGATAATGAATCTCCTCAGCCCCTGTATCAGCAGGAAGCATACTTTGCATAGTACACGATGGGCTTTGGCCTCAAGTTTGGACATATACTTTATTTTGAAAGAAGTGCAAAATGGCTGCAAACTAAACAGAATATGGATGCTGTTTCTAATTCTATTTGGTGTATTGTAAAGCACTCTTGACTGATCCAAACTTTTCTTGCATTATGTAAATGAACTATTATACTAGTAATGGTTGGGCGGAAACTGATGTTGTTCTTGTATTTGCCAGGTTGGGAGTAGATTCGGGGAGAGCACACTGAGATTTGGATCCATGTTAACAGATGGGCAAGTTGGCAGATTTGGTGACATATTACCTGCTCAAGCTGCTGGGCTTCTTTCATCCTTTACAGCTGCCAGATCAGATAGTTGATTGACCACTTGCACACTTGTAGTTCAGTGTCATGAGGGTGACAAAGTCGAAATGGTGGGGTGGTTTAATGAAATGAGACACGCCTGTTAGAGGTGAGGTGAGGTGAGGTTGGGGTGGGGTTTGGAATATACCCTGTCTTCGTTTGAGCCCAAGTGATAAATTTTAAAAAGTTGTTTGACATGGGAGTATATAAGTACTAGCCATCATCACCTGCAATGCATGCATGCATGCTTTGGAGCAATTAATCTACTACTCCTACTCCTCCCCCCATGGTAAGAGTAAAAGAATACAGAAAAATAGTGTAAAAAAGAAAATGATTTGGCGCAGAGTACTTACTGGAGGATAAAAAATTTGTATTGTGAATGTGTATTTTACTTTGTGGAAACTTGTAGGACCAAGGTGGGTGAGGTGAACTCTTTTTGATATTGTGATTTATAATCAGTTGGAATACTCCACTATTAAGAAATGAAATTAATAAGAGGCATTAACATCATTTTTTACAGTTTGTTTTCGAATATGAATTTGTGCTACTGTACATACATACATACATTATTCTTGTCCTCTAACACGACTGGTTAAGTTTACTACTACTACTACTACTATATTTTTAAGGAATGGATGGAAAACGATTAAATGTAGTGTTTTTATTTTTTGCCCCAGCCGTGATTAGATATGTTCTATCTGGATCAATGGTTTCTAATTCACAGAATTGTTTGCAGGGAAATTCACTAGAGTCCGTTGGTACAATGTTTTCAATACACTAACATTTTTAAGTGCAAATTTTTTTTTTTTTAAATGCAGCTTTTTCAAAATGAGATTTTTTTTCCTATAAATGCGTTTGAGATACTATTTTCAAACATAGCTTTTTTTTCTCTACGGCGTTGAAATTTCAGCGTTTAAAAATACAGTTGTATTGTTTTGATAACGCAACTTATTCAAACGCTGTATTGAAAAGGATAGAGAATGAAAACACTGCGTTTTGAACAAAACACACGATCAAATGGATTCTAAGCAATATTTGCCCATCTCTGATTTTGAGTCTTGAGTCTTGTATTGGTACGAACGTCTTTGGTTGTGATAAAACAAAACACAGTTTTTTTAAAATATGGTGTTTTTAGAACACACTTTTTTTAAACACAACTTTTTCTTTGTAAATGCGTTTGGTGTAACGTTTTAAAAAGTTGCTTGGTAATATGATTATTTATCAACGGTGAAAATTTTACTTGTTTGTATAATACAGAGTCTTTAGTTCATTTTAATACTATATATATACATATACATTTATAAATTAGAGTCTGTTTGGTAACGTGTTTTGGCCAAAATGCAACTTATTCCACAATTTAGTGTTTCAATGCTGCGGTAAAAAAACGGTGTTTTCTAATTGCTGAAATTTCTAGTTTTTCTCCAAAATGTAGTTTTTAAAATGTTGTTGAGAAAAAAAGTGTTTTAAAAAATTAGCGTTTTGAATAATCAGTGTTTTAAAAAAGCTCTGTTTTGAAAACACTATACCAAACGAATTTTTATAATTGTTCGCCATCTCGATAAATAGATTGCATCGTGCAGGAACTCAGTGGTGGTCAAACGACTGAGTCAACACATTGGGTTTAATTACTAATTCATTTTAATAATGCATAATATATACTGTATTACATATAACAGTAATAAATAAATATCAGAAACTTACACAATGACATGTTGAGATTGAAACTCATTTGACTCACCCCATCCCACCCCTTCTCTCCCTCACCAAACAATCTTGAAATAAAGAATACATTAGTTAGAGGGATGGAGCAGGTTGGTGCAGAAATGGAGCAAAGGGTATTTTGGTGCGTTCTAGAAATTCAGCATTTTCATAGTGTTTTGGAGGAAAAGCTGACTCCGGATCTTCCGTATCAACAAACTAATGTGCCCCCTGCCTCTACGACTAATTAAACTGGGACATATAGCTTACACTCATATTTTGGACACTCCTTCATGATGTGAATCCAAGATTGCTCAAAGACGAATTAACCACGAACAAGCGAATCGACAACAGAAACAACGAATTGAAAAGAAGATAGGGAGATTTCCTCAATCCTAGGGCGAATTTACCAATCCCTAGAACTTTAGGGTGCAACTTTGACTTACTAATCACAATTGATTAGAAATCAAAATCACGGAACACCACAAACTTGATAAGTTCAAGAGTTTGAGAATTCTAATCCAAGAAACTCTCACAAACTCACAATGTATGTGAAAACTGAAATCAATTTAATAATATATCAAAAGGTAGTCAAAACAAGATTTTGAAGGCCTTTATATAGGCTACAAGACTGAAAATAAACCTAAAACGCGTTGAAAAATGGAACCCTAAAGGAAATACCATAAATAAGTCTCAAAAACGAAATCATAAAGAGGTGCGGTGCGGTCGCGTGACCCAAGAAGGTGTAAGCGCGCCAAAATGCGGACCACTCCGAGTTGTTTATGCGAGCCATTGACGCGATCGCTCCAAAAGTGTTGTCCATCCTGAAGTTGGCGCGGACGCGCGAAGACTATGGCGCGAGCGCGTCATTCCCACTTTGCATTTTTGCTACTTGACCCCCTTGTACTCATAAGACCTCCGTTAAGTGTCACCCTATGTCGTGAAGTGTCCATACGTCTTCAAAAGCTTCAAAAACATGTATGAACTCCCTCTTTTGGGCCTTAAATGGATTTGAGTGACTTTGAGCCCAAACAATCTTCATTGGATCACTTGACTTGGGCCTCGATTGTTGTCTTGGTCCACGATCCTCATCATTCCCACCACCCCCCCCTTCAAAATGACTCGTCCTCGAATCACCTACATCAAACGGACGCAAATCAACAATAGAGAAATATGAACTAATATTAACCTTACCATTCAAGTCCAACTTGAAAACATTGTCAAACATATGCTCCACCAGATCCTCGCTTTAACCTGTAATGGAAATTCAACAATAGGACACAAAGCAAGATGATCAAAAGTGCGAGGAGAAAACAAAGCCAATATCCACGTAGAAAACATCCTAGGCATATTAGGTAGGCTACTAATGTTATTCAACAACGAATCCTCCACATGCTTGGGAGATTTAACACTACCAAACTCTTCATAATTTCCAAGTTCCCCACCAAAGTTATAGGAATTATCATGCAAATCTCCATTTTCCCCCAAACCCAATAACTTAGTTCCTAAAGTAGAAGTCCAAACAAACCTGTGAGATAGTGTAGTGACTACAACAATCTCATTACCCGGATGTACCCCTACTTGAACCTCATAACCCTCTTGCTTAATTCAGGATACACATCAATGAAAACATGTAGAGAAGAAACAACACGTGGAAGAGAAAATTGGGGTGACATGTTAGTATAAAATGATTTTTCTGTAGAGATGAGAAATACCTCACAATGATTTTTTTCCAACTCCCTCACAACCACACTAGGTTTAGCATATAAGATTGGTTTCACTCTCTCTTTGCCCTTCAGTTTTTCAACTATTTCTTTTCCTTCCTCAATCTCTCGTATATCTGCCCTCTTGTTTCTACCTCCATCTCTCTTTCTTTCCCTTTCACTCGGGTTTTCTCTCAACTCTTTCCACCACTCTCTTTATTTTTCCTCTCACTCTCACTAACCTCACGCTCTTTGTTCTTTAAAACTTTAAACTCATACACTTGTTGAGGTGTTAGAGACACAAGTGTAGTGGTTTTGTCATCATGTTTCACAGTATAGTGATTAAGAAACCCATCATGTATCACACGTCTATCATACTACCATGGCCTCCCTAAAAGTACATGTCCCACTTGCACAAGTACCACATAAAACATCACCTCATCCTTATATCTCTCAATAGAAAAAGAAATCAAGGCTTGTTTGGTTACTTTAAGCTCTCCAAAATCATTAAGCTCTTGCAATTTGTAAGGTTGTACATGTCTTATAACAGGGATACTTAACTTTTCAATTATTTTAGTGCTCACAACATTCGTGCAACTACCACTATAAATGATAAGATCACATACCTTCCCTTGGATGAGACAATGAGAATGGAAGAGATGTTCTCTCTGTTGATCCCACTGTTCTTTCACTTGCATATTCAACACCTTTTTCACCACAAGAGATTCACCCCACTCGGTTTCGGCAGTCTTTTTATCATCCTCCTCACTATTTACCTCCACACCCTCATCCTTGTCATCTTTTGGATAATACTCTTCATCACGAAGTACTACAACTCTCTTATTAGGACCTTGAGATGCAATATGCCCTCTCCCATTACATCTATAATAAACAATATCTCTTGCTTTAGGAGTGTTAGATATTATACCCTCCCCTTTGTCAACCTCACTACCCCTTGAAGTTTCTCAATATGATTTAGTAGGTACAACACTAAGGATCTTACTTTCATCCTCCTTTGGTCCACTAGGTGTTTGGTAAGAAGAAAAATAAGTAACCCCACGATTGAAAGTAATTCGCCTTTTAAGTTGCCTTTTTACCTTGATGGCGGCATGCAATACCTCCTCTACATTAGCATACTCCCTTAACTCCACCACATTTGCAATCTCCCTATTCATTCCACTAATGAACCTAATCATGGTGGCCTCTTCATCCTCATCAATATTAGCCCGAATAAGAGCCATCTACATCTTCTTACAGTACTCCTCCACCGACTTACTACCTTGAGATGAAGTTTGAAGTTTCCTCAACAAATCTCGATGGTAATAGTTAGAGACAAACCTTTTGTGCATAATTTATTCTTTCATTTCATCACATGTCGCTATAGGCCTATCACTAGTTCTCCTTCTAGTTGTAACGAGTTGCTCCACCAAGCGCTGGCATAATCGGTAAACTCTAATGAAACAAGTTGTACTTTTTGAGCTTTCGTATGATTACTACACCCAAAGAGCACCTCTACCTTTTTCACCCACTCTAAGTAAGCATTAGGATCCACCTTGCCTTGTAAAGGAGGAACCTTTATCTTGATATTGGTGATACCTCTATCTTGATGTTGGTTGTTTCTCCTCTCTCCCCCACACCTCTCATAACGCCTATCATCCTCATATGAATCCTCTCCCCAATCTTCATCATCACGCAAAGGTTCACCTTTCCTAGCTCTATATCGGGGTTGAGCCATTTAAGGTGGTGCATTCATTCTCCCTTCCAACCTAGTTTCTATATCCTCCATGAACCTCATCATGCACACATTAGGATCTTGAGGCGCATCTCTACCAACTCTATCCCTACCCCCTTGCATATGAACTTCTTGCTCGTGATTACAGTCTTGTGACATAATGAACAAACACACAAATCTCACCAAACTCTCGTGTATCACTCCTCTCAACTCACAAATTTCTTGGAGAATTCTTATACCCACGAAATTATCAATATGGAAAGCAAGTATGATGGTGTTACGAATTTGGAACTTAATCAATACAATTTAGGGTTTAGATTCTTTTGGCAAAATTTTTCAAAGTGAGACTCAATTTTACAATGAAAGCAAGAAGAGAATGAATTTTAATGGATGTTGGAAATAATTGATGAAAAAGAAGAATGTATGAAAGTAATTCTCTAGCAATATCACTTGATGAAATCAACAGCTTTAAAGTAATTTTCCAAAACCCCGCTATTGTGCAAATTTTTTCGGTTCAATACTTTTTTTTTATTGCAACTTCTTGATCAAGCTTTTGATTTTCTCGACTCAAGAGATTTTTGGAGCAATATTCTCTTTTTTTTCTTTTAACTAGGGTTTGGAAAGAATAAAAAACAAACAAAAATTGCTAGAAAGAATTTTGCAGGAGAAGAAGAACTATGAATCTAACGAAAAATATGAAAGACGTAAACAAAAGTTAATGAAAAACTCTGTTAGGTCCAAGGTTGCTCAAGATAGGCTAGAAGGGGGGGTTGAATAGCCTATGTCCAATTTTTGAAGATTGATTCAAATATCTACTTTACTTTAAATTTGAAACGATTTGTAGGCGGAAGTCTTGTGAAGTATAGGACAAGTTGAGAATGACTGATCTTCACAGGTCAAAATCAGCAGTTCTCAACAGTTTGGAAATCTGGAAATTTAAAGCAACACAAACAATTCACAATCACACACAAGTAGACAGAGTATTTAATATGATTCACACTTATAAATAAGTGCTACGTCCACAACCAAAGTGGTCAACTTTGGATTTGAAAATCGTGTACTAAGTTTTTCCACTAGATATTTTACAAGCTAAATCTCTAATGGATTGTGTACAAAAATTTTGTTGACCAAGTGTTTGTGTGGGAGAATTGATATCAATAAGATACAATTCTCGTAAGCTATGAAAGCTAGGTGTTGCAATCAAAATGAAGAGCTTTTAATGGACTAGACGTCTAAGTGTGAAGCTCTTCAATGACTAAGTACAGATAGGACGTTTAAGCTTTTAAGAACTTGAAGAAGATGAAGATTCAGAGTTGTTGAAGGTTGTTGAATGCAGCAATGAAGTCTCCTTTTATATGTAGAAGGAAGCTTGGAGCCGTTGGAGATCCTCTGATTTGAATTTTAAGAACAATTAATGCTCTAATCTGGTTGTTGATCTCTGATAGGTTGAGCTGCAACTTGCAGCCTGTTTGCTGACGCTTTGTTAAAAATAGGTGGTCTGAGCTTGCAGGAGAAATGTCCTTTTCAGAGTTTATGCCAAGAATGGAAACCTTCATTAAATAAGAGTTGCAGGTTAACGTTGTATCGCATTTAATGAGGTCTTCTAATTTGGAGCATATCTTCGGCTGATCTCTATCGGATGTTCTTGGATCTTCAATCATTGTTGATGAAACTTGACAGGCATAAGCTTGTCCGATATCCAAAGAAAGAATTGCTGATTCAAAATCTGCCTATACTGTAGAGGACGTCCGATGTCCTATAGGCTATTTCTCTTCAAGTCTTATAAAGAAAGGCAAACCTAAGCTTTTCAAGCTATGCCTAAGATCAAGTTGCCACACTAACAGACACGCAGGCCCATTAGTCACCTTGTTCTTAGACTTAGGTTATGGATTCAAGCAAATCTAATCTAAATACAACAATCTCCTCCTATTTGCTTGAGTCCATGACCTTAATGAAAACAATGTCAGCTGACCAGGTTCAAGTCTAGTAATAACATGCTTGTAAGATTTATTATATTAAGTAAGCATGCCCTAGAAGAACTTTACAAAAGGGGTCAGTGTTTTCAAGAATTACAAAGTGTTTATAAGTATGAAAGTTAAGCATAAGACATTTGTAATTTGACTAGATTTAAAGACATGCAAAATGGGCAATATAAGATATGTCTTTAAACCAGTGGTTTAAACTTCATGCATTCTCATAATAAGCAGTTCATAATAAAGCATGTAAATTTAAAAAAACAGACATTGCTAATTAAACAGGAAGTTTAATTCACAAAGTTTTAACAAATATATTAAATATAGGAGTCTTAATAGTAACGGCCAGTCCGTGAAGAAGACCTGGAGGAAGTTTGACCTTTGCCCTTGCCTGTTGAAGGTTGGTCATAGTCTCTTGATGTCCACCTTGATGTCCATTTTGAGTCAACAACTCTCTTGAGTTTTGCAATTTCTTCTTTTGCCCTTGCTAGCTCCTCCTTAGTAACTGCCAATTCGGAGGAGAGGTTTTCGTTTTTGTGCCTGACAAGTGTATATCTTTCGTGAAATTCAAGCAGCTGAGCATTGTTCATTCTGCTGATCTCCTCCTTCATGGACGCAAGCGACTTGTCAATGAAGGCCAGACGCTGGTCAGTAGCGTGGCGCTCTTTGCGATAGAAGACTAAGTGACGCCCAGTAAGTCTGCGCGTTGTACGCACTGAGGAGTGGACGGAACGATTTGCAAGGCGTTGGGAATGGAGGACATGCTTGTAGCCATTATCAATCATGTCGATGATCTGCAGCATTCCCTTGGAAAGATTGTCCCAGTTCTCTTTGAAAAGGGCAGAGTTAGCTGAGGAAGCTACTGAGATGTTGGAGGCTAAAGCAGTCTGGCTGGCAGAGATGGACTTCAGGCAGGCTTCAAAGGCAGCCTTGGCACCCCTAGAAATGTCCATGACCTTAGTCAAGCAGTCAGTCTGGACAGTGGTGACTTTGAACTGTTCTGCTGACAGCTGATTGAGAGCCGAGGTCAGGTCAGCCAATACTTGATCAAAATTCCTTACAAATTCATCTACCTCTGCGAGTCGGTAGAACATCTGAGGACTAGCTGGGGAAGAGGAGGGACCAGCTGAGGTAGGAGGATGTATGGAGATGAGAGGAGGTAGGCCGGTGGCTTGGTCAGGGAATGGGTCAGGATGACTGGTGGAGGAGAGAGAATGGCCGGAGGAGGATGGAGAAGCGCTAGTGGAGGAAACACTAAAATGGCTGGAAGTGGGAGCCGGAGCGGGAGCAGGAGCAGGCAGAAGGAGAAGGATTGGTTGATGAATAGGGAGAATGCGGGGGACAGGAAAGAGTCGCTCTATGTAGATGACATAGGAGTAGGGATGAATGAAATAGGGAGGAGGAGAAAAGAATATAGAAAGGGAAGGAGGACGGAAGAGAATGGGAAGGAGAGGGTTATAGCCTAGATATGAGGTGACTACATCAATGAAGTCGTAGATCACAGGCTGAAGAAGGGGTGAAGGATGGCAGATAATGGTGAAGATAGGAGGTTTCGGCAGAGAGAGAAATGGTGTGATGTCCGATTTGGTAGGGAGAGGGAGGCCTAGGTCCCTATGGATTGCAATCCATTGGTTGAAGATCATAAGATCTTGAACCGATGAATTGTGAGAGAAAAAGAGCTGGGACCAGGCAGGTGGAAGGGGTTCATAGAAGGCACCCCATCTGAAGATGATATCTCCTGCAGACATGGGCTGACAGGGAAATCTCTTGGGGTAGTCCAGGTTAGAAAGGTATGGATCAGAGTCAGCAGGGTTGGGTTTAGGTCTGTTGTCTCTGAAGGATAGTAGAACCTGCACCTTAGGGTGTAGGTGACTATAGGGGTTGGATTTGAGACATTTGGAAGTAGGTATGTCAGAAGAGGGAGAGAGGGAGCGTTTGGAGGATGGCTCTTGGATGATGGTTGTGTGGATGGGTTCAGAGGGAAGAGGTGAGGATGTAGGTGAAGTGGGGATGGGTGTTGGTAGAGTAGGTGAAGTTGGAGGAGAGAGAGATGGTGAGGAATGAGGAGAAGAAGGTTCAGCAGCAGTTCCTTTGAAGTGCACCTTCTTCGTTGCACTCTTCTTAAAGCGTTTGCCGCTTTTGTATTTTGAAGGAGTGGAAGACTGTGAAGTAGGTGGCAGAGAGGTGGTGGAGACAGTTGAGTGAAGATCAACTGTTTGAGAAACAGTTGGAGTGGGGGAAGTTATGGAGGCAACTTTGGGAAGGCCAAAAGATTCATCTGTTGGCTTGAGATTCTGTTTGGATTTGGGTTTGGATAGGTCGGCGGGTTTAAATGTTGAGGTGTCCTTTTCAACCTCAACCTTTGTTCTAGACTTGCGGTGTTGTTTGAGTTTTTTGAGTGAGAGTGGTAGTGTGTTTGGATTTCTTGGACGAGGGCTCAACTGGCTCGTAAGGATCATGATCGAGCTTGTTGAGATCAAAGTTCTCTGGCAGGTCAGCCCCAATGGGTTTAGGCTCCTCCTCAGTAGGTAGCCCAGCAGAAGTGTAGGCCACCTTCCTTTTTCCCTTGTTGGATTGGGTAGAGGTGTCATCAGTAGCAGTGGCAGCAGTAGTAGAAGCGGCAGCAGCAGCGGTTGTCCTTTTGTTCATGTCATCCCTGTAGCGGGTGATGTTGTTGGCCGTGAAGACGTAGGTGTTAGACACCTTGATGAGGTCATCATTTTTGACATCTTCATCAATTTCCTCATAACTGCGAAGAATAACATTAATGACCCGTACGAAGGGTCTTCGCATGGAGGGGTTAGCTTGAACATCAGCAACACTCTGAGATAACATAGAGAAGATAATCTTGGCCCAGTTGAGTTGCTTGCGGAGGACTACAGCCTTGGTCCACAGTAGCTGCTGAGAGGTAAAGATGTCTCTTGCGCCATTTTTGAACAGAATGCTCTTGTCGAGCAGATGGCTGATATGATAGGGGTTCTCAGGGAAGAGGTTTCTTGACATTTCAGAAAACCTTTCGGGTAGGGCAGACCCCCTCATCATTTCCCAAGCAGTCGCTGATTCTTCAATGGTCAAATCCATTCCTTCAATAGGTAGATTGAGCATCTCACCAATAGTCTTATAATTTAGCTTAACATAATGGCCTCTGATGAATCCCTTTATGTAGCTTAGGTTGACCAGATCATTGGCATTGGCAGGAGGAGGAGGCAAGACCATCCTTGTGTAAAATTCTTCTGCCAAGGCGTTGCTGTAGTGAGTGCCGTTGAGTTGGAAGAGAGGGAGTAATCCACATTCTTCCAAATCCTTAACCAAGGCAGCACTAGCAGGCAAATTGATGATGGAGTTCTTCTCAATAGTCATTCCTGGGTGGTAATATGACCTAGGATGAACATGGATAGGTAGTTCAGCAGCTTTTCTAGCCCTAGATGGCTGAGCAGAGGCTGAAGATGAGCCGGTGGCTACAGTCTTGGAGGATTGAGTTCTTGCCTACACAATCGGCAGATGTGAGAACAGTGTATAGATATGCAATCAGTCGATTTTTGACAGAAACAAGTTCTGTTCAGATTAAACCCAAAACATACGCATATTATGAAGAATATTAAGAACAGTTTATGAACATGGTTTTTAAGGTATGACAGATTTTGTCAATGTGTGTGCTAGAAATGTGGTATGAAAACAAATCATCATAAACAAATTCACACTCAAGCAAGCAAGATTCAAACATCAATCGCTAAAGTCCGATTTTCATCGATAGCGGGTAGAGTAAAGATGCAAGATAGGTCAAAATTAGATCATAAAACATGATTTATACGAGTTTAAAGGTGTAGAAACTCTTACCATTGATGATTCGAGGATTAGAGTAGTAGAGATTTTTGCGGTTATGAGAGGATTTGAGCAGAATCGCAGAATTTGAGTTTTGAGGGTTTTTGAATTTTTGCAAATGGCGGTTCTAGAGAAATGTGAAAAGTCACTGTACCTTTTTCACTTTTTACATCACTGTCAGGTCCATTAATCATATTTGATAAAATTTGATGTCCGCATTTATGACTTACAGAGTGATGGTTCACTTTACGCACTTAGGTCTGCCTATATTGTCGAAGACTGCCGATATGAAGATAGGTACTTACTCAAGGTTGTCTAAAATCTCGGCAGAATAGCAATTAACTGATCTCATAGGCAATTCTATATAGGCAGTTTATAAAATAACTTGAGGAATTTACAAGAAAGATTAAGGATTGAGGTCAAGCATACCAAGCTCTCCTCTTAAATAAGCAAACCTAGTTGAATCAAGTGGTTTTGTGAAGATGTCTGCTACCTGATTCTCTGTAGGCACATATTTCATGCTGATGTTACCTTTTTCAACATGGTCTTTAAGAAAGTGATATCTCACATCAATGTGCTTTGTCTTGGAGTGCATGACAGATTTTGAGAAACCGAGATTGCCGATGTGTTGTCACACATTATAGGACAATCGCCAGCCTTGATCTCATAGTCAACAAGTTGCCGTTTGATCCACAAAGAATCGTGAGCGCAGCCTACCGCAGCTATGTATTCCGCCGCTTGTTGAAGTTGAAACAGAGGTTTGCTTCTTCCGGCCCATGAGACAAGTCTATTTCCTAAGAATTGACATGTCCCACTTGTGCTTTTCCGTCAACCTTACAAGCAGCAAAGTCAGCATCTGAATAACCTATAAGATTAAACGATGAATCTCTAGGATACTTCTAGCCCAAATTTGGAGTATCTATCAAATATCTGATAATTCTCTTGACTGCTTGTAGGTGAGACTCCTTTGGATCAGCTTGAAATCTAGCACAAACACAAACAAAGAAACATAATGTCGGGCTACTAGCGCTTAAGTACAAAAGTGAACCAATCATGCCTCAGTAAAGAGTCATGTCCACTTTCTTTCCCTTCTCATCTTTGTCAAGATGGCGGTTTGTGGCCATAGGAGTCTCGTTTGCATTTTCAAGACCAAATTTTTGATAACGTCCTTTGCATATTTGGCTTGACTGATGAAGATACCATTTGAACTTTGTTAAATTTGAAGACCAAGGAAAAAGTTGAGCTCTCCCATCATGCTCATCTCAAATTTACTCTGCATAAGCTTTTCAAATCTTTTGCAAATATTTTCATTAGTAGAACCAAAAATGATATCATCAACATAAATTTGAACAAGCAAGGAATGACCTTTATGCTTCATAACGAAGAATGTAGTGTCAATTTGACCTCTTGCAAAGCCTTGAGATGTCAAGAACTTTGAAAGGGTCTCATACCAGGCTCTAGGAGCTTGTTTGAGTCCATAAAGGGCTTTCCTCAGCTTGTAGACATCTTCTCTCCTTGAATAGTCTATGAAACCAGGTGGTTGCTCAACATAGACTTCTTCTTGAAGTTCTCCATTCAGAAAGGCACTTTTAACATCCATTTGATAAACTTTGAAATTCTTGTAAGATGCATAGGCCAAGAATAATCTGATAGCCTCTAATCTTGCAACAGGAGCAAATGTCTCATCATAATCAATACCCTCCTCCTGTCTATATCCTTGGGCTACCAGTCTTGCCTTATTTCTGGTGATGTTCCCATTTTCATCCATTTTGTTTCTGAAAACCCACTTTGTACCAATAACAGCTTGTCCTTTTGGTCTAGGGACAAGTGTCCAGACTTGGCATCTGTCAAATTGGTTTAGCTCTTCTTGCATAGCTTCCACCCAGCTTGGATCTTCCAATGCTTCATCAATCTTCTTGGGTTCGCTATTAGATACAAATGCAGTAGAATACATGCATTCATTCCTTGAAGCTTGTCTTGTTTGAACACCAGCATTAAGATCTCCAATGATTTGAGTGATAGGATGATCTTTTACTTCTCTAACTTCTGCAGGTTGGACTTGTCCTAATGTTGCATCGGCAGAGTTTGGTTCTTGAGAAGTAGAAGTATCTGAAGCTTGATTTTCTGAAGGAAAGGTTAATTCCAAGGTTGGTTGAAGAACTTCTGGTGTGGAAGGCAGAGTTGATTCTGGGTTTTCAGAGTTTTCATTTGATGGCTCATTTGTGGATTCTATCAAGTTGACTCTTGGAGGGACTTGTGAAGGAGAGGGATCTGCTGATCTGGAGCTTGATTGGTCTGTACCTGTCTCATACTCATTAGAATCATTAGTAACCTTAGGAGCCAAATGTGGCCCAATAAAATCAAATTCATCAAAAGAAACATGTACAGATTCAACAACTCTAAGTGAAGTTTTATTGTAAACTCTATAAGCTTTTGAAAATTTAGCATACCCCAGAAATATTCCTTCATCACTTTTGGATTCAAATTTACCTCTATGTTCTCTACCATTGTAAAGAACATAGCATTTGCAACCAAATATTTTGAAGAATCCTATGTTGGGAGCTCTACTTCTCCATATTTCATATGGAGTTTTGTTATGAAATTTGTTTATAATAGACCTGTTTTGTGTGAAGCAGGCAGTGTTCACAGCTTCTGCCCAGAAGTACATAGGCAGCTTGGCTTCAGCAATCATTGTCTTCCCTGCTTCAATGAGAGTTCTGTTTTTCCTTTCAGCAAGTCCATTTTGTTGAGGTGTGCGAACTGCAGAGAAATTGTGACCAATTCCATGATCATCACAGTACTTGGCAACACCATTGTTCTTGAACTCGTTCCATTGTCGATCGATATCGCAATGTCATCCGCTTTGAGTCTGTAGTCTTCTGAAGAGTTCAGTGATGATGTCGTATGCTTCATCTTTGGAGGACATCATCTCTACCCAAGTAAATCTTGAGTAATCGTCCACTACCACAAGTGTGTATTTGCTGCCACCAAGGCTTGTAGTAGTGACAGGTCCAAACAAATCCATATGCAACAGTTGTAGAGGTCTTGATGTAGATAGGCAAGGCTTGCTTTTGAATGAAGATTTGTGCAGTTTGCCTAGTTGACATGCTTTGCAAAGACTGTGTGGTTCAGTCGATATTTTAGGCAAACCCACAACTAGATTGTCCTTTGATAGCTTTTCCAAATATTTGAAGTTGAGATGGCTAAGCCTTTTGTGCCATAGCCAGCTGTTGTCATTTGAAGATCTTGCAACTAAGCAGAGATTTGACTTTCTTCCAACAGCATTAAGATCAACTGCATAGACATTCCCTTTTTCTGAATCCTGTCAGGATAGTTGAACATGTCTCATTGTCCTTTATGAGACAGTGACTTGAAGAGAACTGACAGGTTAGTCCTTTATCACAAAATTGTGATATGCTTAGCAGATTGTGCTTTAAGCCTTCAACCAGAGAGACTTTGCTGATGGAGAGGTTTCCTCTCACTATGCTTCCATAGCCTATTGTCTTTCCCTTTGAGTTGTCTCCAAAAATGACTGAGGGACCCTTTGCTTCAACAATATTTGAGAGAAGAGTTGGATCACCAGTCATGTGCTTTGAGCAGCCACTGTCTAGATACCATAGGTCTTTCTCTTCTTCATTGATAGCCATGAAGCATTCCTGAAATATAGACATTTAAGAATATGGTCCCCTTTTATTTTTGGGTCCTCAAGGTTAGCAACCTTTTGGGATCCACACCTGTTTAACCTTTGGAGGAGTGAATCCTCTAGATTTAGGTGTGAATCTCAGAAGGCATTCGTGGATCTCATGACCATAGCTTTTGCAGAAAGAGCATTTGTGAAATCCTTGAACATGAGTAATGATTTCCTTTAGAGGCTTATTATAATTAGCAGTCTTTGGAGTAACTTTTGTGCTTATAACTGACTTATAGGACTTAGGCTGATAATGCCTTTTCTTGTTGAAGTTAGGTTTGCTATAGGCAGACCTTCTATCAACAGATTTTGCATTTACAGGCAAAACTCCATTAAGCCTTTTATTTGCAGTGTTTACTCCTTTCACCTTTTTATAGGCAGTGTTGGGATCAGCAATCTCGCCTTTGACAAATTTAATAGGCTTGAGTTGAATAATTTTTGACTTGCCATTAGTCATCCCTGTTTTCTTAGGGTGATTAACAGCAGGTCTCCGTAGCTCAGACTCCCTATTGGCAAAGTCATTTTTGGCGGATTGCTTACCCTTGGACTGGTCTTTTGTCTTCTTGGAATAAATAAAAGGAACTTTGTTAAAGCCAAGTCCTTGCCTTTTTGGAGACTGCTGGTCATAAGAAACTTCTACAGCCAATTCTTCAGCAATTACTTCAGATGTCTCATTCTTTTGAGAACCAGAGGAGCTTCCTACATTGAACTCACTTTGGAAACCAATACCAGTTTTGTCATCAAGAGATTTTTGGTTTGAAAGAATGGTATCAAAGTTTCCTTTAGAGTTATTCCAAGTGTTGACAACCTTTTGAAGATCATCTTTCTCAGAATTTATCTTCTTAATATGTTCAAGTAGGAAATCCACTTTTTCAGTCAAAGTCTTGTTCTCTTTTTGTATTTTGATACTCTCAGCTTGCTGTCTATCAAGATCTTTGATCTTAGACATCAAGGTTGATTTCTCAGAGACAGCTAGCTCATGCTTCTTGGCTAGTTTTACATAGGCAGCTTTGAATTTTAAAAACTCTTCCAGCATATCCTTGTTTGCTTTGATGAGCTCTCCCTTTGATGGGTCATTGAGCTCATCATCATCATCACTATCATCTTGTTGAAATGGTAGTGACCTTACTGAATCATGTTGTGACTCCCTGGCCATAAGGCATATGTTTGCTTCTTCAGCAAAGTCACAGGAGTCCTCTTCATCAGTGTCAGTGTCACACCATGTAGGCAGATTGCTCTCATCAATGTCCTCAGCTACCATCCCTTTTTGTTTTTGAAATTTGGATTCGGGACGTTTCTTATAAAATTCATATTTTGGTTTTGGACATTGTGAGGCAAAATGGCCTGCTTTCCTACAGTTGAAACAGACAAGCTCATTATTTTTTTGATAGTTTCCTGATTTATAAGGAGCAAAGCTTTTAGGTTGAGCAGCTGTTTTATGAGGAACCGCAGTTTTGTGAGAAGACTGCCTGTGTGAGGATGATTTATTGAACCTTTTGAAACGTTGATATTTCTTTACAAACATAGCAAATGCTTCGTCAGAAAGAATATCATCACCATCACTGGATGATGTAGATGGGGTTTCATCAGGTGTTGAACATAAAGGATCAGTAGACATGGCTGGTAATGATAAATTTTTAAAACTCTTTTCCATCTCTTGGGCTTGTTGAATTTTAAGCTCATAAACGGAAAGACTGGCATAAAGGTTTCTAAGAGTCAATTTGTTTAAATCTTTTGACTCTTTCATGGCAGTGATTTTTACATGCCATAAACTGCCTAGTGCATTTAGAAATCTCATGTTTATTTCTTTCTTTTCATACTTCTTTCCTAAGGAGTAGCAAGAGTTGACTACCTCATAGAATCTGTCACAGGCACTTCGCAGGGACTCTTTGGGATCCTTTTAGAAGGAGTCAAACTTCTGGATGCAGGTGTATAATTTGTTGTTCTTTGTCTCACCATCACCTTCCAGATATTCAAGGATGGCTTCCCACATTTCCTTTACTGTGTCCAGGTTGATAATCTGCTGATAAGTGCTTATATCAACACAGCTGGTAATAATGTTGATGGTCTTTCCATCCAGGGCATCATTCTTTCTGTCTTCATCATCCCACTCTTCTTCTGGCTTTTGTACTTCAGGTTCAGCAGTTGGATCCACCGTGGCCAATGTGTTGGGCTTCATTGGAATTCTGGGTCCATCTGTGACACATTTCCACAAACGTTTATCAATTGAGTTCATATGTCTTTTTACTTTATCTTTCCAGATATCAAAGTGAACTTCATCCAAGACAGGACAATGGTTCACGTTTGAGGTTTCCAACATTTGGTGAGCAGCCATGATCTTTAATCTCTCAAGAGGTTAATCTTGGAAAAACAAGTTTTCAAAGAGTCAAGCTCTGATACCAATTGTTAGGTCCAAGGTTGCTCAAGATAGGCTAGAAGGGGGGGGGGTTGAATAGCCTATGTCCAATTTTTGAAGATTGATTCAAATATCTACTTCACTTTAAATTTGAAAAGATTTGCAGGCGGAAGTCTTGTGAAGTATAGGACAAGTTGAGAATGAATGATCTTCACAGGTCAAAATCAGCAGTTCTCAACAGTTTGGAAATCTGGAAATTTAAAGCAACACAAACAATTCACAATCACACACAAGTAGACAGAGTATTTAATATGGTTCACACTTATAAATAAGTGCTACGTCCACAACCAAAGTGGTCAACTTTGAATTTGAAAATCGTGTACTAAGTTTTTCCACTAGATATTTTACAAGCTAAATCTCTAATGGATTGTGTACAAAAATTTTGTTGACCAAGTGTTTGTGTGGGAGAATTGATATCAATAAGATACAATTCTCGTAAGCTATGAAAGCTAGGTGTTGCAATCAATGAAGAGCTTTTAATGGACTAGACGTCTAAGTGTGAAGCTCTTCAATGACTAAGTACAGATAGGACGTTTAAGCTTTTAAGAACTTGAAGAAGATGAAGATTCAGAGTTGTTGAAGGTTGTTGAATGCAGCAATGAAGTCTCCTTTTATATGTAGAAGGAAGCTTGGAGCCGTTGGAGATCCTCTGATTTGAATTTTAAGAACAATTAATGCTCTAATCTGGTTGTTGATCTCTGATAGGTTGAGCTGCAACTTGCAGCCTGTTTGCTGACGCTTTGCTAAAAATAGGTGGTCTGAGCTTGCAGGAGAAATGTCCTTTTCAGAGTTTATGCCAAGAATGGAAACCTTCATTAAATAAGAGTTGCAGGTTAACGTTGTATCGCATTTAATGAGGTCTTCTAATTTGGAGCATATCTTCGGCTGATCTCTATCGGATGTTCTTGGATCTTCAATCATTGTTGATGAAACTTGACAGGCATAAGCTTGTCCGATATCCAAAGAAAGAATTGCTGATTCAAAATCTGCCTATACTGTAGAGGACGTCCGATGTCCTATAGGCTATTTTTCTTCAAGTCTTATAAAGAAAGGCAAACCTAAGCTTTTCAAGCTATGCCTAAGATCAAGTTGCCACACTAACAGACACGCAGGCCCATTAGTCACCTTGTTCTTAGACTGAGGTTATGGATTGAAGCAAATCTAATCTAAATACAACAAACTCCAAAATGAATTTGTTGGTTACCTCTTTGTAGCTCTAATACCAATTGATGTGAATCCAAGATCGATCAAAGACGAAACAACCATGAACAAGCGAATCGACAATAGAAACAATGAATTGAAAAGAAGATAGGGAGCTTCCCTCACCCTAGGGCGGATTTACCAATCCCTAAAATCTTGGGGTGCAACCTTAACTCACTAATCACAATTGAATATGAACCAAGATCACGGAACGCCACAAGTTTGCAGCTAAAAAAACTTGATAAGTTCAAGGGTTTGAGAATTCTAATCCAAGAAACTCTCATAAACTCACAAAATATGTGAAAACTGAAATCAATTCAATAATATATCAAAAGGTAGTCAAAACAAGATTTAGAAGGCCTTTATATAGGCTACAAATATTGAAAATAAAACTAAAACACGCTGAAAACCAGATCCTTAAAGAAAATACCATAAATAAGTCTCAAAAACGAAATCATAAAACGATGCGGCGCGGTTGCGCGGCTTAAGAAGGCGCGAACGTGCCCAAATGCGGACCACTCCCAGTTGTTTACGCGAGCCATTGACGTGACCGCTCCAAAAGTGTTGTCCATCCTGAAAATGGTGCGGACGCGCGAAGACTATGGCGCGGGCGCACCATTCCCACTTTGTGGTTTTGCCACTTTGACCCCCTTGTACTAATAAGACCTCTGTTAAGTGTCCATCCAACGCCGTGGAGTGTTCATACGTCTCCAAAAGCTTTAAAAACAGGCGTGAACTCCCTCTTTTGGGCCTTGAATGGATTTGAGTGAATTTAAGCCCAAACAATCTTCATTGGATCACTTGACTTGGGCCTCGATCGTTGGCTTGGTCCACGATCCTCATCACATATTATGCCCTAATGCTCCCCTAGATACTCTACCCTCGCTTGTCCAAATGTAAACTTGGACATTTCTACAAACAATTGGTGCTTTCTTAGTAATTCAAAAACCAACTTTAGGTGTTCCAAATGTCGATGAAAGGTAGGACTATAAATTCATATATCATCAAAGAAAACTAACAAGAACTTCTCATGTAGTCTTTAAAGACATTAGTCATAAGACTTTGAAAGGATGATGGGGTATTGGGTCTAGCCAAAAGGCATGATCTTGAACTCATTGTGCTCTTTATCAGTTCTGAATGCATTTTCATGAATATCTTCTTCCTTGTAATCAATGCACATTCTCCAGTAGGGGTGTGAATGGTTCAGTTTAGGCTAAAACTGCGAACCGAACCGCCTCCCATTGGTTTCACTTTTCTCAAACCAAACCAAACCCGCTTGAAGCTCGAAATTGAATCGAACCAAATCAGTTGGCTTGGTTCAATTTTTTTGGTTCAAAATTTTTTTTTTATTAATTAAATTTATCATTGATATGCTATAAATAAATGCTTGTAATATTGATAAATTCAACATTAAAATCAAGGAAAATGAAATGTTTAATTGCTAATTAACATCAAACATTAAAAAATAAAGTTTTAAAAGCAAAAGAACAAAAACAATGTAAAGATGTTTACTGTTTACTAGTAACTTCTCTTACAAATTTCAAATTTTAAATAAAAACAAATTAAAAATTACTAATATATAAATATATTTATATATAATACAAATATATATACATATATATATATATATATTAACATGACGGTTCGGTTCGGCTCCAAAAATTAGAAATTGAACCGAACCACGCGATTCATAAATTTTTCAAACCTAAATCGAATTGACCTAACCTAAAACCGAATCAAACCGGACGATTCGGTTTGATTCGATTCCGCGGTTCGGACTTAGACCCCTATGAATCTCGAGGAACTAACTTTCTTCTTCACTGGAATAACAGGGGAAGTAAAAGGACTTGATCAATTTTGAATTATAGCATATTATAGGGTCTCTTGTTGACTGTTTTGAAGTATATCGATCCATATCTGATACAAGCTCTTCACCTCGTCACTTGCATAAATTCTCTTCCTATAGATCCATTGCAAGCTTTGGTAGTTTTCTAGAGGGATTCCAGCTTCAAGCTAGAAATGTATCAATTTGATAGTCGGATACCAATAATGATTTGGATGTTGAACGACCTCAGCTTTCAGCTGGACACGTGGCAGATATCGCGACTTCATAGGCTCCAGCTGGACATGTGCCAAGGTGACACACCCTCCTGTCAACATGACGACCTGGCAATCACACTACGTCAGGTCGCTTACTTCGCCAGTATACTCTCCCAGCGCGCCGACGACAGGGGCCCCACAGTGTGACCTGGGGACATCCCAGGCTGACCACAACAGCATCGAGCGACCTGGACACATGTTAGGCCGACCGCGACCGCATTGGCATCGAGCGACCTGGATATATACCAGGCCGACCTCGATGTAACCCCTCTTAGCTCGGCAAAACAGAGTCCTTTACGAAATCACCTCTCGCTTGGGAAGAGTCCCGCTACAGCCCTAATATACATCAGTCCTAAGCAGATAAGGAAACGTAATCCGAAAGACATGGGAATTGATCATATCTCTCTCATTCTGAAACCTTAAAGGATTATGAGTTATCTCCTTATAAATAAGCACCCTTACAGGCCTCATAAGGTACATACAAATTACTTGCTTACTATATACTATCTTAGCTTTACCTCTCCCACGAAGTATTGCTAATTCTCACGCCTGAGGGTTATCACTAGGAATACCCAGCCCCCCTTACGGTGTTCTTTGTTGTCTACATGCTTTCAAATTACTTATACTTCAAGGGCAATCCCTGCAACACAAACCGGAACCCTACTAGACTACACACGTAGATCAGACGCGGTCACCTACAACCTTTTATGCGTGATTAGTTTGGTTCCGTTGCCGGGACTTAAACCCGGGTCTCTCGGGTGAGAGCCGAGTATCCTGACCAACTAGACTACAACGGATTCCGTTGCCGGGACCTAGAATTTTTTTTTGATTAATCATGGCAACCTCCAAGCAAGTCTCCAAGCAGGCAGCCCCAGCGGCAACCTCGGCAATGCCTGTAGTTGCTCCACCTACCGGCCAACCTCTCAAACAGCCCGAAAAGGAATCACCTGTTGTACCCTCATCAGGGCTCCCTCTTCATCAAAACACCCGGGCCCAAAAGCTAGCCAGGGCGATGAGGAAAAAAGGTGACCCAGCTTGCAAAGGAACCGGTGAGGACGAACTAGGATAGCCAGACAGCAACTCCCACTTCCTCAGACGGCGGGGATTCAGGAAACAGGAACGACCTCATCATGATAGAAGACAGGTTGCCTCCTACACAGCAAGAGATCGACCTCGCCAAGCTGGAGCACATAAGGAGGGAGAAGGTTTTCTTGGAAAGACAGAGAGAGCTGGAGATACACAAGTATGAATTGTCCCGCAAACTAGCTGCCCAGGCAACTCAGCTACCAACCCCGAGCTCTCATCCTGCTCGGAATGATCACCACGATGGTCGACCCGGCAGGAATGAGCTCAGGGGTCTGCGGGCTGACAGCCACCATAGGGGGTTTAGGGCTGATGCTCACAGGGTGAGTGCTAAAAATCGACTTGGGCGAAGGGTGGAGGAGAACCAGAAACCCAGCGTCAAAGATCGCCTGGGAACCCAGACAAAGAGCGACCTAGGGGAAGCGTACATTCCAGAATGGGGACTCGAGCTAGAAATCCCAGCCCGGACAAATCTTACAGATCCTCCCGGATGGAGCCTGACGAGGAGGGACCTCCAAGGACGCAGGAGGCCCGCAGCTACAGGTCAAAACACAAATCAATCCAGCACAGTACCTCCAGCAACAACGCATCATCACACAAATACTCCAAGATTGACGGCCACGACCACCGATCTAAAATGAGGAACATGAGCAGCGACCTGGAAGACGAGGTACTGCGCAAAATGAAGGAACGACTGGAAGCCCTCGAAAGAGGTAAAGAAGGCAAGCTATCAGGGAACGTGACAGCAGCCTTCTGTAGAAGAATCAGGGATACTCCTCCAAATCATCGCCTGAAGCTGCCATCCCTAAAAAGCTATGCAAGAAACACGAATGCCCGAAGCCACGTATCGAGCTTCAAGGCAAAGATGGGAGTGTGCACCAGAGATTTGGATCTGTGGTGTATAGTGTTTGTCAGCACGTTTGAGGAGGTCGTCCTCAACTGGTTTGAAGAGCTGGAAGAAGGCTCCAACAGAGATTGGTACGACCTAAAGAAGGCCTTTCTGAATAAATACTCATCAGCAGACGACCTCTCCAAGAAGGAATCTGACCTCTGCGGGATTAAGCAGCGAGCTGGAGAATCCCTGGAGAGCTACTTGGACAGATTCAAGCGTGTTGCGGAAAAATTATTGAACGTCCCCGACAAAACCATAATGGCTTTCTTCCAAGCCGAGTGCCGATCTGCCAAGTTACTATTCGAAATGGGCATGCAACCACCCACTACTAATGCGGAGATCTACACTGCCGCACAAAACATTAGGAACGTCGAGAAAGCCTTGGTAGATTAAGAAAAGGAGGACCAAAAATCCTCGGGGGCACAGGCACTGAAATAGAAGAATGAAGATAAGTCAGGGGGCCAGAAGAAAGAGGGAAATGATAGCAAAAACGGCAAAGGAAAGGGGAAGAACAAAATAGGCCAAGAAAGAGGAATTCTATACCCCCCTTAAACACAACCAGGGAGCAGATCATGAATGTGCTCTTGCAGGAAAACAGGATTGGCTGACCTCCACCTCAGAGAGAAACTCCTTATCCTCGCAACCCCAATAAAAGGTGCGCCTACCACAACGGCCTCGGGCACACAACCGAAGACTGCATTCAGCTGAAGAAGGAGATACAGAAGCTGATCGACAGGGAGGAGCTCAGAAGATATGAGCAGCGAGGAGGAGACAACAGAAAAAGGCCAAGGGAAGCCCCAAGAACAAATGCCAATGGGGACGAGGTCCTGGTCAACACGATTACAGAGGAATGGTCGAGCATCACCAAGCTCAAGACGGTGATCAACAGTCTCAACCGTACTGTCAGCCCGCCTCAAGTTTAGGGTGAGAAGGGAATAACATTCCTACCCAGCGAGCTGGCTGCCAACCCCGCTGTCATGGGGCATGTTCTGACCATCGAAGCAAAAATTGGCAAAGGAAGGGTGAAAAGAGTGCTGATTGACACAGGAGCAGGGAAGGACATCCTCTTTTATAAGTGCTTCCAGGCAATAGGACTGGGAAGCTCGCATCTGACTCCGAGTGGAATCAAGCTCGAAGGCTTTACCGGACACAAGGTCGCTGTGAAGGGTACAATCGACCTAAAGGTAGTCCTCAGCGCCAAAGACAACTCTCGCACCGAGGTCATTACCTTTCTGGTTCTCGATATTCCCTCTTCATACAATGCCATTTTGGGCCTTCCTACCCAGACGAAGTTCGAGATGGTGATCTCTCCACCAGAGAATCAAATTCCCCACAGACAACGAGGTCGGAGAGGTTAAGAATGACCCAAAAAGCACTCTGAACCACCTCCTCGAGGAAAAGAAAGCCGAGGAAGCTCAGCTCAAAGGGAAAAGAAAAGTGACTTCAGCCCACGAAGAGGTCCACCGCATAGACCACTATGATAAGAGGCCGAAGTCAATAATAATCAAAGAGGGCACCAAGATAAGCCCCTTTGATGATCGAGCATAGCAATCAGTGCGAGCTGGCTCCTCTAGCCCGCACACAGAGGTCGACGAGGACGACGATGTGCCCGACGTGTCCGGAATGGACACCGAGCACACTGACTCGCCCCCGATCACCCAAACGCTCGAATGAAAAGGCCTCTCTACCTCGCACCATAAAAAAAGCCCGGACGATGACCTACCCGACGTGCCCACCTTGGACACCGAGCAGGCCGACTCGCACCTGGCCACCAACAAGGCTAAAGCGGGAAAACCTAGCAAAGTTGTCACAGTAGAGAGCCTAGATCCAAGGGATCAACAAGAAATCCAACCCCATGATGACCTTGACGAGGTAATCATCAAATTCGACTTCCCAGAACAAAAAGTCAAGGTTGGGCTGAAAATTGACGAGGATGAAAGGGAGGCAATAAAATGCATTAATCCGGGAGAATAAGGACGTATTTGCATGGAGGATAGAAGACATGGAAGGAATCAGCGAGGAGGTCGCTGTGCACAAATTGAATGTTGATCCAATCATAACCCATGTCCAACAACGACCTAGGATATTCTCCCCCGAAAAATAGGCAGCGATCAAGGAGGAAGTTGACAAGTTACTCAAAGCAAACATCATTGAGGAAGTCTTTTATCCGACCTGGATCGCAAACGTGGTAATGGTCAAAAAGACAAGTGGAAAGTGGAGAATGTGCGTCAACTTCAGCGACCTGAATAAAGCTTGCCCTAAAGACGGTATTCACTGCCGAGGATAGATCAGCTTGTGGATGCAATGGCAGGCCACAAGATACTCAGCTTCATCGACGCATACTCGGGGTACCACTAGATATGCATGTGGCTGGCCGACCAGGAGTTAACAGCCTTCCGAGCAGCGGGAGCTATCTATTGCTACAAGATGATGCCCTTTGGGCTCAAGAACGCAGGGGCTACTTATCAACGCATGGTAAACAAGGTCTTTGGAGACCAACTGGGAAGAAACGTGGAGGCCTACATCGACGACATGGTTATCAAAACAAAACAAGCCAACTACATCGACGACCTGAAAGAAACCTTCTCAAATCTCAGAAAAAATAAGTTGAAGCTCAATCCAGCCAAATGTGCTTTCGGAGTAAAGGCAAGCAAATTCCTGGGATACATGGTGAATGAGAGAGGTATAGAGGCCAACCCGAAAAAAATCCAAGCCCTTGTCGACCTGAAGGCTCTCAGCTCGATCAGAGAGGTACAACGGCTGAATGGAAGAATCACGGCACTGGGGAGATTTATAGCAAAATCAGCAAAAAAGAGCCTTCCATTCTTCAAGACGCTGAGAGGAAGCAAGAAGTTCTCCTGAAATGAAGACTGTGATAAAGCCTTCACCGAGCTAAAAACTTATCTAAGCAGCCCGCCACTGCTAACAAGCCCGGCACCAGGAGAGCACCTCTACGTCTACCTCGCCGCCTCAGACAAAGCTGTCGTCGTAGTCCTACTAAGTGAAGGAGATGCAGTCCAGAGGCCAATATACTACGTCTCCCACGCACTCACAGATGTAGAGACAAGATATCTGAACATGAAAAAAGTAGTACTGGCCCTAATAATGACGGCACGAAAGCTGACTCATTACTTTCAGGCCCATGCCTTAACGGTATACATCGACTTCCCACTCAGGCAAATCTTTCATAAACCGGATGTGGCTGGAAGAATGTTAAAATGGTCAGTCGAGCTCTCAAAAGGGGGAAAAGTGCACATCGGCTCAAGGCCATTAACCTTCAAAGGGGACAACCCGGCGATGACCAACAGGTTCTCGTCCTGGACTATACCCTTCCAATCATAACACCGGACCTGTGAGTTGCCCTGTACACCCAAGGGGGCTTCCAATGCTTGTTTGGCCGACCTATCGTACTCATCGAGCTCGGCATAATGAATCAAAGTAAAGGGCTCCTCAGTTAGCACAGTAAAATTCCACCCAAGTCGGCTCTCGACCATAATGACCTTGTCGGCCCAGCCCGAGACCTTACCTGGGGGATCAGAAAACAACTTCACTCGGTAATTTTGGCTTTTAGGTTGGAGGCAGTTGTTATTACGGTCAAGATGAAAATAATGGCAAAAAAGGGTCAAGGTCAGCTCAAACCCCAGCACACGCGTACTCGTAATAAAACAGATGAGCACCCGCATAGTATTTCAGGTGAGATCGAGGGGGCGGTAGAGGTGATATAAAGAAACTCGCAAATAAAAGGGTCCAAGGGAAAACGGAGCCCTAGCTTGAAAAAGCTCAAGTAAAAACTAACTCGGCCCCTCGAATCCCACAGATCGGCCAGCCTAAGCTCAGGATCAGGAACATACCCACGATAATCTTCGAAGTTACAGGGATACTTCGATTGTTAGCTATTCAGGTCAGCGATAGTCATCTTATTTCTCTAATCTCAGAAAGCACGCCTCGCTATACCCCCGACCTCGACATCAGACTTGGATTTCCTTTTCTTGCTCCTGGGAGCTCGCAATGCATGATTAACATTCAGGTATAGAGAAGAAGAGGTCGAGGTGGTAGCCTTCGAAGGCCCCGCTGCCCTACTAGCCACCCGGTGTTCATCAAAATACAAGTACAGGAGTGTGAACATAGCGACGTCATACTTCTTGATGATCCTCATCGAGGTCCCAAAAGGAATATCGTCGACCCTGTAAGGGTCGTCGGCAGGAACAACCAGGTCGTCCAAATTTGCACCCTAAGCGGTAAGCAGGGCCTTGACCTCATTGGGCAGAACGACCTTCCAGTCGCCGTCCTCGGCTTATAGATCGCGTGCCCCTCTTGCGACCTGGCAAACATGGGACCCTCATTGGCACGTTTGATCCTTATGTTCACAGAAAGAGAACACGAGGAGGAAGAGCTCGCAGGGAGAATGGTTACGAAGAGAGGACACTATGACCTGGATAGATCGACCTAGACGGATTGACCTGGATGACAACTATGAGACGTACAAGACTCACCGGAACCCTAACAATCACATTTGCCGGAGCCCTACCTAGAATCCGACCGATCACCGAAAGAGAGGATAAAACAAGCGACGAACTTGAAAACATGGTACAAATGGAAGGAAATTGAGTAAGGATCAAAGGAAACTAACCTAAGGTCCTGATGAAGCAAGAAAACGCAAAGGAAAGCCTGAATCTGAGCTTTTGGAAGTTGGAAATAACTCGTCGCAAATCGCTTGTTCGCCGGAGAGATTCGAAGATTCTGGTAAAAGTGAAAATGAATAGTGGCATTATATAGGGGACTCGGAGTGGCCGGGTCGACCCACACAGAAGCACGCGGATCTCAGAACGACGTCGTTTCAAGCAAAGATATCAACCGCCAAAAATTTAAAATCGAAAAGATGCGCCGTCTAACAAGCCACGAACTCCGCGTCTAGTAAATGCGCACGATTCCCGAAGAAAGTACAAAGTCGAGCTAAAGCCATTCGACCTCGCATGGAACCGGACAGCTCGACACAGCGCATAATTACTTCACACCTCGAGGATAAATCCTCTCCTTGAGAAGTAGGGGGCTACTGAACGACCTAAGCCTTCAGTTGGACACGTGGTAGACATCGCGACTTTATAGGCTCCAGCTAGACATATGCCAAGGTGACACACCCTCCTGTTAACATGACGACCTGGGAATCACACCACGTCAGGGCGCTTACTTCGCTAGTATACTCTCCCAGCGCGCCGACGACATGGGCCCCACAGTACGACCTGGGGACATCCCAGCCCGACCACAACAGCATCAAGCGACCTGGACACATGTCAGGCCGATCGCTACCGCATTGGCATCGAGCGACCTGGATACATACCAGGCCGACCTCGATGTAGCCACTCTCAGCTCAGCAAAACAGAGTTGTTTACGAAATCACCTCTCGCTTGGGAAGAGTCGCGCTACAGCCCTAATATACATCAGTTCTAAGCAGACAAGGAAACGTAATCCAAAAGACATGTGAATTGATCATATTTCTCTCATTCCGAAACCTTAAAGGATTATGACTTATCTCCTTATAAATAAACACCTTCACAGGCCTCATAAGGTACATGCAAATTATTTGCTTACTAGATACTCTCTTAGCTTTACCTCTCCCACGAAGTATTGCTAATTCTCACGCCTAAGGGTTATCGCTGGGACTACCCAGCCCCCCTTACGATGTTCTTTGTTGATCACAGGCTTTCAAACTACTTACACTTCAAAGGCAATCCCTGCAACACAAGCTGGAATCCTACTAGACTACACACGTGGATCAGACACGGTCACTTACAACCTTTTTTGCATGATCAGATGTCATTTCTAAAGATGGGTTTGGCTACATTCTTCCTCAGATGAATGAATATGAGAACTTCTCCAGGTATAAGTCTTCTCCAAGTAATGATCACGACATAGTTTTATGTTTCCTCACCAAACTCTGTGCCCTTCCATGGAAATCTTGGTGGAATGCAGTGTGAAAAATCCATTCAATGACGAGGGGATGATGGAGGATAAAGGTATGAGTCAGGAGCCAAATTAAAATTGAACGATGCCATCTTTTTCTCAAGGAAATTGTGATAAATGTGAGGAGTGCTAAGGTGGGTGGGGATGAGGTAGAGGCATTAGAGAGAGAGAGAGAGAGAGAGAGAGAGAGAGAGAGAGAGAGAGAGAAGAGAGAAGGGGGAGGGCGAAAGAAGAAACTAATGAAGTAATGGGTACTCCCCTCCCCCTCCCTCTGTACAAATAGTCCACTGTTCTATTTTAGGATGTTTCACTTAACGAGTCTACTTTAAAAAATTTTGGTTACAATGACCATAACTTTTCATCTTTACCCTCCAATTGTGTCGTAAGCATCTTGGTTGTGTTTAAGTATTTTTGTAATTATAATCAACTTCAATGACACAGATATATTCCTTAATTAGTATAATTTAATCAATTACTAAAATGTCCTTAGTAAATATAGTAATGAAAATATTATTTAGTCAATTACTAAAATATCCTTAAAAATATTTAAATTAAATTTGAGTGGGGCTATTAACACCCAAATTTCTCTAAATACATCCCCTAATTTTAATTACAAAAATGTCGTTCTGTAAAAAGACTGTGATACCCTCACCTCTTCTAAATACAAACCCACTATTCCCCCCATTTTTCCCTCTCATTTTCAGGCACCGTCAGCCTCTGTTCTCCCTTCTTCTTTTTTTCTTTTCTTTCTTTCCTTCTTCCCTCCCCTCTCTCTTTTTTTCTTCCCTCTGAAATCTGACTGTCAAACCCACCATCTTCTTACAAATATTTCCCAAAAAATTTTCGTCCAACCATTGGTTGACCTAAACAACCGAGTGTTGTTCGGTCAACCATGGCCGAACGAGAAATTTTCAATGGGTTTTCAAAGGGAAGGGAGGAGAAGAAAAAAAAAAGAAAGAGGGAAGGAGAGGAACACATATTCATGGAGGGAGCGTAGGTCTAAGAAAAAAAATAAAGAAAAAAAGAGGGAAGGAGGGAGAGAGGGGAGGCGTACAGACTAGTTTTTTTTTTCTTCTTCATTTTTCCTTCTTTCTTCTTTCTTCCGCCATTCTACCGTGCGTGTGGATGAGGGGTTGCAGGTTAGTCTGAGAAGAAAAGAGAAAGAAAGATGAATAATTTAAGAAGAGGTAAAATAGGGAATATAGGAGGTGGTGTAGTAAGTATTTAGGTTTGTGTAAAATTAGTATGATAGGTGTATTAGAAAAATTGGTGTATTTAGAGAGAGTGAGGGTGTTAATAGCCCCAATCTTTATATTTTAGTTTTCTGAAAGAGAAATAAAAATAGGGAGAGACTATTTTCACTACAATTTTTGTTAATCCACTACATCATTAATTATTACATTAAACAAATACATATAACTACCCCTTAATTAATTACTTACCTTTTGAAATAGATTAATATATTTCTTATTTTCAAATTACCTTTTAATTCCTAAATATCAACAAAAAAGGTAGTATTATTTTTTCCATTAATATTTATTTTTAATAAATATGTTTTCTCAATTATATTTATGGCTCGTTTCTTGTTTCATTATAAAAAAATTTAATAACATTTATCGATCTAAATTTTAGAAAATATGAGAAATTTTATTACTAAAATAAAAAATTATAATTTAATTAAATTAAAAAAATTAAATAATATTAATATGTTAGGTATTGAATTGATTGTTGGTTTCAATCAATTCATAATTTAAAATTTGGAATCAATTGTTATAGGTAGACAAAATTTATTAAAACGTTACGATACTATATCACATATGATTTTACTATTAGATTAATTTGTTACAACTAAATCATTTAAAACGAACTGTGATTTTTTTTTTCAATAAGCAAAGATCAAATATTTTTTCAAAAGTTCGGTCGACAAAATATATCCTTATGATATTAGTTTTTCTATAATGCAACATGACTCCGGTCGTGAGTTTAATTAATTAACAATTTAAAATAAAAAATAATAATAATGTCGTTCATGTGAACTCTAATCAAAGACCATTTAATATATTTTTAATTAGAAAATAATATTAAAATATAACTTTGTTAGTTAATAATAAAGACAAGTAAGGGCTAAAATGGAATTTCACAAAATACTTTAAACAATTTATGTTTTTTCCCCACCACCCACCCACCCACCCACATCTTCATCCCCTTCCTTCGACCTCCTCCCCCCCTCACACCACCACGACCTCCACCCACCCCACATCACCACCACCTTCAATCTAAACTCTCTCTCTCTCTCTCTCTCTCTCTCTCTCTCTCTCTCTCTCTAATTTAGCTTTCATCTTTTGTGATTTTTTTTTTCACTCTCAATGGCGAAGGTAAGAAGTTCGAACTTAACAAATCTGAGGACGATTGCTGGGGACGACGAGAAATCATGGGTAGATCTGGGTTTTGATTTTGAACTGGGTTTCGTTTTTTGATTTGGTTCTGAATTTGGTTGATTTTCATAGTTGATATATGTTTGGGTATTTTTAGAGAGAGAGAGAGAAATCAAAGACGATGAAGACATTGCCACCGACGACTACAATTTGTTTCTCAGTCCATGGCGGTGGTAACTTTTCTAGATTTGCAAATTTGAAGCAGTGGGATTGAGTTGTTTCGAGCATCGTGGTGAGGTTTCTGGAGATTTCTTTTGGTCGTGTTTTTTGTAATGGGTCATTTTTAGCTTGTTTCTTGGTTATTCGGTTAATTTTTAATGGTGTTGGTGTTGGAGTTAGTGGTGAGAAAATGATGGGGTGGTAATGTCCGGTGGCGGTGGCGTAGAGGAGAAGAAGATAGTGGTGGAAGGTATGACTGGTGTTGGGAATAATTTAGATTATGGGATAAATTGAAAAATTAAAGGAAGGGGATGAAGATGTGTGTGGGTGGGTGGTGGGGGGGGGGAGAAATTGTTTAAAGTATTTTGTAAAATTTCATTTTAGCCCTTACTCAAATACACATAGGAGGCACATGACACACTTAACGAAAAAATACTAATGGCATCCACCAAAAGGACTATGCGTGTCTAATTTTGGTACTTTAGGGACTAAAATTTGAAAAAAATTTCTTAAGGGACTAACCGTGGAATGCTTAATAGTTAAGGGACTAATGGTGTCATTAACCCTTTTTTTAATACCATAAAGTGTGATGCGAATGAGATGGACATTTAACAGAAGAGTGGCGCTATTAATACCATAAAGTGTGATGCGAATGCGATGTACCCATCCTTCTAATACACCCATGTTACGTCTCAAGGTGCTCAAATAGGCTAGAAGGGGTGGTTGAATAGCCTATGTCCAATTTTTAAAAAATTATTTTGCAAAGTTACTTCACTTAAGTTTAGAAAGAATTTTGCAGCGGAATTGAGTGAAGTATATGACAAGTTCAAGATGGCTGATCTTGATAGAACAAGATCAGTTGTTCTCAAAGCTGTTGGAATTCTGTAAATTAATAAGTAATAGCACATCACAAGCACATAAAAGAGATAGACAAGAAATTTAATATGGTTCACACTTATAAATAAGTGCTACGTCCACAACCAAAGTGGTCAACTTTGGATTTGAAAATCGTGTACTAAGTTTTCCACTAGAATCTTTACAAGAGAGATCGCTAATGGATCGTGTACAAAAATTAGTTGACCAAGTGTTTGCAGGAGAATTAATATCTACAAAGATATAATTCTCGTGTGCTTTGAATGCTAGGGGTTGCAATCAATGAAGAGCTATAAAGACTAATCGTCTCAGTTTGGAGCTCTTCAAAGAATGTTTTTATAGATATGACTTTGAAGCTTTTAATGAACTAGCTTGAAGAAGATGAAGAATTCAGAGTTGTAAATTTTTAGCTGTTGATCCAGAGAGTTCTTCAATGCTTCAATAGAGTCTTCTATTTATACTTGGGAAAGCCATTATAGCCGTTAGAGATCTTTAGCATTTGGAGAATTTGAATTTAAATGCATTAAATGCTCTAATCTTGCTGTTGAGATCTGATAGGTAGTTCTGCCGGGTTCAGTCTGAATTCTGTCATTTTTCCAAAAATAGGTAGACAGTTGATGCAAGCAGAATGTTCTTTTTCTGAGATGAATGCCTAATAAGGAAAGAGTCTTTAATGAAGTTTGCAGGTTATCGTTGTATCAAAGTCAATGAATGACTTTGCCGATAGCTAAAGGCATATCTTCAGACAAGTCTAGATCAGACAATCCTTAGGTCTTCAACTTTGCTGATGAAGCTTGACTGAAACAAACTTGTCCGATGACTTAATGGACTCTGCTAATGCGAACTTGGCTGATGACTTGAAGACAGTGATCTGAACATGGCTGATATTCTACAGGCTATCTTCTGAAGACTGAGCTAATTACAATAAGCAATCCTAAGCTATTCAAGTGATGTCTAAGTACAAGTTGCCACTCTAACAGACACGCAGACCCATTAGTCACCTTGGGTTAGACTTAGGTTATGGAAACAAGCAAATCTATATAAAATACAACAACCCACCATAAAAATTCTACACCAACCTAATTTTTAGGGTTAATTACACCATTAGTCCCTCGATTATAGACTTTTTCACCACTAGTCCCTTAACAAATTTTTTAAAAATTTTAGTCCCTAGAGTACCAAAATTAGACACACTTAGTCCTTTTATTGGATGCCATTAGAATTTTTCCGTTAAGTCAATCAAGCGCCCAACACGTGACTTTGGTTAAGGGCATTTATGAAATTTCATGTGCAAGGCTTTAAAAAAAAAAGTGTTCTTAAGCATTGCAATAACAGAAAGAGTGTTCTTCAGCATTTACCAACCCATTTCCATAGAATTAACAAGATGAAATTCAAATTCGATCAATCGGAGTAGAATTAACAAAACGTGACTTTGGTTAAGGGCATTTATGAAATTTCATGTGCAAGGCTTAAAAAAAAAAGTGTTCTTAAGCATTGCAATAACAGCAAGAGTGTTCTTCAGCATCTACCGACCCATTTCCATAGAATTAACAAGATGAAATTCAAATTCGATCAATCGGAGTAGAATTAACAAAGCATATCAGCATTTCACATAAATTGGCTTTCGTTTTTCGATTAACAGAGCAAAGTTCAAACTTGGAAACAACGAAATCACACAATTCGATCCATTGATAGAACAGAGAAAGAGTTTGATTTGAAAAAAGAGTCCCACAGCAGCAACACAACAACGAAATCAAGTGATAATGGTGTCATTAACCCAAAAAAATACTTAAACAATCAAAAGTATCACCCATCACTTTCCTTCCCGTCTCTGACTCCCCCCAGCTCCGGCATCCCAATTCCGCCACCACCGACTTCAAAGGCTACGACGCCGACAACGACATTTGTGAACCACAAAAATCTTGGATCTCTAAATCTCATCGTCGAACCAAAACTGCCTTCCTTTTTGCGGTCTTGATCTATCAATCTATGCACTGATCGGCCCCACTTTCGACAACCTCTTATATGATATCGGTTATCGCCCGCTGCAGCCTCTCTATCGTAGCTATATCTCCTTCGACGGTTCTAAATCTTAATCGATTTAACTGACCTTTCTAGAGAGAGAAATCAAAACCCACAAAAATCTTGGATTTTCGAACAACACCTAGAAAATTTGTCCACTTATCAATCTTGGGACCTGTCCCACCTAAATTTGTCCCAAGAGCATCAATTTGGTAGAAATCATGAACCAAGATCGATATTTTCTCTAAGAATATTGACTTTGAAATTGTGGGTTGTGCAAAAGATTGGGATTGTGATCTAGGTTTTGGTTTTTTGGGGATTGGTTTGACCTTGACAACAATGGGTTTCGAATCATTGGTTGTGTTATGTATAGTTTTGATGGGTTTTACAGCTCGTTTGAACTTCTGGGTTATTTTCATTTTGCAGATTGATGAACAAATTGGAGGCGTTTTGCAGTGATGTGACAGAAAATTTGGGCGGTGAAGCATATAGGGGTGGAGTGGTTGGGGGATTTTGTAGTATTAAAGAACTCTTTATTTGTCATGAAAACAATTGTAGATCCTCACATATTGAAGAACCCATTTGAGAGAAATCAATAAATGGTAATGGAGGAGATTGGAGTTTTATGGGTTTGATTTGTAAAGAGGTTGAAGATGAGTTTGTAAAGTGGGGCTTGTGAAATTCCAATTTTGCCCTTTTACAAATGCACATGGGAGGCACATGGACAACTTAACAGAATTTTACTAACAACATCCATCAAAATGACTAGCCGCATGACTTTTTGATACTCTTGGGACTGAAATTAAAATTTTTTTGTTAAGGGCCTACTGATGAAATAGTTCATAGTCGAAGGACTAATGATGTAATTAACCCTAATTTCTAAATACACTACACATTTCCTATTTTACCCCTCTCAATTAAACCTAACCCACCCTCCCCAAACCCTCACCCTCACCCCAACACACACACACACATGGCAGGAAACCCCTCTCTCCCTCATCACCCTCACCTCCGGCAGCCTCCCCTCTCTCCCTCATTGTCGAATTTTTTTTAAAATGATGGTAGGTTTGGGAGATGGAAAAAGGTGAGAAGGGAGAGGGGAGGGGATGAAGGAAAGAAAGGAAAAAAAGGGGGGAGAGAACTCAGGTAGCAGAGGGAGAGGGGACTGGAACTGGAAATAAATGGGGGAGGGGGGCGGGTCGCTACTG
The DNA here is from genome assembly GCA_016624345.1 of Platycodon grandiflorus. NCBI lineage: Eukaryota > Viridiplantae > Streptophyta > Magnoliopsida > Asterales > Campanulaceae > Platycodon > Platycodon grandiflorus. The sequence continues at coordinate 14,445,057 of CM028363.1, forward strand.
TTGCGATGGAGAAGGAAGGGAAGAAAATGGATTTGAAAAATAAAGAGTGGCGCTATTAGCACCACCTTTTTCTATTAATACACCCCCAAATTAAATTATAAAAATGTCATTATATTATTAGACATAAATACCCTTTCCCTACTAAATATATCCACCCTTATATTAAGACACCTCCTAAACCTCTAAATACATCATCTAACAATTATCAATGCACAATCCTCCAGTTCCATACATCGTTACCAAGGATTATACGTTATTGCCAAGGGACAATCTCCTTACTTCATTCCTCTCCTCTACTCACTTCAATTCTTTCCTACGTTAACTTCATTATACTACAAATGTTTCACTTCACTTTGATTTTTTTCATGCATTTACGTATGTCTGGGTCGGGATTTGTTCGGCATTGGTCTGCAGAACACCACAGTGGTGTTCGGGAAGCACCTGCAGAACATACCAGTGGTGTTCGAGAAGCACCTACAAAATACCACAGTAGTGTTCGGGAAGCATCTGCAGAACAGTTGGGGTTACAGAACATCACAGGGATGTTCGGTAAGCCATTGCCGAACACCACTGTGGTGTTCCTCAAACCAGTCCCAAACCGAAACTGAGAAGAAACCCAATATATCCCATATACATTGCAACTAAAATTAAATTTAACACAAAAATTGAAACGAAATTGCTATTTAAACATAAAATACATTTCATACTTAGGGCCTTCCTCATCTTGAAATTAGAGTTGCTTTTTTTCTTCTTCTTCCTTTTCTTATTCTTTCTTCTTCCTTGTCTGCTGGGGGGTTTGCGAATTGGGGGGTTTGCAAATTGTTGAGTTTGAAATTGGGGGCTTTGAGAAGCAATGGAAGTTGAAGTCTGGTTCTCACGATGTTTCTACTAGCGGCAGTGTTGTGTTTTGATTGTTGTATGGTTGGTGTATTAAGAAATTGGGGTGGGTGTGATGATATTTGGTGGGTGTATTGAGAAAGAAATAATGAGTTAATTGAGAGGGGTAAAATAGAAAATGTTGGGTGATGTATTTAGAAATTATGTTGTTGTAAAATTAGTGAAGGGGGTGTATTAAGAGAAGTGGCGTATTAATAGGAAAAGGTGGTTCTAATAGCGTCACTAAAAAAAAAAAAAAAAAGAGTATTAATGTATTTTTAAACAAGGGTTAATGACACTACTAGTCCCTCGACTATGGCCGATTCTACCAGTACTCCCTTAACAAATTTCTTTTAAATTTTAGTCCCTTGAATATGAAAATTAGATACGGTTGGTCCTTTTGTTGGATGCCGTTAGTATTTTTTCGTTAAATCTGTCATGTGCCCATCACGTGCCTTTGGTTAAGGGTATTTATGGAATTTCACGTGCAAAGATATATTCTAATACTTAAAATAATATATTATTTTCTCTCTCTCCCCCCACCCCCCAACTTTCTAACTTCAACTCATCTTGGTTCAAATCCCCTCACTTGAACGGCTCAAACCCACCAATCACAGAAATCAATCTCCAACTTTCTAACTTCAACTCATCTTGGTTCAAATCCCCTCACTTGAACGGCTCAAACCCACCGATCACAGAAATCAATCTCCCATCAAGAAACCTCACTGGTATTCTCTCATGGAGATTCTTAAGAAACATGTCTCACCTTCACACAATTGATATCTCCAACAATTCCCTCAAAGGCTCTGTTCTAGGCTGGTTTTGGTCAATCCCAACCTTAGTTCAAGTCAACCTCTCTAACAAGAAGCTTGGTGGCATCATTGGGTTTCGACCCAGTTTAGATTTGGCTCCATTTTCTTCAATCCATGTTCTCAATCTTTCAACCAACAGGTTCACCAACTTTGCTCATCTCTCCATTTTCCCTAACCTCACAGTTTTTGACCTTTCTCACAATACCCTCAATTTTCTTCCTTTTGGGATTATTACCTTAGCCAAACTTCAACATCTTGACATTTCAAGCTATAACATTTCAAAAAAATTCAAAACCCATTTCAAGTCTCCAAGAAATTAGGCCCATTCTCATTTGAAACGGAATCGGGGTCATCTTGGGTAGCTGACATCAGGGAGGCCGTCGTCGGCGCCGGTAGTAATGTTCGAGAAGCCGTTGATGAACCTGACATTCGAGGACCTGATTGCGGCTACGTCACACTTCGGGAAAGAATCCTTGCGGCGAAGGAAGGTGTGGCCCGTTCTGGTATCTTGCCACCCCCACCACCATCGCCCCATCTATGGCTGCCCTTCAAGGGTTAGCGACCCTCTCCCATCATCGCCCCCTTCTATGGCTGCCCTTCAATTGCACTTCAATCTATATCTCAACCCCGTCACTATGGCAATTTGCAGATTGCCCGCTCTATGGCCACTGCGTGTGTGTTTGTGAGTGAGCTGTAGTCGTCGAACTTAAGTCGCCGTCACCAAAAAAGAATGTTACAACAACCAAACTTCAACATCTTGACATTTCAAGGGAGTTAGATAGAGATAAGACATTTGTGATTTGAGGAGAGAGAATGATAAGGTGTGTATGTAAGGCCGGGGAAGAAGGTGAACAAATCAGATCTCATCCAGATCCAATGCAATATTGGTGGTGAATGTGTTGTAATTTCCAGTTTTGGAGCTACAAAGATTTTTATTTTTCTTGATTTCCCTTGACTATGGTGATGTGGGGTGGGGCGAGGTCAGGTGGTGGTGTGGGGGGGGGAAGGAGGTCAGTGAGGAAGGGGATGAAGATGAAGGAGGGGAGGGGGTTTGCCGAAGATGATAAGGCTCTATTCTTTGCTGCTACTGCTTTGAAAGAGAATTAGGGCTTTTTGATTTTGATTTTTTATTTTTTTTATATATAGAAAAAAGAATTTTTCATAATATTCTTAAAAAATGACATGTGCATCACACATGATTGACTTAACAGAATTTTACTAGTGGTATCTATCAAAAGGACTAGTCGCATGACTTTTTGATACTCTTGGGACTGAAATTTGAAAAAAATTTATTAAGAGATTACCGGTAAAATCGATCATAGTTGAGGAACTTGTAATATCGTTGACCCTTTAAACAATGATATTTTTATAAGAGAATTGCTATTCCAACCCCCAAAAATGCTAAGTATACCCATTTACTTAGTTCACCCCCTTCAAACATTATACCACCTATATTACTAAGTATACCCCAATTTTTTTTTCCTATTTTACCCTTTAACAACCCATTTTTTTCCAATTCAATCTCAACCCATCTCTTTCTCCTCCACTCCCCCCGCCTCCAAAGAAAAAAAAAGAAAAGAAAAGGAAACCCTCATTTTCCCTCCGTAGTCCATGATTGTCATGATGAATTCTAAACTGACTCTGCAATGTAGACATGGAAAGCTGGGCTTCTATCAAACCTTATAAAAGTTCCATTTCTATTGCTTTCTTGAAACACACATTTTGGTTAGATTTTTTAATAATTTTTTAAATTTTTTAGGAAAAACTGCGACCGTAGTGTGCAGCACCCCTCGGCCGCACACCCTAAGGAATGTGCGGCACTGGTCCACCGCACATACATTAGGGCGTGCGGCTGTCCGCCGCACATACCTTAGAGCGTGCGGCCGGGGGTGCCGCACAGTATCTTAGGGTTCTTAATAATTTTAAGGGTAATATAATTTTTTAAAATTGTGACAATTTTATAATAATGGTAAGGGGTATACTCAGCAAAATGGGGGGTGGGAATAGCACTGCTCTTTTTATAATTAATTTTTGGGACAATATTAATAGGAAGGGGAGAGTTAATGGCGCTGGAAAGACGGTGAGCAGTAAAAATTGTAGCGTGCTTAGTTTGCTTAGTTTGGCGCAGAAGCTCCATCAATGGGGGATTCAAACCCAAACCCTAGTTGTAGTTTGAGATGTCCGCACTGCGCTGGTCCTCTCTCCAAGGAGCTGGTAACTCCTACACCTACTTCACCCTCTACTACGTTGTTCAATTCTACTTTGCTTTACTCTTCTCAACTCCTTCTCAATTCTCATGGATTGGGGCACTGGCAGGAAACTAGTGATTGGACTGTCGCTCCCCTTATTCGCGATAGCTTTTCTATGGTACCCTTTTCCTCTTTCCTTTAAATATATATATATATATATATATATATATATATATTTATGGTCTCTCTCTCTCTCCGTAGTATTTTTCTCTCATTTTTAACAATTCTCACCTTCAATTGTCTTGTTTTTTATTTTATTTTTCTCTCTCTCATGTTTGTACTTGTAGATTGGTTCTGCTGTTGGTGGCGTAGCAAGTGCTTTCTACGGATTTAATCATGGTATGTATCCTCTCCTCTCTAATTATTCGCTTCTGCTGTACTTGTACTTCTGTATTTCTTTTTTTAAATCTTTTATCCCACCCAATTTCTTATAGGAATTCAACCGTAATTATATTAAACCCTTAAGCTTAAACCTCAATTCTTTTTTGCAAAACTTGGTTTCGTGGCTCCCTACACTTCATGATTTTCCTTTAATTGACCTAATAGTTAATGGTACACTGCAATTTTGATGTAATTTGGTCAATTCAGGACTTCTTTAGTACTTGTCTATGACTTGCACTGAACCCATTGGGGTTTGTTCTGCTTTTCTTTATCTATCTTTCTACCCATTGATTATACGCCTAGCTATGATACTTGGCCTTTGAAGCTCAAACTTTCAATGCAGTGAATGTCATTCCAATTAGTAAATGGTTAAAATTAAAAATGAAATAAAATCTTCTAATTGTTAGTCTATATTGACAGCGTAACATGGACAACAAACTTTATCGTAAGTTGTAATTCCTTCTATTTTTTAACACTTACCCGGAATGTGATATTCCGATCGCTGCTTACTTTTACCACACCTTTATTATTGCTTCTTCTTTCCAGAGTTCTCATGTCATCCAAGAATGATGTTATTCCAGGGAATACCATTCATAAATGCATCTTCATCTTTTGATTATAATGTTTTATAATATGCATCTGTTACTTATAATATATTGTATCTCAACTTAGCCTTCTTGAGTCTATTCTCGAAATACTATTAATTGATGGCTAAATACTTCTCATCCTTGCTTTTACATTATCTCCATTTTTTTAGCGATGCCAATTGTTCAGAGGCGGGTTAAAGGACCAATGTGGTTGCATTTTCTCATCGGAGTAAGTGCATCTCTTGCATAATTTTTTTTTTTTTTTTTCCATCCACTTTCTACAAGGGATTTAAAGGTTTTCTCTTCAAGGTGTTTTACCTTGACCACTGGTCTTTTGAGGATATCATACTGTAATGAGTTGGTTAATATTGGTGAAATTTATATGATGTGTTTGGTATGGTGTTTTTGTGGTTGGTTTTTGGATTTTCATTTTGTAATGATTGAAGAAAAAGTAAGAGAGAGATAGGGAGAATGGTGGGGCTAAAGAGAGAAAGTCAAAAACCAAAGACCATAGTGCCTAAATCTTGCAAGGAGAATAGACCCATAAAGTTGTTTCTTGCTTCTTCCAACAACTTGTTGAGTACTCCATCTGTCCCAAAAAAAGAGTTGCATTTTGACTTTTCAAAATTAATTTGATCACTTTTAAGTTAACATACTTTTACTTAGCTGTAAAGATTAATCCTATAACTTTCGTAAAATACTCTATATTACTACGAGTCTCATGTTTTATAATTATTGAAAGAAATTAGTAAATCCACATCAAATTTTCATTTGAAAAAAAGGGAAGTTCACTTTGAAAGTCTAAATGCAATTTTTTTTTTTTTTTGGGGAAGGGGGGGTGGGTGGCGGAGCGAGTACTTGATAAGTTTAAGGATGTTCTTTCATGATAATAAATTCTTCCAGATAATGAAAACCTAAGATCTGCAATAATTTTGGGTCTTCCCTTCCCTTATTCTTCCATTGCTGTGTCTCTTACTGGATTAAGTAAGCACTCCAATTTCTGCCAAATCAAAACCAGGGCATAAAGATCTTGTTTCACTTCTCGTTTACAAAAATTTTGGCTTTCTTTCCCCCCATATGGGATGATTTACGCTTCCGAGCATCTCCCCCGCTTTTCAATCCTTCCAAACCCTCCTTTACTTTTTGATTTATCTATCTAGAATTCATCATATGTTTGGTAGAAAGCAGTTCGAAAACTATGGCTGACTACAGTGGCATCTCATGACGACAAAGTCAAGTATTTTGGGGGGATTGAGTGTGGTTTTTCCTCTTGGGGTTTGGAAGTGATTGATCAATTGTGTTTTCTATTTTTTATCCTTAGGAGGTTTTAACAGTCTAAACTCCTACTAACTTTTTAACGTCACTATTGTTAACTGTTTGCGAGTTCTTACCCATCTTTCTTTGTTGTAGGCCCCACATGTGATAGTTTTCTCTTCCGCTTGTGTCTATTACTGGATTAAGTAAGCACTCCAATTTCTGCCAAATCAAAACCAGGGCATGAAGATCTTATTTCACTTCTCGTTTACAAGAGTTTTGGCTTTCTTTCCCCCCATATGGGATGATTTACGCTTCCGAGCATCTGCCCCCTCTTTTCAATCCTTCCAAACCCTCCTTTACTTTTTGATTTATCTATCTAGAATTCATCATATGTTTGGTAGAAAGCAGTTCGAAAACTATGGCTGACTACAGTGGCATCTCATGACGACAAAGTCAAGTATTTTGGGGGATTGAGTGTGGTTTTTCCTCTTGGGGTTTGGAAGTGATTGATCAATTGTGTTTTCTATTTTTTATCCTTAGGAGGTTTTAACAGTCTTAACTCCCATTAACTTTTTAACGTCACTATCGTTAACTGTTTGCGAGTTCTTACCCATCTTTCTTTGTTGTAGGCCCCACCTGTGATAGTTTTCTCTTCCGCTTGTGCAGGGCTAGCAGGTTAGAGTTTCTCATCATAGTGATTTCACTTGCTTCTTCATTTGAACACCTTTTGTGAATTTTCCTTTATTTTAGTAAATGATATTGTGGCAAGTATTTTAATTTGCAAGGTGTGAAATGTCTATTAGTCCTGCCGATGTTCTAGTTGATTGTAATTGTTGATCTAATCGTGTATCTACACATGCAATACTTGTTGTTCTTCCTGCTTCCATCAACTCAAGAAGGCGTTGCCCTTGTCCTTGACTACTGGGTCAGTTGTCCCTATAATATAAATAGACAATGTTTTATCTAACCATGGTGGATTTCACACGACATTATCATGTGTTCTTATTTTTGTTTTCAACTAACAAATGAAATTGTATCAATGATTGGTAAAATTTTATTTTGGTGAAAAAAGATCATATTAAAGAGAGTATAAACGGATGAGAAATCTGCCTAAGAAGAAAAATGCAATTACTGAAGAGACAAGATAAAACACAGAACATAAGTGCTCTCCCCTCATGTGAATGTTTGAAATAGCCCCCTCGAAAAGCTTCCTGAGCCAAACTCATAGAGAAGGAAGAAGACAGTGCCCCAAAGAAGAGCTGAGGGAAAGACTGATCCCAAAATATTCCAGATTTCTTCCTGTTCGGTGACTCCAAAGAATAGCAAAATCATGTTATTGGGACTATGACGATAATGAGAGTATCAAGGGAGCAAGCTCCATTTGAATCTTCATCATTGAAGTTACAGAAACAGTGGATATTGCAGGATGAAGACAACCCCACCCCTGTACACACACATACAAGTTGCCATGCACCCACATTGTATGTTCTAGATTTAAGTACGCCAATAATATGATTCAATATCGAGAATTTTGTAGAGAGATCCCGGTGAATGAAATTGTTGGAACATCATCTTTCTTCTATAATGGCATTTCTATCTTTCTATTGGAACTACTGAACTGAACCCTGTTTGAGCAACTAGTAGGAACATAAGAAAGCTTACGACAGACAAAACTTGAAAATTATAAAATTAATATTAATTTTAAATGAGATCTTGTTAGTGTCTTCATAATCCAAACCAACAGACCGGGAAAAGGAAAGGAAATCATAAATACTAACCTTCTTTTTTTTTTGGTGAATTAAATGCTACATTTTAATTCGAAACAGATCTGCCACTGCTATCAAAGTATCGCCCTTTAACCAAGAAGAAGAAATTATCACAGATGAGTTATGTTGTCAAATTTTAGCCATCGTCTCATTATTGGGACCGGATACGCTGTTAGCACCTGTAAAGTATTGTAAAGGTGACAATTATATATATATATATATATATATATATATATATATATATATATATGGGAAGTATTCCTCCGCTTAAAATGAGTGTTCACATTTTGGTTCATGATCATGAACAAAAATGGGGGCTCTTTTTGGGACAAACAGAGCACATCTCATAAGAATGGGAAGAAAATTATTACTCACTCTGTCTCAAATGAGTGTCCATTTTTGTTGATGATCATGAAGTAAAGTCATCCCTGAGTAGTATTAGAAAAGAAATGGTATTGAATGAATAGTGTGTAGTTTCATACCTTTTGGGTAGTGGACCGTGGTGGAGCAGAGGCGAAGTATAAAACAGTTTTTTCTGCTCTATATTGAAAACTTGAGTAGTGGTGGGTGGTTATCAGTAAGGATGGAGACGAAGGTATTATGATTGTCAGTTATCATTGGAGATTAGTAACTTGGATAACTCCAATAGAAGTTTATCTCTATAGTAGTATATATTGACATATGTATCAATTTTCAGTATGTCATGTAGGATCTCTTATCCAAGCCTGTTTGTCGAGCATTCTACTTTACTTCCTGTCTCTCTTTTGAATTGCAGTGAGTGTGGCTGAGAGGTTAGAGAAGATTATGAGGGATTTTCTATGGGAGGGGATGGCTGAGGGTGGTATAGTGGGATAAAGTATGTAAGTCTAATAAGGAGGGAGGTTTGGCTCTTGGGAATCTGGTTTGTCAAAAGATTTCTCTTGTGTGGAAGAGGCTTTGGCATTTTCCCCGAGAACCACAATCTATTTGGCATAAAGTGATTAAGATAAAATTTGGCATGCTTCTATCACTCATAGAAGCCATAGAATCCGTCGGGAGTTTATTCACGAATACTATCCTTTGTTTATTTGTCTTACCCAATTAAGGGTTGGGGACGGTGCTCATGGGCGATTTGGGAAGATGTTTGGGTGGCTGATACCTTGCTCCAGTTGGCTTTTCCCTGATTATATCGCTTGTCCTCAATTCATTTTGCTTCAATATCCTGTATTCTAGGGATATGAGTAATGGTGTTTCATGGGATCATCACTTCTTTTGGAATCTTAATGATCCAGAGTCTGTGGTTTCTTCACTTCTTGATACTTTGTCCTGAGTTCATTTATCTCATGTCTCGGATTCTCAGTCTTCAGTATCTCAGGGTTCGGGGTTGTATTCTTGTCGATCCTTCTTGACTCATTGATTCAGTCTCCTGAGCCAGAGTTGTTCCCTCTCATCTTTCATTTGGAAAGCTTGGGTTCCTTTTTAAATTAGGGCTTTTACTTGGTCCTCAGTGCTTAACAAACTGAATATGAATGGCATGCTTCAATTGGGCAAACCTTACAAGAGGATATCTCCGAATTGGTGTGTAATGTGCAAGTCCTCCTTTGAACCTCACGACAATTTATTCCTTCGTGGTGAAGGGGCATGATACCTTTGGCACATGCTGTTTGGGATGGTGAGGTTTGGGTCTGCCCTAGTTCTATCTTGGCTTTCCTTCAGGATAATTTTCATGGTTTTGGGAGTAAGGGAGATAAGAATTTGTTATGGAAGTGTGGGGTCTTTGTGGTTTTATGGTGCATTTGGACGGAGAGTAACACCCAAATTTTCAAGGGTCAGAGCTTGTCGACGGTGGTCCATTTGGCTTCTCTTTGGGCAGCAGCAAGAGGCGCCTTTTGTGGGTTCCCTTCCTGGTTATTCAGAGAGATTGGAAGGCTCTGCTTTTTTAGTCTATTTACTTGAGTTTTAGCTTGTTTTACTTTTTGTTTGCCTTTCTTGTTGAATCTCTCATCCATCTTTTGTAATCTAGCTTGTTTCTAATATATACTCCCTCCGTTCCACGCAAAGAGTCAAAAGTAGACTCTTTGCATGGAACGGAGGGAGTATTCTTTTTTCTTATATGTATAAGAAAAAGGGTAGGAAAGGGCAGTAGCATACGTTTCAGGTTATATGGGAGGGATATTGTGCTCTCTCATTGGGGAGGTCTTGGTTAGTCCTTCTATGGGAGGGATATTGTGCTCTCTTATTGGGGAGGTCTTGGATGTGTGGATGGTCCAGGATTATGGCAGGGCTGGATTTTTGCTATGCTTTTGGTGCATTTGGATGCCGTGGCTCCAGAATTTTCAGAGACCAGGTTTTGTCTGTGACGCTCTTGTTGGACAGAGTTGTATTTCTGGCTTCTCTTTGGGCGTCAGCTAGCGGAGCTTTCCGTGGGGTTCCATTTTCAGAGATTTGGTGTTATTGGAACGCGTTGCATTTTTGTATCTCTGATGTATTTTTTTTTCTTTTTCTTCTGTTTCTGTTTTGACGGACTTCTCGTCTGTCTTTTTTTTTTTACTTTCTTCTATTTTAATCTAATTGATTCTTTTCTGATCCAAAAATTAGATAAAATATTGTGCTTTTTCAACTTTTTAATATTTTTCTTCTGAAGACTTCTTGTTGAAGCTCTGAGTTGACGTACTTTACAATTGGGCTTATATTTGTGCAGGTGGTGCCATTCCAGCACTTGCACAACTTGTGTCTTCGTCATATCATGCTGCAGTCTCATCTCCGTCACTTCATGCTGCTCCTCCACAGGATGACTAGTTAACAAAATCCAGAACATCCTCAGCTCTGTAATTTAATTATTAGGGGAGAGAAAGGCACTGGTCTTGAACCCACCCCCTTCCTTTTGGTCATGGACACAACTTGCATGAACTGCTACCACGAACCAGCAAGGGTTATCTAGGTACATGTATGAAAATCACGCTTGAGTCAGCTTGCTGTGATCCCGCGAGCACAACTAATGTGATGAGGAAATCTTTCAGATGTATGGGGTATCTCCTTGGCGCTTTTTTATTTTTTGGTCTTCTTGTTCGTTTTTAATTATACTGTTAACTGTTGTTGATAAAAAGAAAGGACTACTAATGTAATGTGTTGGAAGTTGTTTTTTGTAAATTGTGAGGAGGAGGATATATATTATGCTGCCCGTAAGGTATAGCTGTTTCCAAGAGCAAACGATCTGAGTAAAAAAAAAATGCAAGTGATCTTGTAGTTGATGGATGCCATGACCATGACTGAGCTTGTAAAATTCATGCTTTGATCAAATAAATGGTCAGGTTAGGTATGATGCAATGAGCTTGGCCTATCCCCATTCAAGTAAAATTTGTATGGCCAATTTGTTCACCATCTGCTGCTGGGATGTTTCGTTGTTGTTGGAATAGACGTAGTAGACGACGACGAGGAGGAGAAGATTGGTGCAATATTATTATATTTCCTTGTCAGCCTTTTTTAATTACAAATTGTAAAATGTGAAAATGAAGAAAAAAAAAAAACTAGGGTGTAGAATAGTGCTGCTGCTGCTGCTGCAGAGAACGAAACGCAATGTGCATTTGCAGCCAGCCAATAAAAATGTTGCAGGGGGGGTTAGTACATTATTGATAGAAAGAAATAGGAGGAAGCATAATTCCAAATTCCAAATGCTCTTTCGATGTGAAGTGATGAGAATTCAACTCATCCTTGGTGAAATAAAGAAAGAAAGAAAGCTCCTCCATCCGCAAAGCATCTGCTTTCATTTGAAGCAAAGCAGCTATTATTATTATTTTACGTATTACATATATATAATCTCTCATCTATATATATATATATATATATATATCTGGAATTGAAGTTAACACCATATAATAATAAATAATATACTCCTACCATTACTACTTTCTAGCCAATCTTTTCTTTTCACACGATCCTTTCCTTTCCTGTCACTTTGGCATTGCAACCACATGCAGCTCAATCTTCAAATCTTTACAATTCATGCCAATAAGTTTACTATTATTATTCAAATTTTATTTTTTTTTTCATTTAATTTTACTCTCCACATTAATATATGTATTTTTGTTATTATCACCAACTTCAAAAATATCAATAATTTTCTTAATTATTAAACTTTTAAAATGTAAATACAGTAATAAACTGTTTAATTGAAATTAATTGGAAACACACACACACACACACACACTAGTTAGTTAGTTTTCCAACAAGAAGGGAAGGGAAGGGAAGGGAAGGGAAGGGAAGGGATGGGTGACAAAAATTACTCCTCGTGTGATTAATTGCTACCTTAATTAATTAACGAGGGATCTTCTTGTTCTTCTTTTTCCTTCACATCATAATATTACTCCACTCACTGTCTTGTCTTGGTTCTCAAGCAAAGCAATATTCTTCTTAATATTGTTGCCAAATTAAGTTGCCGCTCGCTGATTAAATAAATAAACTTATTTCTTTTTTTAAATAAAAAATAAAATAATAATTGATAAGAATATGGAGCTTTATTTATTTTAGTACGTTTTCAATTAGTATAACTCAAAAATTCTTCACAACCTACGTAAAAGATTTTTATTCTTGAAATAAAACAAGTCTTGTACTAGAATATTTTTTTTTTTTTTAAATTTTATTTATGTATATAAAATTTCAAAAAAAAAAAAAAAAAGGGTGAAGAAAAGTGAAGTGGTAGGTTAGGTTAAAATAGGGAACGGGGAAACCGGAAAAAGGAAAGGGCAGGCATGGCATTGAATTAAATTAATAAAACACCAAAAAGGAGAAGGAAAAAGGAAAGGGTTTTGTGGGTTTTCTTTTTCAACACTCAAGCATGCTAAAGCTATTCTCTCTCTCTCTCTCTCTCTCTCTCTCTCTCTCTCTCTCTATATATATATATATATATATATATATATATTTCCTATAAAGGCCTTGTTTCTTTGCTAGTAAAGTCGTGCCTCCAGTCCAATCCATAGGTCTGTCTTTAAACCCCGGCCCTTTGTTTGTTTCTGCTTAAACCCTCTCTCTCTCTCTCTCTTGTTCTTCGAGCCTCCCTCCCTAGTCCCTATTCCCTTCCTTCCCCTCTAAAGAAGAAGAAGAAGCAGCAGTATCAATGGCTGCCGTTGTCGAGAGAGATCAGCCTCTCCTCTCCCGCTGTTTACAACCCATCAATGAAAGCATCAATACTACTAATGGTAGCAGCAGCTGCTGTAACAAGGCTCCTAAACTAGAGAATGGCACTACGCCATCGGCCGTACTGAAGCAGCAGCAACAGAACACCCCAACAACAGAAGCAGCAGTAGTGATGATGAGGAGGCCCAAAACCAAGATAGTTTGCACGTTGGGACCGGCGTCAAGGTCAGTGGAGATGATTGAGAAGTTACTGAGGGCTGGGATGAATGTCGCCCGTTTCAACTTCTCCCATGGATCTCACCAATACCACCAGGAGACTCTCGACAACCTCGGCACCGCTATGCTCAACACCCGCACCCTCTGTGCCGTCATGTTAGACACCAAGGTACTATATATGTTCTTGGCAATTATTCGAGCAACACAAATTTATGTTTCCATTACGTGATATGATTATCTGTCTTTATCTCAGCCTCAGATCATTTAGCTAGCTTTACTTGGCTTTTAATTGCCTAGATTTGATTTCTTCAGTTGGAACATTAATTTCATTACCCAAAGACCAAAAAAAAAAACTCCAGTTTTTTTGCTCAAGTTGAATCCAATTCTGTGGGTCTTAATTGGAAGAAAACCTCTTTTTTGTTCAACTTTTTGAATATTACTGTATTATATTTTGGAAAGGCCACAACCTTTTTTGCTTTTTGAGTAAATTGACATGGATTTATAATGTCAATGAGTATGTATATTACTTTTACATGACCAGGGTAGGGTAGCTATTGCCAAATTAATTAAACTTGTTTAATTATCAGATTAAAATTTTTGAAATGCATGATGCTTGGCTGAAATTCTTTTACTGAAACACTGTCAATTAGATCTCTGAATAATTAGTATTAACATACAGGGTCCAGAGATACGAACTGGTTTCTTAAAGGATGGGAAGCCCATCCAGCTCACACAGGGTCAAGAGATCACCATCTCCACTGATTACAGCATCAAAGGCGATACAGGTATCATCTCTATGAGCTACAAGAAGCTGGCCGAGGACTTGAAGCCAGAGAGTGTTATTCTCTGCTCTGATGGAACAATCACCTTCACAGTCCTGTCCTGTGACAAGGAACTTGGCCAGGTCAGGTGTCGCTGCGAAAACTCTGCTCTTTTGGGCGAGAGAAAGAATGTCAATCTCCCCGGTGTTGTTGTGGATCTCCCAACCCTCACTGACAAGGACAGAGAGGATATCTTGCAGTGGGGGATCCCTAACAAGATTGACATGATTGCTTTGTCCTTTGTCCGCAAAGGTTCAGACCTTGTCGAGGTTCGGAAGCTGCTTGGAGAGCATACCAAGACTATTCTCCTTATGTCAAAGGTTCGGTCCTAATTCTTACAGTATTTCCCTTGCATTCATATTTAAGGGTTTAAAGTGAACTGATTTGGACTTTTCATGACGGTTACAAGATATCAAAACCAATAAAAGGTTCATTAAAATCCTACATAATTTTCTACTTTTTCAACGCACTTACATTAGTCAAACATTAAATTCAACTATAGGATTTTTTTTCGAACTTGTGATTGCCTCATGTAGTCATTGAATTTTTCATGGTCTGACAGGTTGAAAATCAAGAAGGGGTGGCCAATTTTGATGAAATTCTGGCTAACACTGATGCTTTTATGGTGGCTCGAGGTGATTTGGGAATGGAGATTCCAACAGAGAAGATCTTTCTTGCACAGAAAGCGATGATACGCAAGTGCAACATACAGGGGAAGCCAGTGGTTACAGCTACTCAGATGTTGGAGTCCATGATCAAGTCTCCACGACCTACACGAGCTGAAGCTACCGATGTTGCCAATGCAGTTCTCGATGGGACTGACTGTGTTATGCTTAGTGGTGAAACAGCTGCTGGGGCTTACCCTGAACTCGCTGTCAAAACCATGGCCAGGATTTGCATTGAAGCAGAGAATTATCTGAATTTTGGGGAAGAATTCAAAAGAGCTATGGTAACTGCACCCATGCCAATGACTCCATTAGAGAGTTTGGCTAGTGCAGCAGTCCATACAGCTATTTCCTCGAGGGCAACTCTGATCTTAGTCCTAACCAGGGGAGGAAGCACGGCAAAGCTGGTGTCTAAGTACAGGCCAAGTATGCCAATCTTGTCTGTGGTAGTGCCTGAAATAACTACGGATTCATTCGAGTGGTCATTCAGTGATGAATCTCCAGCAAGGCATGGACTAATATACAGGGGCGTGATTCCTATGTTGAGCTCGGGCTGCACTAAAGCTTCTCATGACGAGTCAACAGAAGAGGCAGTGGAGTTTGCTATTCAAGATGCAAAAGCTAGACAACTCTGCAAGCCTGGAGACTCAGTAGTTGTGTTGCAACGTTCTGGAGATGGGATTATTAAGATCTTGATTGTTAAGTGATGGGATTGGATTGAGGGTTATTTTGACCCTGGTGTACGACACTATGCAGTTTTTGCGTCCAATTTTGGTAGTAAATTTTTTTTTTTTCCTTTAATGGTGATTTTAAGGGAGGATTGAGGCTTATAATTTGAATCCAGTAGCAACGATGCTTCCTGGTTATTTATTGATTTCCACTCAGATGATGTTACAGAGGTCATAATTTTTCAGAATTTCGTTTTTCTCCGAGTAATGATTCCATTTTATTCTAGCACCATTACAGCTTACTGAGTGCTGATCTTTTGGGTACAAATTGTATTTGAACTAAGCTTGTAATTGAATCTTTAGGTGGGATTATTGTTGAGTGTTGAGTAGTGACAGGGATACATTTTTTTTATTTATTTATCATCTCAAATTAGGTGACAAACATTTATATATCATCGTGACAGCATTGGGAAGAGAAATTTGTAAAAAAAAAAAAAAAAAAGTTATATTCCCTTTTCCTTACTGTTTACTGTAGGAAATTTGAAGAGCCGGGCTATTTACACTCCAACATTTTCTACGTACACCCTTTTTCTAAAACACTACCCCTTAAATTTTAAAAAGCCCCTAAATACTAATTACATCTCCTCCTTTTCCAGTTTTACCTCTCCTAAAATGTTTTGAAAAATTACCTCTTTCTAAATACACCCCTTCCCTACTTGTGAGACACCCCACCCCCGCCCGTCCCCAAAAAAAAAAAAAAAACACTTATCTTCCCACCCAAATCCAAATTAACTTGCTTGAAGATATGCAATGAGCTTGCATAGGTATGAAATCTTTTGCATTTTAAGCTTAAATAGAACATTTTTTTGCTATTTGTATGTTAAATAGTTTTTAGGGTTGAGTTACATATGAATTCCTTTGTAATTTGAATATGAATTGATGTTTTGAGTGATTTTAGTTTGAAATTGAAAGAGTTTCGACCTTTTTCGGTTCAGCCCTGGTTGGTCGAACACCCTTTGTTCGGTTGGTATTGACCGTAACACTCTTAGAGGTGTTTGGCTTGAACCTACCGAACACCACAAGGAGAGTTCGGCCATCAAGATGTTCAGCAAGTGGTTACAAAACATATATTCCCTTTGCTGTTCAATAGCTTTATACCGAACGTTTCATGGTCGAACACTGTGCTACCTAGCAGTTCGTGTGTGCTTCAAGAAATACATAAAATTACCATAATTTAAGCCTAAAATGAGAAAAATACTATATTATTTGTCCCCTTCACTTGTTTGTGCTCCATGTTTATTTTTTGCAATAATGTGGATGATTCGAAGTTTAAGATTTAGAGAATATAAAATTGGGGGTGTATTGTGGGAATGTTGCAACAATGCAGGGTGTATTTAGTAACATTAAGGGCAATAATGTTAATTTGTTCTATGGCATTTTTGTAATAAATGAACGAGGAGGTAGAGAGATTGGGAGTGTGAATAGCCTCACTCAAATTTGAATCCTTTATCTTTGGGTTAATTTAACCAACAGTCCCTGAACTTTTAAGCTTTCTATTGGTAGTCCCTATTTTGAAACTTGTATAGTACTGACCCAACTCTTTCATTTTTGCACGCTGCTAGTCTCTACAGTGAATGCTGTCAAATACATGCCGTTAATTTATCATGTGCCTCCACGCGAGCCTTTTTTCAAGGGCAATAACGTCATTCATAGTTGCAAATTACAATACATGCTGCATTTTTTTTTTTTGGGTTAATTATACCATTAGTCTCTTGACTATTAACCATTCCACGGTTAGTCCCTTAACAATTTTTTTTCAAATTTCAGTCCCTTAAGTACCAAAAAGTCACGCAGCTAGTCCTTTTGATAGATGCCGTTAGTAAAATTCCGTTAAGTGACTCATGTGCCTCCCACATGCATTTGAGTAAGGGCAAAATTAAAATTTCACTTATCATCTTTTTCACCAATTCTTCAAACCCTAATTTTCAGTACGAATAGTCATAAATCTTCTAATTTTCACCAATTCTTCAAACCCTCAATCCTCATTTTGATCACCGGACCATGAACTTACCACGCCATACTTTCCACACCAACATCACCCACAGCTCTAATCATGCTCACACTTGTCTTTGATCATTCATCAACATTGTTCTGAACAACCGAATGGCCTCTTCTGGTCGATTTCTCCGTACCAAACTCGAAATTTTGAGGATAGTCATAAATCTTCTAATTTCGTTCATCTTCTTCGGTGCCGTCGTCTCCCACCGATACGAAGGACAACCCTTTCCCTCGCCACCGTCAAATCATGCACAACAAAACACCAGCAGCAGCAGGCTCTCGTCGCCCTCTCAATCCCGCCGTCCACTCACCCAGGAAAGAACATAAAAATCCTAGGAAAGAACATAAAAATCCCAGATCTGAAATTGAGATGCCATAAAAATTCCAGATCTAAAATTGCACTCCAACCTTTCCTGTGTTTGTCTTTCCTCCGAAGAGAAATGTCAAAGAATTACATTCGACTGTTGGTATTCCTTGTTAATATGCCATACTGAAAAGATCTTATGGCTCTAAGTTCAAGATCATGAAGCAGATAGGGGGTTTATTTGGCTTGATCTTTTGTTTTTATTCTCCCTCTTTTTGTTTCTCGTATTCCATTAATTGCAGATAAGGGGTTTTGGGAGAAGATTAAGGTAGGTCGAGGAAGGCCTGGAAATCAGAGTATAATGGTGGTGAAGTTCAGTGGCACTTTGTCTGGATTTCCGGCGATGAGGGAGGCAACTGGAGACAAGATCGTTGGCCGAAGCAGGGGCAAGGCTGGATCGTAGCAAGGGCTTAATCGAATTTAATGGTGGCGTGACTAGAGTTGGGAAGCTTGTGATCGGAGACGACCTTTCCTTGCCGCCGCTGAGGATGTCAACCAGAGTTGGAGATGGCGGCGACCGGACAATGGTTTGTACATGTATTCATGAAAGTGATGATATTGGGGTAAATAAGCCAAGAAATTTCAATTTTGCCCTTAATCAAATGCACGTGGGAGGCACATGAGTCATTTAACGAAATTTTACTAACGGCATCCATCAAAAGGACTAACACGTGACATTTTAGTACTTAAGAGACTGAAATTTTAAAAAAATTTATTAAGAAACTAACCGCGAAACGATTAATAGGCATTGGACTAATGGCATAATTAACCCTTTTTCTTTTCTTTTTCTCTTCCTTGTCCAAATTAATGGGTCTCAGTTTCTCTCTCTCTCTCTCTCTCTCTCTCTCTCTCTCTCTCTCTCTCTCTCTCTCACACATAAATTGGAAATGGAGGAGGTAACCTCCATCGTCAAATCAAGTTTGATTCACTGCAAATCAATAAAACCAAAGGATAATTCTATAGAAAAAATTTCTTCATCTTTTTGAGAATTTATCCTTGCAGGCTCAGAGGAGCATAAATTACTAGTGTTCAATGACGATGGTCTTGGAGTTGGAGCCATCCATGGTGGGGTTAGTCGTCGCCGCTTTGATTTGTTCTTCGGCCATGGTGGAACTGATTTTACCGGCAGCTTCTTAGTGGCGCCGCTAGCTCGTAGGACGCGGGTGGAGCTGCGAGTTACTCTTGTCGAAGTAGTGGAGGAAGCCGGCTCCAGCGGCTTGGCTTGGTGCTACTCCTCTCTTTTGCGTTTCTGGGCGCCATTCGCGTGCAAGCCTTTCGAAGCCAGCTTCGGCGGCTTGGGGTTATGTGAAGAAAAAATTCATATAACTCTAAATTAAAAGTCTCTCAGAGGTAGTGACGAACATGGCACCTCCTTCCTCGCGTCTCTCTCTCTCTCACACACAGAGCAGCAAAGTATAACGCAATTGAAAGAATTTACAATTTCTTTTCTTTTGGAGATATAATCTTCCAGATTGGAGCTACGATAGCGTCTACACCCTCGTCGTCATCGAAGGGCGTAGATGCGCCGCCAATGAAGCTCGCGATAATGAAAACGATGATTCTTCGCGGTCTTCCATTTGGCTAGTCAACGACTTCGTCTCGAAAGTAAATTGTCTACTTTAATAAGCTCCCCACCATTGATATGGCAATTCGAACGCCAGTACCTTTGTTTCTCGCTCTCTCTGTCTGTCTCTAGCTTTGTTGATTTCTCTCACGGGATTTTGTGCTTTCTCTCTCTAGCTAGGGAGGGAATAGCTAGCAGGTTGTCTTGGTCTTCTTCTTCTTCTCCGCTTTCTTTCTCTCGATCTCTTCTGTTAGCTGCTTTGTAGCCAATGGGTAAAGTGTAAACAACCTTAACTTGACTAGGAATGACGTTTTTGCCTTTGAGAAAAGTCTCACGTGGAGGGCAAATGATAAAATAACGGTATGTATTTGACGGCATTCATTCGCTGTAAATATTGAGTAGTAGCGTACCCTTTAGCTTTTTTACTTCATACGTACATGGGTAGGTGCAGTAGCTTTGTATTTCTATAGGTTTCACAAATTTACAAAAAGGCAGTGCCATCACCTAATAATTAGCATTTGTCTAAAATAATAATATATTAATATAGTTTATTGAATTTATTTTTCAATTAATTAATTGATATGTACTCCATTAGATAGGTGATAAGAATTTTAAATAAAATAATATAAAAATGCTATTGATACGTATCACATGTGTGATAAGGAAACAATATGTAAATTGTTTTCCGAAATTTTATATGATCAACTGGAAAAAAAAAAGTTAAAGTCTGTGTAAAAATAAAATAAAATAAAAATTACACTAATACTGTATGAAAATTTTATAATAAAATTTATTTATACCTAGTCATAAAATGTTCCATCAATATATTTTCTATTATATATAATATTTTAATGCACACTTTAAATGAATCACTTTATATCGAATTTGTGGTACTATTATAAAATTTAGTGTTACTCTTGTTAGATCAAATTTATTTAGATATCTACACCATTAAATCAAATTTACCTTTTTCAAAGTAATGATATGGATATTTTAAATCATCACTAACTTAACAACATTTAATCATCCAACGACACTAACACTAACACTAAAGCTTGTAATAATACAACAAACTTGAGCTCGTAATACAACAACATTTATTTATATTAATTTCTAGCAGCTTATATGTTTTCATCCATCAATCTAATAGATCGAATAGATAAATTCTATTCTTATAATACTGTCTGTCACCTATAAATAAATATCACCACATTAGTTTTATAATAAGAAAGAAATGTTGTTGAATACATATTAATGTACTTGGCGTGTAAATCATGCTTAGATGTGTGAATCAAAGTTTAATTTGGTAGGTGAAAAGACATGAAATTAGCAATGTTAAAGCATTGAATGATATAAGTGCTTTTATTTAAGAAACATATGTAGATAAAAAAAGTAAGCTGCTATTAATTAAAAAAGATAAATATATATAAAATGTAACACGTGGATTTACTTTTTGAAACTAACTTCTATTTCAATGTAAAAGAAGGATTCATGGTTGGTTCTTAACCAATTATATATGTTATGATTTGCAATGCTTTTAGTATAAATTAAAGTTAATTCTGACGAGACTTTTAATTTACACCGTACGTGACAATTGGAGCCAAATATCGTTACATTGTAATTTTACAATACAAAAGAAATTTTGAATACATATTAGCTAGGGTAAATTTAATTTGAAATAACCCCAGAAGAAGAAATGAATAATGTTATTTTATCGTATGTGTTGTATTTACTGTAAATACAACAAAACAAAGAAAAGTTTTTGACTACATAATATTTTTATAGTACCTGTCAAAAACTTTTCTTTGCTTTTTTTTGTTTTGTTGATTAAATATTGGTTGTTAAGAAATGTCAGAATTCTATTTTGATTTGGACCATGCCGTTCTTTCATGTCTGACATTTAGTCATTATTGACTAACTCCATCTAATTTTTTAGTTGAATATCATTCTTATTAGGGGCGTAGGTGGTTCGGTTTGGTTCGGTTTGAGCCAAAATCGCAAACCGGACCGTCCCCTAACGGTTTCACATATTTCAAATCGAACCGAACCGCCACAAACTTCAAACCGAACCGAACCGAACCGATCGGTTTGGTTCGGTTCCGCGGTTTAATTATTTAAATATTTCAAAAAAAAACTTTTAAATATCAAAAAAATACTTTTAACATAAACTAAATAATTAAAAGTCAAAAAATTAACTTTAAAATTACAATAATTCAATCAAAATGTAGGCAAACAACAATAATTTTCTTATTAAATTCAATTACTAATTACTAATTACTAAATAATATATATATAAAAATAAAAAAATAAAAATTAAATGGTGGTGGTTCGATTCGATTCGGTTTGGTTCGATTTAGCACCAAAAACCGCAAACCGAACCAAACCGCTCGGTTTATAAAATTTCCAAACCTAAACCGAACCGTCCTAACCCAAAACCGAACCAAACTGATCGATTCGGTTCGATTCGGCGGTTCGGCGGTTTGAACTTACACCCCTAATTCTTATTCACCATGATTAGCCATGAATAGCTATAGCATGTGATTAAACAAGATAATATAAAATGGAATTAGAACAAAAAGAACAATTAGATTACAATCGCAACAATATTAGAGACCGACAAAAGTCGGACGAGGCATGCCTAATACGTATATTTTCATATCGTAGTCTAGCTAAACCTCTAGCTAAACCTAAGTGACGACGCGAGTAGTTTAAACAGTTAGGATCCCTTGATTTGAGGTGAGTGTTAAACTAATCGTTCTTGACAAATGATGCCTGGTATACTCACAACATCTAGACAATACCAGCAGGTTAACCAAATCACGAATCGAACCAGGTACATTGAGTCTATTTATGGAGAAAAAATCATTAATTGAGCATAAAGAAGTAACAAAATTTAAAGCTTAAATAATGCCACAACTTTGTCAAACAAGCTAGTTATGAGCTATGCATGTACCTAACATCAGCCAGCAAAAGAATTGGGGTTTCTTCAAAAACAGTCTAGTCAAACACCTTGAAATCTTATATGGCCTAACTTATTTCAAAACAACTTATATGACATTTTTTCTTTGAAATGACTATATTACCTTTATAGCTTTACTTCAACATTTCACAAGGCCTCAGTAGGAAATGTCCATAATACCTTTTTTTTCTCTTCAACTCATAATAAGGCCCCAATAGCTCTCTATCTCTCTCTGAGCTATGGATGTACCTAACATCAGACATCAAAAGAATTGGGGTTTCTTCAAAAAACGGTCTAGTTAAACACCTTGAAATCTTATATGGCCTAACTTATTTCAAAACAACTTATATGACATTTTTTTCTTTGAAATGACTATATTACCTTTATAGCTTCACTTCAACACTTCACAAGACCTCAGTAGGAAATGTCCATAATACCTTTTTTTTTTTCTCTTCAACTCATAATAAGGCCCCAATCTCTCTCTCTCTCTCTCTCTCTCTCTCTCTCTCTCTCTCTCTCTCTCTCTCTCTCTCTCTCTCTTTAAAATTCCAATCCCTAAAATTACATTCATCGCCCATTCACAACTCATCGTTCGTCCATACGTGTGAGTAATTTCTTCTTTGGATTATCTTTCGCCTCGCCCCTGCATTATGTTAATTCATTTCAATGCACTCATTTTACTACAAATTTTACTGGAATATTTGATCTGGGGTGACGTATTTCCTATTTAAAACTGAGGTAGATGTGTCGTTTAATCTATAATTGATCGGTCATTAAACATCATTTGAATAATCGTTTAAACGGAGCTTATCGCACGCTTAAACGAGTGTTAAACGACTGTTAATTTGTATAAATAGACGTCGTTTAAAATTTTAATTGATCTTTACTAGTCGTTTAATCGACACCATATCCCTTAACTAACTCAACAACAATTCAAAACATCCCCTTCTGTCATTGTTTAAACGATACTAGTTGACCTTAAGTGGTCGGTTAAACGGCCTTAATTTTGTAACTAACTCAACCACTATTTAAATTTTTTGTCGTTTAAATGACAAAGTTAATGTTGTTTAAACGAGAAATGCAGTATCAATTTTTTTTCTTTCTTTTAAACGACAAATGCAGTATCAACTTGTTATTTTTATTTTAATATAAATATATATGAAACTGCAATCTTATTTTACAATTTTTCTGAACAATTTTTCTATGCAGTGCAGATGTCTTCCCCTTATTGGACTACTATTTGTTATTTTGGACATTTTGTTGAGGATGAAAACAAAGTATGGTCCTGGAGATTCAGTGGCAGCCCGACGGCCGTAGGATTTCCACTGAGTATAGACACTTTATATGAAGAATTATATGCTACATCACAAAATATTTGCAAAGTTGATGATATAGAGATTGGTTTTCTTAGTCCAGGAAATCCATGTTTTCAAGTTCTTGTCCGGATTACTTCAAATGACTATGTCAAATGGTGCTTCAATTTCAATAAACAAGGGTATTATACTCCCATTAGTATTACCATTATGAGCCAAGAAGAAAATAATTTATTTGGTTGTGGTATCCAAAGTGAAGGAAATGAGGAAATTGGTATGCAATCAGAAGAAAATAATGGAGTTGGTGGTGCGGAAATGGAACTGAAGAAAATAATGGAGTTGATGGTGGTGCTCATACGAAATCGAAAGAAATAATGGAGTTGGTGGGAGACACTGATCAAAATGCAAATGGCTTCAATACACCGCTGAGATATGATTTTAGTCAAGAAAATAACTTCACAAATGAGCATCTTATTTCTTCAGTTGGAAATACATCACGATTGGTACCCATAGACTTTGATTTGAAAGTTGACCAAGTATTCAATAACAAGAGAGAGCTTCAGGAAGCTGTGCACATGATCGCATTGCAATACAATTTCCAATTCAAAACAAAAAAATCTAACAAGAGTGTGTACACAGTTGTGTGTGTCGATGATAATTACACATGGCGTTTGCGAGCAACAAAGTACTCAGAATGTGATTATTTTCAAGTTAGAAAATATACAGTTGATCACACTTGCCCTCTAAATATGTCCACTGCTGATTATAGACAAACAACATTGTGGATTATTGGAAAACATATCTCGCCAAGGTTCGAGGACCGCAACACTACCTATAGACCTGTAGACATTATGAATGACGTTCGTCGAGACTTTGGGGTGCAACTAAGTTATCAAAAAGTGAGGAGGTGTAGAGAATCTGCTTTATCACAGATAAGGGGTTCACCTAAGGATAGTTACACTAAGTTGGCCGCATATGCCCATAACTTGACATTGGCTAATCCAGGAACTGTCTACTTTTTAGAGCGTGACAGCGAAAACTGCTTCAAGTACTTCTTTTTGGCTTACGGTCCCTGCATTATTGGATTTTACCATGCAATGCGTCTAGTAGTTGTTCTCGATGAAACATTCCTTACTGAAAGATATAAAGCTATGTTGATTATCGCTAACTGCCAGGATGGAAATATATAGATATATCCTCTTACGTGGGCCCTTATTGATTTTGAGAATGATGCTTCGTGGCTTTGGTTTTTTACAAAGTTGAAAGAAGTAACAAGTGACGATAATGGACTTGTTGTGATATTTGACCGACATAAGAATCTTATTAGTGCTTTTGGAACTATTTTTCAAAATGCACATCATGCGTATTGTATCTATCATATAAAAGGCAACTTAATGACTATAACTCGAAAGGCGGAGACTATCTAACTTTTTAAGAGAACGGTGGAGGCTTATACCACTGATGAGTTTCGCAAGCATAAGTCCCAAATTAAGAAAACTGACGAAAAGGGGTGGAAGTATCTTAGCGAAACAAATTTTAAAACTTGGGCCCGGTCATATTTCAAAGGAGACCGTTACAATATCATGACCTCAAACAATGCAGAGTCTTTGAACTCAGTGTTTAGAAAAGCCCGACAGACTCCTATACTTGCACTGTTTGATAGTATCGGGAAAAAGTTGCAGGCTTGGTTTTGTGAGAGGCGTGAGGATGCACAACGTTGTGGAACCCAATTAACCCCAGAAATGGAAGAAAAATTATGCAAGTCTGATGAATTGTCTAAGAAGTTCACGACTGAACCCATTGATGCGTACAACTATGCGTTGAGGAGCGGTACCAAGAACTTCATTGTTAATTTTGATGGGAGTACTTGCACTTGAAGAAAATTTCAATTAGACCATATATCATGTGAGCATGTAATAGCAGCGGCAAAACAGAGAAGTTTTTTGGTCTACCCGATGTGCGCAACATTTTATACCGCTGAGTGTTGGAGAGTGGCATATGTCGGAACAATCTTCCCAGTGCCATATAAAATACCCTTTTTAGTTAGTTAAGCCAGATTTTTGTTTGTGGCTCCGAATTTATGGTTTCAGTATTTTTTTTAACACCTTATTCTTAAATCTAAATATCAGTTTGATGCGAACACACTTATCTATGTGATATTTCATAATATGAGTTAGATTTGTTGAAAATTATCTGAAGTACAATGGCCTCATATTGGGTTAATTTGTCGCGTAACTAAAGTACAATGGCCTCATTGATAATTTTAAACAATCAGTAGCCAAATTGCAAAATTTAAAAAATACGGTGGCCCAAAAGAGTGCTTTTGCCATAAATTAACAATAAGTTGTAATAGTCTTTCTATTTTCATATCCATCCTTGCATTAAGCACTTTTTAGTTCCTTCTATATATCTCGTCTTGTAAGTGCTAAAATTCAAGCTCTTAACTTTTAATCTAGAAAATTGGTAGTACGAGCTAGTTATAGCTAATTGTAACTGAGAAATTATAAATTGCAGGTAAGGAATGTGAATGTGTCTGATCGGATATGAAATTAATGAAACTATTGAACAAGTGCTCCTTGAATATGAATACGCTTGTAGAGAGGAAATCCATTTAATATAGATTTTACTTAAGGTAGATGTGTGGACATTTTTGTTAGAAAAATTGATGAGGTGAAAACCTACTACTAGCAAGTGCACTAGATCAAGTAATAAGTGTAAGTAAATTACAGATTATCGAACCCAAGGGATTGGCAACAAATATCAAAATTAATTATTTTTTGCTTTAATCTAGACGAACGATTTATTGAGATGTGATTTGTAACTAAAGAAAGCAAGTAAAAATCACATAATTTAGAGATATCAATGAGAGAAAACGCTAGGTCTAGGTTCACTAATTCACTTCCAAGTAATAAATCAACGACTTCGGGTACCAACTGATTATCTATGTGCGACAACGAAATTTCCTTAATTAATCAATAGTCTCTGTTGAGCAATATCAATTCTATTGTTAACTGACAACGTACGTATCTCTAGGTAGATTTTGAAAGAAAACAAAGCATTAGGGTTTGTGAAATCGTCTTAGCTTTCGAGACGATCTATAGCTAATTGCATGTATCAACTCATCTATCTCTAACATGAATTTAGATCCACGGTATAAATTCCTATGGTCCATCACATGAAATCTCCTCTCAGTCTCATCCACATGATTTAAATTAATTAAAAGATGTCCAATCTTTCAAAGCATTAAGAACAAGAAAATACTGTGAGCGCCCCGATCCGACTGGATCGTTTCAACTTCGGGCTTTTCTTTCTCTCGAACTTCCCTCTGTGTTTTGTGTGATTCGATAAACGTGAAAACACATTTATCTTTAAAAAAAAAACAGAGTCGCCACTCTCGTTTATAAAGTAAATGGGAGAAAAACTAAGATTGTGGGTTCAAGGGCTAAGTTACGATTTGGGAAGGTTTTACGCACCCGTCTCGCCCTTTCGGTCTTTACATATTTGTATGCTCGTATTGAAGTATCGCAAGTTTATTATTTTATATGACAGAATATATACTTTACATGTATTTACATATATTAAAATGTATTAAAATAATTACATTCTTCAAATATACTTTACATATTAAATGGACTAACGAACGGAAGGGGTTACCTTCTGTCATTTTACAGAATTTGGGCCAAGTTCTAGGCCATTGTATTATATTGGATCAAGCTAGCTCGTAGCTTGACCGTTGTGCTTCCACTACTGCCGATCGAGGAAAGGAAGACTTACGTTTTGTGTGTGTGAGAGAGAGTCAATACTCTTTTCTCTTTTCTTTCTCTTTTTTCTTCCTCTAAAGAGGCATGATAGAGATAGAGTTGTGTGTGTGTGTGTGTGATCTCTTCAGAGAGAGTTTTTTCTATATGTTGAGGGAGAGAGTTCTCCTTTTTTGAGAGAGCTAATCATCTCTTTATATAGAAGGAGTTGGGGGAGATATTTGATGGTTACTCTCAGGCCCAAGTTTGCACGGAGCTTCCTTCAGCCCTCAAAGTCTTCAGAAACCAGACGGCTTGACTTATGAGGCAATGCAGGGTTTGGTGTGCGGCGCACCTTGTATGGTGCTCGCGCACCAAACTATGTTTTGTTGTTTCAGCGCACTCAGTAAGGCTTTAGTACACCAAAACTGCCTTTTGTCTTTTCCAGGCTTTATTTCTTGCACTTTGGCCCTTCTAAGCTGTGTATCTTCAGTCTGGACCCTTGATGTTGATCTAACTGAAGTTTGTTTGTGTGTGTTGGACGTCGTTAGTCCGGTTTGATAGGTTGTTTCCTGAAATGATAATAGAAACAAGTGTTAGCCCGTTTGTAAATAAACAGTTGTTTATAGGACAATTCGTATAATGTAGGTGTACGAATTCTGGGTGTCTACAGAGCCCCTCGACTACGTTTGCTTAGAAGTAAGCGAGCGTCGTCGAAAAAAATAAACATCCAGCTTCATACTGGCAATTGTATGGTCAAACTCTGCATAGGAGTTTGTGTGACCATGTGTATGTGTGTGGTCAAACCCTGTATCGGGGTTGTATGACCAAATGTGTGTTGTGTTAAGACTTTAGCTCAAACTCTCTAGGGAGAAGAACATTTAGTCATGACTCTGGGGGGAAAGGATCCCGCTAGGGAAATGTTGTGATGCAAGAGGCTTGCAACACTGTTGGGGAAGAGGATGGTCATACTTAAGAAAGTATGCCATTCGGTGATCGAACTTTCTAAAAGGCTACCTACGTATCTCTATAAAGAGAATCAGATCAAAATGTAGTTCAAATTTCTTCGGAGAAGAAATCTGATTGCAAAATGTTCATGGGGGGCGACAAAAATGTCGAAAAGGGTGACCGGATCTCCTAAGAGATTGCCTACGTATCTCTATAAAGAGAATCAGGTCGGGACATAGTTCAAATTTCTTCGGGGAAAAAATCTGATTACAAAATGTTCATGGGGAGCAACAAAAATGTCAAAAAAGGGCGATCGAATCTCTAAGAGATTGCCTACGTATCTCTATAAAGAGAATCAGGTCGGGACGTAGTTCAAATTTCTTCGTGGAAGAAATCTGATTGCAAAATGTTCATGGGGGGCAACAAAAATGTCGAAAAGGGCGATCGGATCTCCTAAGAGATTGCCTACGTATCTTTATAAATAAAATCAGGCCAGGACGTAGTTTAAATTTCTTCGAGGAAGAAATCTGATATGTGACGTATATTGTGTGTGGGAATGACTCATTTTCAGACCCCGGGTTTATACCCATTGGGAAACGACCAAAAGAAAGCTGTACCAATGTAAAATGAAGCAAATTGCAATTTAGGATAAGATGTAAATTGACATAAAGTAAAGATACTATTTTTGTTCGGCGTCCAGGGGACGGATTCTGAACTATGTTGGACGGCGGGGCCATTTGAGCAGTTGACTTCTAGAGGCCTCAGGTTTGAACCTATGGGGAAACGTCCGGATTACTGGGTGTGCAAACGTGTGTGAATGCACTGCAATCTATGTGGTGTCCACGGGACACTTTGTTGGGGATGATGCGCACGACCATTGGCATTAATGCTTCTGCTGAAATGTAATGTGTAGAGTCCCATAAGAATTCTGTTGGAGATGATGGATTGGACGGCAAGGCCGTTGGGAGTAACTCCGCTGGGGATTATCCTTGAAAACATGTTGATGGTGGACTTCCGTTAGGGCGTCCGGTTAACGACCGTTAGTTGGACGTTAAGTTGCCGTTAGAAGGACTTGGGGGTGCAAATCGCAAAATACTGAAACTTGGAGGGAAAAGGAAAAATTCCCTTAGGCAGTAGCAGCAGCCGCTTCAGTCGTTTTTCTTTCTTTCTCTTCTCTTCAAATTTCTTCTAAATTCTTCCGAAATTCTTCCGAAATCACTAAATTGTTTTGAGGTTATCATCCCAAAAATTATTTGTAGCGATAATGGCGAACAATTCGGACTCAGAAAATGATATTCCTGTCGATTTGGGAGTCGGTGATGAACAAGTCGACGAGGTGATGGGGCAAAATCGAGTCCACTATCCATTATCAGATAGTAATCTGAACGACATTCATCGTGACCGGAGCAGTCACATCTCTTCTTTAGATCCACCCGCGGTGAGTTTTCGGAAAATCCATTTGTTCCGCAAAGTATACTAAATTTGAAATTTTTGTGTGATTTGCTGGACTCTTGATGTTAATCTTGCAATTGTTAGTATCCAAGTAGCAAATATATGTTGTTGCATGTTGAATCTAAGCAAAAAATGTGAATTTATATAATATGGGTATAAACAAGTATGTATGTTTGTGGATTTTGCATATTTAAAGTGCCTACTTTAGTTGCAAATTTGGACATGTTAGGGTAAAATTTTCTCGAAATCGAGAGTATATATGTGTAGAGGGATGAACAAAGATGGAAACCCCCAAGTTGATTTTGTTGGGGTGGCTCAAAATATGTGAATTTTTCTTACCCGAAGTTGTGCGAAAGTTGCACACCAACTATTTGAAAAAAAGCTTCAACGAAGAAAAGTGAAGAAAAACCCTCACTAGACACTTGAAAACATTTTATTTTGATCCCGGGATCCTGGGGATGTGATTTGGAGAATGTTTGGAAAAAAGAAAAATTTTTAAGTTTTTTTTTTGTATGGCAAATATTAACAAATTTGTTAATTTTACAAATATATCATAACATATCATAATGTCTTAGTGTAACATATCGTAAATAACATATCATAATTTGTTAACCCTATTGTAGTCATTGGATGATTCGAGTTGCTCGTCTTAGTGTAACGTTACGTTATATCATAACATAACGTAACGTTACGTTATGTCAAACGTTATATCGTAACATAACGTTATATCATAACATAACGTTATATCATAACATATTGTAATGTAACGTTATATCATAACATGACGTAACGTAACATCTTAGTGTAAGATATCGTAACATAACGTTATATCATAACATAACGTAACGTAACGTTATATCGTTACATAACGTAATGTAATGTTATATCGTAACATAACTTAACGTTACGTTATATCGTAACATAACGTAACGTCATAACGTAACGTAACGTCTTAGTGTAACATATCGTAACGTAACGTTATATCATAACATAACGTAACGTAACGTTATATTATAACATAACGTAACATAACGTTATATCATAACATAACGTAACGTTACGTTATATCATAACATATTGTAACGTAACGTTATATCATAACATAACGTAACGTAACGCTATATCATAACATAACGTAACGTAACGCTATATCATAACATAACGTAACATTACGCTATATCATAACACAGTAACATTACGTTATATCATAACATAACGTAACGTTACGTTATATCATTACATATTGTAACGTAACGTTATATCATAACATAATGTAACGTTACGTTATATCATAACATATTGTAACGTTACATTATATTATAAAATAACGTAATGTAACATCTTAGTATAACATATCGTAACGTAACGTTATATCATAACATAGAAATCTAAGATTACGTTATAATACAATACATAGAAAACTGAGATTAACGTTACAATACAATACAAAACATAGAAATCTGAGATTAACGTTACAATACAAAATATAGAAATATGAGATTAACGTTACAATACAATACATAGAAATTTGAGATTAACGTTACAGTACAATACAAAACCTAGAAATCTGAAATACATAGAAATCTGAAATTAAATACAATACAAAACTTAATGCAACATAAACTAAATTTGTGATTGCTTATCACTCATCGGTGTTTGATCACGACACGAAAGTCGGTTGTGCCCTACTTGTCGACATCTACTACATTTTTGTCTTCCGGGAAACTCTCCGGTTGAAGGAATTCTCGATGTTCTATGACGTCCAGCTCATGGTCGGACTAAAGGTGGGGAGATATTCAAATCCTTAATATTATTTGGAATGTCCCATTCATCTTCATTGGGAACTGGAAAGATGTTTTGGGAATAGGAGTCTCTCCAACACTGAGCTGTATAGAATGCTGAGAACATCGGGAACACTGAAAATCCTTTCGTATTCGCCGCTGCTATTGCATACTCGCATGGTTGGGCTCTCCTAAAAACTAAGTTAAGAGACTCTGCATTGTTTAAAGTCATGATATTGTAACGGTCTCATTTGAAATGTAACCTGGCCCAAGTTTCAAAATTTGTCTTGCTAAGATACTTCCAACCATTCTCATCAGTTTTCTCAATTTTGGACATATGATTGCAAAACTCTTCTCTGGTATATGCCTCTGCCGCTCTCTTAAAAAGTGAGATAGTGTCAGCCTTTCGAGTTACAGTCCTTAAGTTGCCTTTTATATGATAGATACAATGCGCATGACGTGCATTTTAAAAAATAACTTGGACAACACTAATAAGACTCTTATGTCGGTCGGATATCCCAATAAGTCCTTCATGGTCACCTGTTATTTCTTTCAACTTCATAAAAAATCAATTCCACGATGCATCATTCTCGGAATCAACAATAGCCCATGCAAGAGGATATATCTGCATATTTCCATCCTTGCAAGTAGCAATAATCAACGTACCTTTATATTTGGAAGTTAAGAATGTCCCATCCACAACAACTACTGGATGCATTGAAGAGTGGAATCCAAGAATGCAAGCCTCATATGCCAAAAAGAAGTACTTGAACTAGTTTTCATTATCACGCTCTAAAGAGAAGATTGTTTCTTGATTAGCCAATTTTAAGTTATGGGTATATACGGCCAAATTAGTATAACTATCCTCGGCTGGACCCCTTAGGTGTCTTAAGGCCTCTTATCTACACCTCCTCGCTTTTTGATAACTTAGTTCTACGCCTAATTGTCACGACCCGACCCAAGATCCTATATGGTATCTCGTTCGGTTCGTGAGACGGGACGCAAAATGCACAATTTAAAAATCACTTTTCATGCGAAAACCCTGTAATGCAAGTGTATGTTTATTTGAAAACCAAAACAACGAATCATGGCACACAAAAGCCGGAAACAACCACATAACATAGCCAACAATTAACCAACAACCCACGAGCTAAGAGGCTCGGGACCAAACATGTAATATTATCAGAGTGCGCGGAATATAAAAGTAAGTAACGTTTACAAAAGCCTGACAACCATGTCGGCATCTACAAAAGAATATGAATGAACAACATGTACGGGACTTCTACCCAACTTTACAATGTTTAGATAACAACTGTACCCTCGGCCTCACCAAAAGAAAATACCAAGGCTCAAGGAGCACTACCAAAAGAATGACTGACGACGACACCGGGCGGCGACCGATCACTGGGGGTTTCTTGCAGGCTCGGGATCTAAGGAAAACAATAAACAATGGACGGGGTGAGTTATAAAACTCAATAAGCTACTAATGCAACAATATGGCATACGAGATGCAAGCAGTAACAAGAATTGCGTATAACATGGTTGATATAACATAATCATTTTCCAATCATCATCACATCAAATAATGTAAGTCATAGGTCACATAGCATGCAACTCACATAGATGCGCTATGTAACACATATAAAAGGATACCGTCGAGGTACACCTCCGACAAACCAACTTCCAACCAACCAACCAACCAATAATACCAATGAAGAAACCGTTGATGTCGTACCCGATCATCGAACCAAATAATGAAACCAAGGTGAACCGTTTTCCGTATCCACGTCGACGTGAAGACTCGGTCCCCAACGACCCGAGAAACAATCACGGTATAGCTTACCAAGGTCGCGTTTATTCCGTACAACCCTTAGCGCTATAACCCCTACCGCGGCCAACGGTAGGGCGAGGCCCAGTGTATTGGCCTTCGGCTATTACGTAGCCCCGGCTCACGCAATAACCGAGCGTCAATACACCTCCAACAAATATGCCATGGACTTAAACAATGCTCAAGTAGGTGTTTACTCGACACATTAAACAAATCAACCAAGTGTTCAAGTAATGTTTACTCAACATTAAATAAAGTATTATACTCCAAAGTAGGGAGTATAACGACACCGACAATAACATGCTAATGTACGTCAATAATTCTAGTACACATAGCCATATAATACCAACATCAAATTCGACACAATACCATTATTCGTATATCGCGTAACCAATTCCCCAACGGGTCTCTCGAGCACCCAAAGAGCTCACAAAATACACACGTGGTCTCATTAATTATCAAACCCTAACCGACTCCGTTAGAGTCATTTTAGGTTACTAATGATGACGAGTTACGAAAATGATCTTGCACTTTAATCCTAGCATATTATCGCCCAATATCAAGTTTTCCACCATCATAGAACAATTAGCAACACACTTTACAAGTCCAAAAATGGCATTCATGGCAAGAATCACATTTTCACTACTCTAGCATGTTAACTTCGCATATTATAAGTCCAAGATGTCATATGAGACATAAACGAGAAGAAGAGGAGGGGTATTAGCTTACCTCTCGTCGGAAAAGTGAAGAGAAACGAAAATCTAATCGGTAGAAAAGCTTCCCCTCGGCAAGCCCTTCGCAATGGTGTGGTCGGATCGTCGAGACTCCTTCACAATCTCAACTATCCCTCACTTTCTCACTCTAAACCCTCACTTCTCTCTCTCTATTCTTCTCCTAGGTTCTAAGGTGAAATGGAGGGAAAGTGAGAGTGTAAGGAACTCTCATAATGTGTTTAAGTGGCTGAAAATGAGAGAGAGTTTGGCTGATGACGTGGCGAGCTGAGGGCCATGTATTTAAACTATTTGAGATTCGCACGGCCGTGCCAGACAAGCTGCACGGTCGTGCCAACCTCGCACGGCCGTGCCAACAAGGCTGCACGGTTGTGCCAACCCTAAATGGCTAAGTCTGAAATCTGGGTGGCTTCGCACGGCCGTGCCAATATGGCTGCACGGTCGTGCCAAACTCAAATTGCGATATTAACTCACTGGAAGGCCTCGCACGGCCGTGCCAACCAGGCTGCACGGTCGTGCCAAGGCTGATCAGTCCAACACAGTTTGTTTCTCCTTCTTTTCCTAGGTCCGTTCACACTCACTCGCAACACGACATCAACCACGATATATTACAAGACTTCAAGCAATTATATAGCACATGAAACACATAAAATCATTCATAATAAAGTGATGCAAACAATGTTATGAGATATGCAATACATGTATGAAATTATATGCGATATAATGATGCAAATGATGCGGGCGTTACACTAATAATCGTCTAACGTCGAACATGACGTCAGCAGGTCTATACGTAGTGTTGCGGTCCTCGAACCTTGGCGGGATATGTATTCCAATGATACGCGATGTTGTTTATCTATGATCAGCCAGGACTGATTTAGGGGGCAAGTATGTTCGGCTGAATATTTTTGAATCTGAAAGTAATCACTTTCTGAGTACTTTGTTGCAAACAAACGACATTTGCAATTATCATCAACACAAACTATTGTGTACACACTCTTGTTCAATTTTTTTTGTTTTGAATTGGAAGTTATGGTTCAATGCAAGCAAGTGCACAACTTTCTGAAGCTCTTTCCTGTTATTGAATACTTGGTCAACCTTCAAATCAACATCTACGGGTACTACTTGCGATGTGCTTTCACCGAAGAAACTAAATGCTCACTTGTGATGCCTTTCCTTCTCGATTGCCTTGACTAAACTTAAATATCGACGGTGTAGAGAAATCATTCTCGTAATAGGATATAGATTCTCGAATTACATTCAACCTATCCGAAAAATCATTCGCATTTTCACCTCCTTCCTGTTGCATGTCATCAGCACCAAATCCATTATCTTCTTCTTCTCCATTATTTTCTTCCCGGTGCCCGCGTAATTTTCTTCGCTTAGCCTTGTTTATTGATATTCAAGTACTATTGAACATCTTCATTTGAAGTAATCTGGATAGGAACGTGTAAATTCTGCACCATTTCTGGAGTCTGAAATCCTATTTCTATGTCATCAACTTGGCAAATGTTTCGTACATTAGCATATAACTCTTCACATGAGGTTTCACTATTGATTGCAAGTGCTTTTGCATTCCGGCTACCACTAAATTTCCACGAACATAAGCCGTTTTCATCATCGAGAAAATGTCCAAAATAATAAACAGTGACCCAAAAAGGTGAAGTCATATCTGTAATGAATTAAATAGAAATTAGAAAA
Source organism: Platycodon grandiflorus (assembly GCA_016624345.1). NCBI lineage: Eukaryota > Viridiplantae > Streptophyta > Magnoliopsida > Asterales > Campanulaceae > Platycodon > Platycodon grandiflorus. Next base: position 14,480,903 of record CM028363.1, read on the forward strand.
CCACCAGAATTTGAAGAGGAAGACCAATTTTGAATTACAGTTAAGTTAGTCAAGGTCGATTAAAGCCGATCAAGCGACCAGTGAAGTTCAATTAAGGTCAGTTATGTTAGTTAAGCCAATCAAGGCTACTTAATCGACCTTTTATTGTTACTTGAGGTCGATTCAAGAACAATTAAGGTCGGTTAAGTTATAGAATAACAATTTAGGTCAACTAAAGTCGTTTATAGAAGAGCAATTTTGAATTACAGTTAAGTTACTTAAGGTCGATTAAGGCCGATCACTCGACTACTGAAGGTCAATTGAGGTTGGTTAAGTTAGTTAACCCAATCAAGGACGCTTAATCAACCTTTTATTGTTCCTTAATGTCGATTCATGAACAATTAAGGTCGGTTAAGTTATAGAATAACAATTAAGGTCAATTAAAGTCGTTTATTGAAGAAAAATTTTGAATTACAATTAAGTTAGTTAAGGTCGATTAAGGCAGATCAATCGACCACTGAAGGTCAATTAAGGTCGGTTAAGTTAGTTAAGTCAATCAAGGACGCTTAATCGACCTTTTATTGTTACTTAAGGTCGATTAAGCGACCAAGAACAATTAAGCCGATCAATTATGGTCGCTTAATCGACCCTTCAATCAGTAAATTTGCAGAGAAGGCTGCACTGAAAATGAAACTTTACATAATAGGATGAGTCGAAAGACCAACCTGATTTCGAAGAACAAATTATATACACGAACTGGAAAAACAACGTAGTGGGAATTTGAGAGTGGGGTATTAGAATTTTAGGGCTTGGACTTTTAGAGAGAGAAATACGTCGCATAAAACACGACCAATTTCTTCAAAAAGGGCTATTCAAAGCTGTTGGATTGGAGAGACATTTTAGATATTTCAGACATGAGGCCTTGTGAATTAAAAGAAAGGGTATAATAGACATTTCAACTCAAAATAGGCCATATAACATCTTTTTTGGTAAGTGAGGCCATTTTTTAAAACTACACATTTGACATGGCCATTTTTGAAGATACCCCCATGGCATCAGATACTCATACTCAGGTTATTAGTACTAGTTTGCTACAACGCGAAAACTAGACTCAAGAATAGAAACTTGGGTGAATTACAGACCGGTCCCTTTTTCAACATTTATAATCGCTTTAGTCTACCATACAATTTTTTTTAAAACCGAAAAAAGCACTTTTAGGGCGAAAAGATTACGATACCCTTAATGAAATCAAAACACGCGTGCATCAGGCATCAGGCATCGGGATGCAACAATTGGGCATCGGGATGCAGTGCCACTTTCTCGATTAATTTGAGCACCGGGATGCAAGAATTGGGCATCAGAATTCAATTTGAGATACAAACAATTGGGCATCGGGATGCAACAATTGAGCATCGGGATACAGTGCTACTTTCTCATATTTATTTGGGTATCGAGATACAAGAATTGGGCATTGGGGTCCAATTTGAGATACAATAATTGTTGCATCGGGATGCAACAATTGGGCATCGGGCTCCACTAGTTTAGAGTCAATTGGTAAGACTTTGTTCAGTTGACAATACAAAGTACAAACCAAAACACGCGTGCATCAGACATCGAGATGCAACAAATTGGGCATCGGGATGTAAGAATTTAGCATCGAGATTCAATTTGAGATGCAAACAATTAGACATCGGGATGCAGTGCCACTTTCTCAGATTAATTTGGGCATCAGGATACAAAAATTGTGCATCGGAATTCAATTTGAGATGCAACAATTGGGCATCGGGATGCACAAATCTCTGCATCGCGATTAACAAGTACAAGTTTGGGGGAGATTTTGGAAACTGCGAGGATCACATCAATGAGTTAATTAGTAAGATGAATTAGAGTTACAACACATACTGAAGTCTCCATTAACATCACCATGATTCTAAGATTGTTATTTAGCAGTAGCTTTATTACCATTAAAGATTGACTTTTACAATTTCGAGAGTATTGTGACAGCGAGCTGTATCTGTTGTTATAAAGTTGTTATCCAATTGAGATGCATGGTTTAACAAACTGCCCGAGCGACTCTGCCGAGTATAATTCAATATCATTACAGAGACGAAGTGTTTTAGAACGAGTTTTCAACGAATGTTATAGGATTTACAGAAAAACTGTGGACTGAAAGAATAGAAACTTTCAAAAGTAGACCGGCCGGCAATTTTCAGTAAAAACTTGGAGAAATTGCTGGCCGGTCCACTTTCCCAAATTTTTTTCTCTCCAGTCCACCATTTTTTTTAAACCACTAAAAGGTACTTTAAAAATTTTCTTCCTAAAATGCCCTCAACAACATCGTTGCTTCAGATTTGAGGTTCGAATTGATGTATAAATGATTTCATGTTGTTAATATAGTCTTCCCTCATGTTTGGTTATCAATTTCCATGCATAGAACATGAATTTGATCACAATTTGATTAAATTCGAATTTTTTGAGTTCATCCCGTTTTTCTTTGTTCTTGGGCTGTTTTGACCACTTGAATCTATGTTTTAAGCTTCGAATTTGTTTAAAATCAATCCATATTATTATCCTAACTTAATACTACATTTGTGCACAATTTTTCTACAAAAAAAAAAAAAACTATTTTCGAGATCCAAATCAGAGCTTGACAGTGTAAACGAAAATCAAGTCCCTTGCAGCAGTTGAAATTCAAACGGTGTCTTGGTTGCTCATCGCGATGCTTTGGTTACTCATCGCGATGCCTTGTTTAATTATCGCGATACCTTTTGTTGCTCATCGCGATGCCTTTGTTGCTAATCGCGATGCTTCGGGGCAATGCCCTCGAAACCAGGAGTTGAAATTCAAACGGTGCCTTGGTTACTCATTGCGATGCTTGTGTTGCTCATCGCGATGCCATTGTTGCTCATCGCGATGCCTTGGTTGCTCATCGCGATGATTAACCCACGTGATGCCTTGGATTACTCATCGCGATGCCTTGGGTTACTGATGTTCGCGTGTTTTTCTTTCATTAATGACATAATCGTCTTTTCGCCCCAAAAATACCTTTTTCCAATTTAAAAAAGATAAATGAACTGGAGCGATTACAAATATTTAAAAAGGGACCGGCCTGTAATTCACCCTAAAAACTTATGCAAACTTAGAGCCCGTTTGGTCGAGCGTTTTGGCCAAAACGCAGGGATAAAACGCAGCTTATTTGCAAAAAATGTGTTTCAATACTGCGGCAGAAAACGCAGCGTTTTCAAAACGCAGCTGCGTTTTAAAACGCTGGAATTCCCAGCTTTTTCCCAAACGCAGGTTTTAAAACGCTCCTAGGAAAAAAAAGCTGCGTATTGAAGAGATATCTCAAACGTATTTATAAGGAAAGACCTCCATTTTTAAAACACTGCGTTTTTTAAAACGCTGCGTTTTAAAACACTGCGTTTTGTAAACGCTGTACCAAACGGGCTCTTAGTTAAAATTTAAATTACTAATATTCATTTATATTTTTTTCTTGTTAAGTCTTGGTGCCCTTTTTTATAGTATATTGAATTTTAATTGGATCAAATCCCACCCTATTAATAAAAAGTTACTTACATAATTAATACTCCGTCCGTTCCGGGCAAATATTTCACTTTCTTTTTTTAAAAGTGACTAAATCAAATTAATTTTTTACATACTTTATGTATGTTTTAAGAAATAAAATTTCATTAATTAAAAACTACATTAACAATATTATAGATTACAACTTTTATAACTTTGTAAAAACAAATAAATCTATGTAAATTGTCAGTCAAATTTTAACTAAATTGATAAAAAAAATCAAAAATAAACTATTTACCTGAAACGGAGGGAATATATATCATAACATGTTTTTGTTAAACTTTTTTGGTTTTCACGGCGGGGGTGGGAATGAGGGCAAGAAACGCAAGACAAGCTAATTGAGTACTGAGTGGAATTGAGAAGGGGTCATGAAAGATCGATCTAAAACGTAGAATGAATATTGTTACCATAATTGAGGTCAAACTAATCAATTTTGGAACATTTACGTCTATGAGCCAGTTTGGTCGAGCGTTTTGGTCAAAACGCAGGGATAAAACGCAGCTTATTTGCAAAAAATATGTTTCAATACTGTGGCAGAAAACGCAGCGTTTTTAAAACGCAGCTACGTTTTAAAATGCTGAAATTCCTAGCTTTTTCTCAAAACGCAGGTTTTAAAACGCTCCTAAGAAAAAAAAGCTGCGTATTGAAGTGATATCCTAAACGTATTTTTAACAAGACTAATGCCTTAACTCGAAATGCATCATCCTTAAGGGCCTTTCAAAGGCCGAAGCAAGCATAAATTAGTTTGGATCCAACTTAGCGCTAGGCCAGCTTTTGAAGCCCAACTGACCGGAGTAACTAGGGCTACGGGCCTATGGGGTGGTTGCTATATAAAGGAGGGTGGATGCCCTAAGACAGAGTTAACACTACTTGATCTTATCTGAGCCGTTGACGAGGAAGGGGCGGCGACGATTACGATGACGGTGGCTGGGGGTAAAGCCAATAGCCAAAGCAACCCATCCATTACTTTCTGGTAGTTTGGATGCAGGAGGCTTTACTAATTCGTTCATCGTCACGTTTCCCTTTCTTCCAATAGCGATGAAGACTGCCTGCCGTCGGAGTCCCTATAACGTTTGATTTAATTCATTCATTCCGGGCGGTGATGGCTGAGCAGGCTTTCCAAAATGAGTGTATTTATATTATTAAATTTTTGTCATTTATTTTGTAACGAAGTTACTAATTTTCCTTTGTCTACTATCATGTCCTAATATTGCATTAGGGTGGAATATATGCCAGTAATTAAGTTAGTCTTGTTTAGTTAGATTAAATTTTTTTTGTAAGTGTAATGAGACGTTGTTTTGATATGATCATATAATATTGACTTGGATACCATCCCACTAATTTTTACCCAAAGAGAAATGGCTTAATTGATTTATATTTTTAGCTCTCCCATGTATTGAATTTAATTTTAATTCATTTTGTTGTCAAAATATGACCACTCAACACAAATTTTATTAAGGGATTCTTGTTGTCCCTTTCAGGACTGGAACAGATTTTGTATATGAGGGAGGGATGCTTGTTGCTATTGTCATGAGGACCCAAGTGATTCCTTCTGCCCAGGCGAGTAGCCTGCATCTTTATCATAATTGGACTATCTCTTACTATGTAATACCTAAATTGGGTGTTTGTTTCTTAACAGAGATTTTTGAACAGTTTGCTGTAAAAAGCTTAATAAATGTTGTTTCTAACCATCATCATTTCAATTATAGCTGCCCTTTGATTGTTTTTTTTTTTTTTTGATTGCGCTTGCTCCAGTGTCTGTTGCTTGAAGTAATCATCTATTTCTATACTTGGATGATTCCCCATTTAGCAAGTTTGTTTGCCTACTCAACTGAGATACTACTTGGTACTTGGTAGAGATGTAACTTATGCCTCTGTAGCTCAGAGCGCGAATCATAGCTCTGATGATTTGAAGTTGTCTTGGACCAGAGCTGTAGGTGAGCTGAGTCAATTCAAATATTTCTCAAGCTTGAGCCTGCCTCATGGAAGAACTCAAAATTTTTCAGTTTAGGGACCCTAAATACTTGACTAACCATGGTGCACGAGCTGTTCATGAGTAGCTCAGGTTCCCGAGCCTGCGAGTCAAAGTTGAGTAGATTAGGTTTGAGGTTTTGACTTTTGTGGGAAGACTGAGAAGTTGATTGAAGGAAAGGAATTGAGAAAATGAGTTAGGATGCGAAAGTGCTGGAATGGGATCTTTAAGATGTCAAAGGATTAAATTGATCATATTAAAATAAAAAGTAGTGTTCTGAGAACTCCAAAAAAATATATGCCTTCGGTGGTAATGTTTAAACATAATCAGTGGTATTAATATGTTTTTTTCTAATTTTACATATAATCAGTGGTATTAATATGTTTTTTCTAATTTTACATATGTTGAAATAGTGAGGACCGTAACTTCTTTTTTCTCTTTATAAGTTGCATTTAACAAAAAAAAAAAGGTTAAATGCATCAGTGGTTCTTGTACTTTACAATTTTCTAGCATTAGTCCCTGCACTCAAAAAGTGCAAAACTGGGTCCAAAGTACGTAGTTTTTGTTCGTCCGTTGCCCCTTCGTTGGATGCTATTAGAATTTTGGCCGTTAACTCACCATGTGCCATGCATGCGAGTTTTTTGAGGGCAAAAAAGTAACTTTAGTTTTTAATTTTAAAATATTTATTCTCTCTCCTCTCTCTCTCTCTCTCCATTGGATGCCGTGAAATCACCATCTCTGTGCCCTTGCCCATTCCCATTTCTTAGACAAACCCAACCCTATAGAAAATACTTTACCTTCATCTTGATTCGATCATCATCTTCATCGTCAAAGTCAAAGTCAATGGAGGCTGAACCCCATCAAGGTTACCCACCCAAGCGAGTGGTGGTCTACGGCGGTGGAGTCATCGGTGCTCTTGGTTTGTTTAATTTCGAGTCTATCGGTGGTCTGACTTTCCTGATGGAATCGAGGCCTTTGAATTGTGTGCAAAATTCTGCTATGGAATCACAGTTACTCATCCGAAGGGTACTTTTCCGGCTTAAATTTAGTAATTTCTCGAGCTTTTTGTTATCTGATGTGGGTTGTTAGTGTATTTTTGAAGTTTCAGGGCTTGAAGGAGACAGTTATGGAATTTGGGGGTCTCCGGTGTTATTGCAAGGTTCAAAGTGCAAAAACAGGGAAGTTGGAAAACTGAAGTTGTGCGGACGCCTAAGGCGGGTGGCCGCATACATTCCAATATGTTGAAGATTTTGTATGCGCTCGCATGAAGTAGTCGCATAGCTTTGCGATAAGCTATGCGGACGCATGAAGCGGCCGCATAACGTCGAATTTTGTGTTGCCCTAATTTGTTTTAGTTAAGGAAAATTTATTATAAAAGGGGACTTTGTGAGTGAAATTAGGAGGACTTCTTGGAGAGAAAAAGACAGCTTGGGATTATTTGTGTAATCTTTTTCTTAACTTCTCCTTTCAAGAATTCAAGTATGGATTACAAATCAATTTTTGTTTTTGTTTCAATCATGAGGAACTAATCTCCTTATCTAGGAAATGGAGGTAACTTTGTATCAAAGATTTATGCCTTAATATAATTTTTATTCAGTTCAATAGTTCTAGTCATTCATAAGAGTATTTTTATCGAATCTTCCTATGTTGTCTTTGCGTGTAGGTAATTACAACTGTTAGATTATCAGGGTATGATGAATTGCACGATCCGAATGCATAAGTCATATGTTTGCCATCTCTTATGAATGTTCTTTCTTATCGATTCATAATCTTGCTAAGATAAGAGAGAGATTAATTGTTCCTAAGTTCTTAAAGGATCCCTGCTTGTTATATGGACCGATCAAGAAAGTATAACAGTTAGGGATACTAAGCCTGCAAACCGTGATCCATGCGTCCCAGTCTTTTACCTTTGTGAACCAATCCTAGAATTGAACTGATACATAAATTAGAAAGGCATAAATCCAAGATACAGAGTGAATCCCAATTCCTAGGTCTTTCAAATTCTTGTTAAATTCGTTATTTGCTTACTTTGATAATTTAGTTGATTAATTAGGTGATAAATTAGTTTAATTTTTGTCAGTAGTTTTAAAGAAATCAACAAAACCCCTTTGTCGTTTACTTTTACTTTTTAAGTTATTAGTTAACAAAATCAATCTTTCTCTTGTCTCTGTGGTTCGACCCTTGTTGTTGTGCAACTATACTCCGCTATTCTCGTGCACTTGCGAGGTAAATTTTTATTCATCAAGTTTTTGGCGCCGTTGCCGGGGACAAGTTAGATTGATTGAGTTAGTTTAACTGGTAACGTCGTGGTGTCTGAACTTTTATGTTCGGTCGCCGTTCACTGAATCCCACGCTGGCAGAATTAAACGATAACATTAATCTAGTAGGTAGGAATATAGAGGTCGAACTAAATCAGGGAGAGCATCTGCTAGATCCTGAACCTGACGTGTTGCAATTGAATCCGCAAATCAATAACATTGCAGCACAACGGTATATGAAGGATTATGCTCGCCCTAGAATTGACCAATCACCCTCTCCTTTGGCCCTACCTGCTGCCGCTAGAAATTATGAAGTTAAGGCTCATTACTTGAATCTCTTGCCTTCCTTTCACGGAATGGCCAAAGAGGACCCTTTGAGTTCCGTGAGTTTCACGCCACAGTAGATAACCTCCCTCTTGGAGCGTTAACAAAAGAACAACTCAGGATGCGCTGTATTCCTTTCGCTTTAAAGGATGCAGCCAAAGTTTGGTGGAATATTCTGCTTCCAGGAAGTTTGCAAACGTGGCAGCAAGTGGCTGGCACGTTCATTCAAAAGTTCTATGCACATCCCACCCTGGCTGAAATGAGAAAGAAAATTATAAATTTTTCGCAAGAGCTAGGAGTCTTTTCATGAAACTTGGGACAGATATAAACAACTTCAATTTCAATGTCCACATCATGATTTTCCACCTTCTATCTTGTACCAACAGTTTTATGATAATATTTGCCCAAGTCATCAAGCCATGGTGGACAATGCTGCAGGTGGGTCGATTCTTGAGAAAACACCTGATGAGGTGAGGGATTTGTATGAAATGCTTGAGGCAAATTCCCAACAGAAAAGTGTGAGGGGTAAAGCAAGAGGAGTATATGAGATTAATAACAATAGTACTTTAGATAAGAATGTGCAATATTTGATGAAAAAGGTTGAGGAGCTCTCGGCTGCGAAGCCTAATATGCAAATGCTTAATGTTCATAATGCATGTTCTATTTGTGGTGTTTATTCTCATACTACTAACTCTTGTCCATCTAGTGCACAATTTCCTGAATATGTTGAGCAGGTTAATGCCATGAATTCGTATCCTCCAAGGCCTCGCAATGATCCGTATTCAAATACCTACAATCCGGTTGGAGGAATCATCCAAATTTCTCATGGAGTAACACGAAACCTCTTCATCAACCCCACCACGCCGGAGGCACTGTTCAGCCGACTCAAACTCCTTTGGAGGAGATGTTCCAGAACTTTATGCTTGAAAGTCGGAGGAACCAGCAAGATAATGAAATGAGGTTCAAACAGAATGAGCAGATGCACAAGCAGCACGAGGCAGCAATTTCCACAATCAGACTTAGGGCGCAGCAGCATTTGTGGGGAATTGAGAGAACTAGGGAGAGGGAGGATGCAATGAGAGGCTGTGAAAACAGGGCACGGCGGAGGCGGCGGCTTGAGGCTGTGGTGGAGGTTTGGCTTTGCTGAGAAAGAGAGGAAGAAGAAGAAAGAAACACTATGCGTTCGCTTAGGGCACTTCAGCGGGTTTTGGTTTTTTTTTTTTTTTGGTCGCGGCCCTGTGCGGTCGCATAAGGCGAACGCCTGAGTTTCTGGTTTTTATGCGTCCGCACAGAGCGTCCGCATACGATTACTTCAGCTTGTTATGCGGCCGCATCATGCGACCTCTTGACCTACTGCTTTTTATGCGGTCGCCTTAGGCGTCCGCATAGTTCCCTTAGGCGTCCGCACAGAGTGTTTATAGTGTCACCCTCCAAAAAGATTTTGATTTTTTTTTTTTTTTGTAATTTAGTGCGCTCTAATGGTAATTGTGGTGTTAGTGTTGTTGTGCAAGTTTTGAATGCAGGGAAGACTATTCAGGACTGACATGAAAAGAGAAAGAAATTGAAGAGGGTTAAATGAAAAATGCTGAAAAGGGAAACTATGCGGACGCCTAAGGCGGCCGCATAAAAAGCAGTAGGTCAAGAGGTCGCATGATGCGACCGCATAACAAGCTGAAGTAATCGTATGCGGACGCTCTGTGCGCGCATAAAAAGCTCGCCTTATGCGACACCGCACAAAAAAAAAAAAAAAAACCTGCTGAAGTGCCCTAAGAGAACGCATAGTGTTTCTTTCTTCTTCTTCCTCTCTTTCTCAGCAAAGCCAACCTCCACCACAGCCTCAAGCCGCCGCCTCCGCCGTGCCCTGTTTTCACAGCCTCTCACTGCATCCTCCCTCTCCCTAGTTCTCTCAATTCCCCACAAATGCTGCTGCGCCCTAAGTCTGATTGTGGAAATTGCCGGCGATTCCTCCACTAATTCTTCACAAATTGAGTTGTCAAATCCAAGACGGAGGTACTATCTTCCAATTTCCCTCCTTTTCTTTGTTAAATTATTGTCAAAAGTAGTCTCTAATAGTAATTATTGGGGATTGGGTTTTGGGTGAAAATTTTGGGAATTTGGGTGTATTGTGTGCGATTGTGTGAAAGTCTAAAATGCCGCCTAAAAAGAAGTCCAAGGGAACCCCGGGTGCTAGTTCGAGTTCGAACACCACTGAGTTCGACTTAACCCGGTTTGAATCCTTAGAGACACACATAGCTTTCACGACGGGGTTAGCTAAATCTCTTGTCCCATAAAAGGCATTTGATTATGAGAGTTTTGGTTTAAAGGATAACTTTGTGGGCCGAAGGTGGCAAAGTTTTGGTAGGGCTCTGTTCCGACAGTAGTCCCAATTGTGCGAGAGTTTTATGCCAATGCTACCGAGAGTTGGCAAGAGGGGCATGCATGGGTGAGAGGGAAAGAAGTGGCGTTCTCATCCCAAGCCATAAATGATGCTCTAGGTCTCCCTCGCATGGAAGGAGACGTGTATAGGGCCAGGATGTTGACTCCTAAAATTCATACAGAGGTTGGTAATGCCATTGCAATTCCCGGAACAGAATGGGAATGGAAAAAGGGTCGGCCACATCAAATGCCGGAGAGTTGTTTAATCCCACGTGCCAAGGCTGTGCATAGGTTTATATGTTGTCGGTTGATGCCAACAACTCATTTGACTCACGTCACATGGCCAAGGGGAGTTTTGATTTTAACAATTCTTGATAATGGCTCCGTGGATGTGGGTAAATTGATCAATGCCCAGATTAAGGGTGTAATCAATGGGAGTTCGAGGTCGGGATTCTGTTTCTCGAGTTTGATTACCTTTTTGTGTACGCGGGCGATGTGCACATGGCCCAGGGATTTAGAGTGTCTCCGGCCTCTGCCGGTAATTAAATTCTCCACTCTGGTTGGAGAAGGGGGGCAATCGAGTGCTCGCCCGGTAAGGCGTGGGCGAGGCGAGGAAAGAGAAGAAGAAGAAGAGGAGGAGGGGCAATTTGACGATGAAGAGTTATTCCAACGAGTGGAGACTCTGGCAGGAGATATGAGGGAGTTATCCGCGAGGGTAACTAATATTGATATTCGTCAAAGAGAAGAGTTTGAGGAGAATGAGAGATTTCGGGCTAGTCAGAGGGTAGAGGCTGATAGGAGCCGGCATTTTCAGAACTATATGGCCGCCTGGATGCAAGGGATGGCTTCCCATCATGGGATGGATACTTTCGGTTTCCCTTCTTGGCCGCCCGCTCCCCCTTCTGACAGTTGATGAGTGTTAGCACCGCATCCTCGGTTTGGTATTGAATTCACATTAGGGACAATGTGAAATTTGAGTTTGGGGGTGTGGTGGCTATTTGTCTAGTCTTTCCAGCTTTTGTCGTATAGTTTAGTTATGGTTTTTTTTTTTTTTTTTAAAAAATATCTGCTTGTCGTAGTGTTGGTTTGGGTGATCACCGCCAGTGATGAGAATGTCTAGCCTCACATGTGTTGGAGACATTACATTTCGAGCTATCTAGACGCTAGCATGGTTAGAATTAATTGACTTTTGAATCTTCAACTTTTGAGCACGATTTGCCATGAATTGTCTATTGATTGTTTTGATTATTTTTATCAAGTGTAAAGTGCACATCTCATTCCTGTGGAGATTTTTTGCTTTAGTGATCATGAGGTGTTAAATTATTGTCTCCACACATTCATTGCATTATGATGTGATTTTAGGGTTGTTTTCATGATTTAGCTAGATTTGTTGGACTTCTTTTGTTAATATATCTCAAGCACACTTCTTGAACCGTAATTGCATGTAAGTCTTGATGTCCCTATTCCTTGTTTAGCGAATAATGAAGTAATTTGTATGAGCATGTTTTTAAAGCATTAAGGGGAAGATTTGATGCCATGAATGATGAGTGTTGAAGTGAAGCATAACATTGTGGCAATTAGGGAAGACATAGGCCATCTTTGGATAGTTTGTGCCTATATTTCTCCATCCTAATCATATATTATTCCCTTGTGTCCTCTTTGAGCTTAATTGGAAGAAGGGCGTGTGCAAAAGCATACATAGACCCCCCTTCGATTTCGTTTCTTCCACCCGCATTTTCCAAACCCATGAAAGCCTATACACTTTAGACTACCCTTCAAGAGAGCATGGATGGGAATGTGTTTTTGCCAAGTTTTGTAATTGAAGGAAGAAATGAAGAAAAGAAACAGGGGACCCCAATGATTCAAAAAAAAAAAAGAAAAAAAAAGAAAAAAGAAGAAAAAATATATATATATATATATATATATATATATATATACAGATCATTGGGGGTTATATTTCAGTTGTGATGGTGATTGACTTTTTCAACTCAGTTAAAATTTTTGAGTTGTTAAAGTGAAAAGTGGTTTCAATGAAGGGATACATTCTTGCTCTCTTGTTTTGTGATTTCCTATTCCGTCGTTTGTAGCCCTTGCCTGGCTTTACATTACAAGCTTATAAAAGCCCTATTGACTTAGTTGCTACTTTGTTTTTGTGGAATGGAAATATTCTGAAGGCATGGTTGATTTGACCCTTGTTTTGAGTTGCAATATTTTTAGCTCATGATTCATTTAATCGCTGTATAAGTATGTGGGACTTGAGAGCTGTGTATTTTATACATAGGGAAGTGCATGGGATGGGTATGTTAACCCTTGAATGCCGGCGCTTTCTAGTTTTTGTGATTTCAACTGGGTGATGATGGTTATTTTTACGTTTCATGATGCACTGTTGATATTTGGTGGAAAAGAATTATATTGTTATATGTTGGGAATGGTTGTTGTACTTGATTTGATAAAAGTTTTCAAAATTTTGAAATTTTCAATGATTGGTGCACACACACACGGAGATTCAAAGGAATATTGATTTTTGGCCAAGTGAAAGTCTAGATTTGTAAGGGTGTTTTGTCAACTACTCGATTGTGTGGGGTTTTACTCTGAGGCTTTATGTGATCTAATACTGATGCGTTGACTTGCGATGATATTTTTGTTGTGGTTGTATTTATTTAGTTTTCTTTGTAGTTCTTTTTGTTTTACTCGAGGACGAGCAAAATCTAAGTTTGGGGGTATTTGATGGATGAGTTTTATATTCATCCGAAGGGTACTTTTTCGGCTTAAATTTAGTAATTTCTCGAGCTTTTTGTTATCTGATGTGGGTTGTTAGTGTATTTTTGAAGTTTCAGGGCTTGAAGGTGACATTTATGGAATTTGGGGGTCTCCGGTGTTATTGCAGAAGTTTCAGGGTTCAAAGTGCAAAAACAGGGAAGTTGGAAAACTGAAGTTGTGCGGACGCCTAAGGCGGATGCCTAAATTCCAATATGTTGAAGATTTTGTATGCGCTCGCATGAAGTAGTCGCATAGCTTTGCGATAAGCTATGCGGACGCATGAAGCGGCCGCATAGCGTCGAATTTTGTGTTGCCCTAATTTGTTTTAGTTAAGGAAAATTTATTATAAAAGGGGGCTTTGTGAGTGAAATTAGGAGGACTTCTTGGAGAGAAAAAGACAGCTTGGGATTATTTGTGTAATCTTTTTCTTAACTTCTCCTTTCAAGAATTCAAGTATGGATTATAAATCAATTTTTGTTTTTGTTTCAATCATGAGGAACTAATCTCCTTATCTAGGAATTGGAGGTAACTTTGTATCAAAGATTTATGCCTTAATATAATTTTTATTCAGTTCAATAGTTCTAGTCATTCATAAGAGTATTTTTATCGAATCTTCCTATGTTGTCTTTGCGTGTAGGTAATTACAACTACTAGATTATCAGGGTATGATGAATTGCACGATCCGAATGCATAAGTCATATGTTTGCCATCTCTTATGAATGTTCTTTCTTATCGATTCATAATCTTGCTAAGATAAGAGAGAGATTAATTGTTCCTAAGTTCTTAAAGGATCCCTGCTTGTTATATAGACCGATCAAGAAAGTATAACAGTTAGGGATACTAAGCCTGCAAACCGTGATCCATGCGTCCCAGTCTTTACCTTTGTGAACCAATCCTAGAACTGAACTGATACATAAATTAGAAAGACATAAATCCAAGATACAGAGTGAATTCCAATTCCTAGGTCTTCCCAATTCTTGTTAAATTCGTTATTTGCTTGCTTTGATAATTTAGTTGATTAGTTAGGTGATAAATTAGTTTAATTTTTGTCAGTAGTTTTAAAGAAATCAACAAAACCCCTTTGTCGTTTACTTTTGCTTTTTAAGTTATTAGTTAACAAAATCAATCTTTCTCTTGTCTCTGTGGTTCGACCCTTGTTTTTGTGCAACTATACTCCGGTATTCTCGTGCACTTGCGAGGTAAATTTTTATTTATCACAGAACTAGGGATTGACCTGTACGGGAGAACAATGATAGCCCTTAAATTTGGAGGGAAAATTCCCTCAAATCTCATTGGAGATGCATTAAGGATTTATGCATTGAGATGGCTACCGAATTAACAAGGACCATGAATCTTAACCCCGAATCAGATTCCAATGGCGATTTAGCTTCAAAGAATAAGCTGCTATTGGAATCAATAGTTAGTTTGTTGCCAATAGAGAGAGGTGCTGTTTCTTGTAGCTTCTTTCTTAAACTACTGAAGGCAGCAAACATACTAAAGGCTTCTTCATCTTCGAGAATGGAATTGGCTAGAAGGGTTGGAATTCAATTAAAAGAAGCAACAGTTTGTTGATTCCCTCTTTATCGATTTGGTCACAAGCACAGAGAGGGACATGTGGCGGTGGAGTCATTGGTGGGTTTGGTGATAAAGAGAGAATAGAGAAAATTTTCTGGGCTCGATTTGGTGATAAATGGAGAAGAAAGAGAAATTTTTTGGGTTTGATAGAGAGAGAGAGAAGAGAGAACTTGTTTGATATGGGTGATAGAGAGAGAGAATTAAAAGAAAATTTTCTGATGTGATTTGTTGATAAATAGAGAGAAAATTTTTGGGTTTGATTTGGTGATGAAACAGAGAGAAGGGATTAAAGCCATGGAGGAGAAGAAGATGGTAAAAAATGGGGGAATTTAGTGTTTCATCGGAGAAGATGAATAGTGAGTTACTTTTTAAAAATTCAAAATGGAAGTTACTTTTTTGCCCTCTAAAAACTCACGTGCGCAGGTCGAAATTCTAACGACCATTAACGGAAGGACCACAGGTGAACAAAAACAGCGTACTTTGGACCCAGATTTGTACTTTCCGAATACATAGACTAATGCTGGAAAGTTGTAAAGTACAAGGACCACTGGTGCATTTAACCCCCAAAAAATTACAAGCTACTTTTCCGAAGAACCCATATTATTAACAAGTTCTTTTTAGTGGATAAAATGTAATACCCCGGCTCTATTTCTGTTATATGGCACTAATAAGTTATGTAATTTGAACCCGTAAAGCGTAGCCTTGAGTGGGTCTTTGGGCAACCTTGAAAGTTATGATTGGGTTATGATTTAAACCATTTTGGAGAAAGAAAAGAATTCACAAAAGCTAGGGAAATAGTCAAACTCGTCTATAGTATCTCTCCAGACAGTTTGTAGTAAGTTGGTCATAATTTTGTGTAGAAAACTTAAAATTTAGATCTATTTAGTGGGTTAGAAACTAGACTTCAAGGGTTTTCTAACTAGACTTTATTTGATATAAATTTAGGAAGTCATTAAAGTTAGACCAAAAAATATGCGAGATTGTACTATAGACTTCAAAGGCTTTCTAACTAGACTTGATTTGATATAAATTTAGGTAAGTCATTAAAGTTAGACCAAAAAATATGCGAGATTGTACTATACGTTACTAGTTTACTTTTATAAAGTCAAAGTTATATCCTTTAACTTGACTAATAAATTATAATTAGTTTTAATAGAGTATAATTAGACCTAATCAAATATGACTTAAGTGTTATTAATTAGCATATTAGTGTGACTTTTGACCAACCAACCATTATTTGACAACTCATTTATTTGGACCACACATTAAAGGACACTATCACCTTAACCTTGGTTGACCATTCGGATCTCTTAATTTTTCTGGGAAAGTGGGCAGCCTTGTTCATTTTTCATTTCCTTTCCTCTTCTTTTATAAATTGAGAAAGACGTCCGAAGGTGTGAAAAAATTGAGGTTTTGCGCCTTAAGCTAGAAATTGACGAAATCACTCCGTAGAAGCTTCGGGATCGTGATGTAGACCAAGAATAGAGGTAGAGATTGAAGATTAATCGGTGGAATTCTCTTCAAGGTAAGTAACTATAGTGTTTTATGGTTTTATGAGTTGAATTGAAAGAGTAAATCATATAGGTTGTGTTAGTTGATAATCCTTGTTTTAAATCCCTTGGTAGAAACATGTGATTATTTGCTCCAACTTATGTTATGTTATACTATGTTGTTGATTGAGGTTGAAAAATAATTGGAGAAAGAATTGAAGATTTTGGAAGCCAAATACATAGGTTTTGAAATAAGTGCAGCCCTGTTTTAGGGCATATTGTGAAAATTATTGGAGCAAATTCGTCCATGGGAATTTTTTGATTTTTGGATATGTTATACTTCCAGATTTTAGTTAGCTTCCTGTAAAATTTCATTAAATTTCGAGGTTGGGAAGTACCTCAATTGGGTTTTGTATTGTCCCTGTGCAAAGTAATCTGCTGTTACTCTGCTGCTAGAATTCTAGGTTGTAGTTCTAACTTTCAGTGACTGAATCTTAATGAATATAAGTTCGAATGGACTGATTCAAAGTGGTAAATCGTATTTTGCGATGTCTAGTTTATGAGGATGTAAGCTTCGTAATATTTGGACCTGGGTAGAATATTTGGTGAATTTTGTAATAATGCTGTGCATAATTGCACTGTGTGAACTGTTGACAGAAATTTCTGGATAGTGGTTTGAAGTTGAAGTGATCAGATTGTGGTAATTATAGGTCCGAATGAAATAATTCAAAGTATAAACTATAGTTCAAGATGTCTAGTTTCTAAATATGAAAGAATAATATTTTGATTTTTGTGGAATATTTGGTGAATTTAACAATACGATTGCGCACAAATTTACATGTGTGATATTTGAACCAAATTGGGTTGTTGATAAAATTAGTTGATGAATTGGGACATTGAACTATGTGGGGATGTCATTATGAGGGATTTATTAATATGGAATGTGTTTTCTATAACTAAAGAATAGGTTTGAAATGATGAGTCCCAAGAGATTGGTGACATAAATAACATGGGAAATTGTTGTATGAAAACATCCGTCACCCTTGGGGTATTTTAGGCTCAAATGTTATAATTGGACATAATTGTGGAGATATTGTGATTTGTAAGTTACTATGCCCCTTCTTAATTTGCTTAGCATGATAACATGCTAAATAGAGTTAATTTATACTTTTATGTATTTACGGGTAGAATTCATACTACTTGTGATTTGTTTGTGAATTGTTGAGCATGAGACTTGTGTTAGTGTTTAAATAGATGTTTTGACACTATTTAATCGGTGAGAAAGCTTGAGGGAGTGGTTTGGGGTGATTCTGCAATTACCAGTTGCGGCCCAAAAATTATATAAAGTTAGTAAATGACTCAACGAAGTCGACGTAAGCCTTAGTAAAATATTATGAATACACATCCCAGAATACGATTTACCACATTGAACTTTGAATGAGTCCATTCGGACTTATATTCATCAAGATTCAGTCACTTAAAGTTGGAACTACAAACCAGAATTCTAGCAGCATATTACTCTGCATAGTGATAATACAAAACCCAATTGAGGTACTTCCCGACCTCGAAATTTACTGAAATTTTACAGGAAGCTACTTAACGTCTGGAAGTATAACATATACAAAAATCAGAAAATTCCCATGGACGGATTTGCTCGAGTAATTTTCTCAATTTGCCTTAAAACAGGGGCTGCACTTATTTCAAAACCTATGTATTTGACTTCCAAAATCTTCAATTCTTTCTCAATTATTTTCCAACCTCAATCAACAACATAGTATAACATAACATAAGTTGGAGCAACTAATCACATGTTTCTTCCAAGAATTTAACACAAGGATTATCAACTAACACAACCTATATGATTTTCTCTTGCAATTCAACTTATAAAACATTATAGTTACTTACCTTGAAGAGAATTCTACCGATTAATCTTCAATCTCTACCTCTATTCTTGGTCTACATCACAATCCCGAAGCTTCTACGGAGTGATTTCGTCGATTTCTAGCTTAAAGCGCAAAACCCCAATTTTTTCTTCGGACGTCTCTCTCGATTTACAAAAGAAGAGGAAAGGAAATGAAAAATGAACAAGGTTGCCCACTTTCCCTGTAATTAAGAGATCCAAATGGTCGACTAAGGTTAAGGTGATGTGTCCTTTTATGTGTGGTCCAAATAAATGAGTTGTCAAATAATGGTTGGTTGGTCAAAAGTCACACTAATATGCTAATTAATCCTTACTAACACTTGGTCATATTTGATTAGGTCTAATTATACTCTATTAAAACTAATTATAATTTATTAGTCAAGTTTAATGATATAACTTTGACCGTATAAAAATAAACTAGTAACGTATGGTACAATCTCGCATATTTTTAGGTCAACTTTAATGACTTACCTAATTTATCCAGTAGTCTAAAAATATCAAA
Organism: Platycodon grandiflorus; assembly: GCA_016624345.1. Classification (NCBI taxonomy): domain Eukaryota; kingdom Viridiplantae; phylum Streptophyta; class Magnoliopsida; order Asterales; family Campanulaceae; genus Platycodon; species Platycodon grandiflorus. The sequence continues at coordinate 14,499,642 of CM028363.1, forward strand.
TAAGGTCTGGATGGAAAGCCCTTGAAGTTTAGTTTTTAACGCACCAAACAAATTTAAATTTCGAGTTTTCTACACAAAATTATGACTAATTTACTACAAGGTGTCCAGAGAGATACCATTGACAAGTTTGACTATTTTCCTTGCTTTTGTGTATTCTTTTCTTTCTACAAGATGGTTTAAATCATAACCCATTCATAACTTTTAAGGTTGCCCAAAGACCCATCCAATGCTTCATTTTACGGGTTCAAATTACATAACTTATTAGTGCCATATTACAGAAATTGGACCGGGGTATTACATCCTCTCCTCCCTTATAAAGAATTCGTCCTCAAATTCCTTAACTAGCAAGCTAATAGGTGAAGGTGACTCACTTATATGAATACTTCCAACTATAAGGGTTATCCTTGAGCTACCATCAATTCATATTCTTAGCTAGGACCATGGGTATTAATACTTAGTGTATAAATTCAATATACCAATATCATACTTATGTCCCATAATTGGTTCATAATTGTCTGATGTCAATTTTATTACACACATGAAAATCTTCAGGGAGTAATACAATTACCAAATAGTTCCTGTCTCATTGTAGGAACAATTATATTACTCGATGCATTTATTTGCCCCAAATTCGACAATGTTAAATCATGTAACGAACTTACAATTGTTTGTTATCAAATACTCATCACATCTAATTATTAATGTAGGAAACTTGTCGGTAATTATTCAACGTTACAATCAACTACAAATATATGCCATCAATGCCTACTATCCAAAGACCCATCCAAGGCTTACGCTTTACGGGTTTAAATTACATAACTTATTAGTGCCATATGATATAACATAAGTAGGACCGGGGTATTACATCTGAACTCACAACTATTGAAAGGTCTTACTAAGTGGCATAATTGTGGTTACCACTATGCTACATGGTTATAAGTTGATGTTGATGTGCCGAACGATTGTATGGTACACGTTTTACAAGCTCTGGTATACTTAATCATAGATACCATGATTATACTAGAACAGGATGGACATAATTATATGTCATATTGTGTATTTGTAGCTTCCTGAATCTTTATGATTGACCCTATTATTGTTTATTGTTTACCTTAGGTGTACTCAGCCAGGGAATTCTCGGCGAGGCCGGGAGAGATCGTGTGATAGCTGAGAGGTGGTTCCTTTGAGTAGTAGCTCTTTGGAGCTTGTTCATAATGGCGTTTATTTAGTTCAGTGAGGACGAGAGTTGATGTAAAAGTTATGTAAACTTTACTGATGGGTAGCATTGTATTGTAACCTTTTTTATCGTTGTATTTTTTTGGAACCGACACGTTATGTCGAGCCTATATATATAGTTCTAGTTTACTTTCTGTCATTTTTTCGAGTAATGCTTTAACTCGTGGTTTGCAATTGTTTCTCCGGCATGTATTAGCTGTCGAGGTTGTTGTTGTTTCTCGAGTTGTAGACTTGCGGTATTGTTTTATAGTTGTGTTTCGACAGTAGTTTTGCCGATGACTTGTTTTATTTTCGGCACTTTTGTGGCCGTTGGTAGTTAGTTGTGCGCATGTGTTGTTATGGCACGTGCGTTGTAGATTTGTATTTGCATTATAGGCTAGATTGGTGCACCGACCTTGGGATTCTGTGTTGGGGTCCGGGTCGGGGCATGACATAAAATGGGTGAGTTATTGGGTTGGGTTAAAAAATTGCCACCCCTATTAACAAACAACCCAAACATTTTGTCAAGTTATTTCCAAATATTGGTTGTTTGGCTACTAGAAGCTACTGCAGATGTTCAGTTTTGTATCTAGTTTCCACAGTATTATAAAACAAAATTGCGAAATGTTTTTGGTAGGTCTAATATTACCGGTGTAAAAGAAGTTTGACTAATTTGATCCTCTCCAAAATGGTTATGCCTTTTTTTTTGGGGTGGGGGGGGGGTGTGTGTGTGTGTTCAGAATTGAGAGTGAATTGTCCCTCGACTTAATAAGGATCATATAGGACTGTGCTGCGTGAAAACTGCAAGGCATTTCCTGATTCAGCATCTTGATACTATAATAGGCATTTGCGTTGCAAGGAAAAACCCGTAGATTGGATTCTCCAGAAGGTTGTGCAGGGAAAAATCAGTACATTAGATGATCTGGAATGTGGAAATTCTTCTCTTTGTGCGTAAAAGTTATCGTGTTAAGTCCCAGAAGTAGAGTCCATTCAAAAGGAAAGCCTCTTTAGAAGGATTGTGCTCAAACAACTGAGATACATATGGCCAAGCAAATTATTTGAAGGATAATCCTAGTGCTTATTGTAAATAACGAACCTTACATTCCTTGATTGAAATCACCGTCTGTCTATTCACCTCTAAAGACCTGCATTGATTTGGCCACAAAAAAACTTATATATATATATATATATATATATATATGTATATATGTTATAAAGAGATACAATCTGTCTAGAACACACTGCCACATCAACCCTATGTTGGTGTGGTCTTGGTGGGGTCGGTATAAATTAGACCCTAACAATTTAGAAGTGCTTCGAACAGCTGGGACAATTTAGAAGTGCCCATGCAACTGATATCATCACAACTATATTACAGTCACTATTTCACAGGTTAGTATAGGGTCTACTAGTAATGTTATAAGTCTTACGGGACTGAGAGAAACTACAACTGCGAGCCGGTGAAGGTCTGGCCAAATGACCAGTTTGGAGGAGCCACGTTATTGGAGATTATGGAAAGACCATCACTAGTTGTGACCTTGAATGAGAGAGATTGTCCATTAAGGTAAGAATTGCTCTGCCAGTTTTGTCCCCAGTTGCGTGACATGGCTTGCCAATTACTACTTTTGGAACCCTTAACTGAGAGTGAGATAACATCACCAGCACCGCCAACATTCGTTAGAAGGACAAGGTTGAAGTACGAGTGCCCGTTGATTGTGAATCTCATACCCCCGCTCTTCCTGCAAGCAACCCTGCCATGTTTGGTCGAAAAGCAAGATTAGAGAGCAAGAACAAGTTACAAGTAAATTTTAAATAGTGGTGGGCTAGTATAGCGAGTGTCAAGTGAGGAAGTTTAACTTACTGTAGTAGAAGTTGGGTTCAAGAACATTGTCGAACTTACGATAAGAAACTAAGTTTTCGCAATTATCATGTATTTGAATTGTAACTTGTAAATTTAAGATCAATAGGTGCGGTTGTGATTTTTTTATTTTTTTTGTTAGGAAGAAGCTATATATCAGCAGGAGGTTGAATGTTTCGAGCAGTTGAAGAAGGAAAGGAAGTTTGCGTTAACAAGCCTCTATATGGGAATATGAGGCACAGAATTCATTTTTAAGTTGCAGATTAAGTTGTTGCAGAGGTGCCTTGCCACCTTGGAAGAAGTAACTAATCAGTAGTTATCTGAGACAATAGAGATAGTTAAAAATGTTTTGATCAAGATCTGTCTTTAATTAAAAGAAAAAAAAAGAAGTAAAATTACAGTTAAAATTTTTAACTTTGGCGAGCCAAAAAAGGAGAGGAGTGCTTCCGTCTTAAATTTGGTTATAGTAGAGTTACATTGTATAAAATGACTTTCAAGATTAGGTAAATTACCTTCTGTACTTAACAGGGATTATTCCTACTTTGTACTGAGCAATGTGCTGGAAAATAGGCTGAGAAAGATCGAAGTGCTGCAGGGGAGGATTACACCAGCCTCCTGCATTGTTTGGGAGAGCAGTATTTGGAGGGCAGAAGTTAGTGGCTGTGACTGTGATGGATCCAGGGAGACACCACTTGCCATCGTTCACACATTTAATCTCAAAACAAGCTCCGCAAGCCTACCCATTGTTGAACAGAGCAGTACTAAGAGCAGCTCTGCTTGTACCGTATCCTTGGCTGTACAAATTTCCCTACCCACAAGCCCCTCCTACATATGCATGCAAGCCAACATAATTAGTACATATATTTCTACTAGTACAATGATGGATAAGGAAAACAAGATAGTGGAGAAATTTTGGTGGAGGGTGTTTGATCTTACCCATTGTCCCGGACGCATCACTGCCTCCGTAAAAGGTAGCATGAGCACTAGACCATGCACCACCTAAACCATGAATGCTTGGCAGCATGCTTATAGAGGTGAGAGCAAGTATCAGGCGCAATCCAAGAAACTCCATTCCCTGAAACAACGAGGTCTATTTATCAGAAAGTAAACGACCAAGTAAAGATCTCAATAAAGTTGGACGGGGGAGAGCAGTTAAAGAGTACAGGAGGAAGAGATGGTGGTGCTTACAATTGCTGCATAAGTCTCAATTCCACCCAACTTGAACTAGAGGAATAAAAGATGGAACGATATAAGAAGGTGATGAAGATGTTGGAGTATGAGACATGGTTATAGACAAGAGTCACTGGAGAGAAAGATATATATGTTTGTTGCTAGTGATGATGGGTTGAAGGGCTAAATATAATATTGAGGTAGTTAAGGCGTATAAGATGCCAACTTATAATTGTTTAGCAAAAAGTAATTGTGGAAGCCGTACTTGATCACATGCTCCATGTTGCATAGAATTATTTAGTAAATGACATGTAGTGGTATATTACTAATACGTTTTTAAGTTTGCAGTTAAGGGAAAAATAATCAGTAGGCGGAGCAACCACCAGCGTACGTAGTAGCTAGGGGATTTGATTTCGATCAGTTGGTAGAGCTTGCACATGGGAGGGATATGAAATGCATGTGGAGTATTGAATGGCTGAAATTGCAGCAAGGGAAAGTTTATGTGAAAAAGGTTGAGGGAGAAAACAAAGGTAGAGATAAAGTAGAAAGAAGTTGCTGATGTGTATATGTAATGCATGTGGCGGTCCGTTCAACATACCTTAGAATTAAACCCTTCCCCCCTTTGAATCAAATCTTATTCTTAGCTAGCTGTGTTCAAGCATTCACCTTAGATTATTATGACTTTAGAATATAACTTTACAGCTTAACAGTAACTGATCTACAAAGAAAGTGCAATCATTATGTCTGTGCACTCCCACGCTTCAATTGGATTTCACTAACTGCCCCTGACACACCCCCCCCCCCAAGTCCGAACTAAACTAACTAGCCAAACTGTCACATTAATAATCTTGTAAGGAGTTTTGTAAAGTTTCTAGAAACTAGAGATTGGGGTACTCTTTGGTTGATACAATACGAAGGCTATGGACTGTGCCTTTGTTTTGGTTGATGCCATGTTCATACCATGCAATAGATTTCTTAACCGCACGCTTCAACGTGTTGTACATTCCACGATTGTATTGATAGAATCTGTTGATTGAGGCAGTAGCACTATCATTTACCCCAAATAAAAATTAGCAAGTTGATCCAATCATCAGTCTCCCCCTGCAACTAAAAGTCTACAATAATTCATGAGCCCAGTGAGTCCACAAGAAGTCAAACGGTGACAATTGAAGCAGAAAGATCATTAGAAAGGGTCTTAAAAGAGTATATCTATCTATAGAGGTCATTAGAAAAGCGGTCTTAAAATATTATATCCATCTAAAAATGAATACAGTGAAGGTTGAGAGTTTGAGTCTTGCTACAAGTGAGGCGGTTGATGTGGTTTATTAGGGCGGAGATAAGTTTGGGACATGGGAATGCTACACCCCATAGTGGAGCCTATTATCGGCTTCCTTTAAAAATATAGGTTATTTGGTCAATTGGGATTGGAAGATGCTGCAGATTTTCTGTATTGTATTTAGTTCTCCTCAGTATGATAACAAAAAGAGGATTATCCTCTCCAAAATGGTTGTTTTTTTTTTTTTTTGTCACAAGAGAGAGTGCTTTGTCTGTCGAATTAATAAGGACCATATTAAGGCATTAGTAGGATGGTGCTGTCCGAGAACTGCAAGGCATTTGTGGCACTCCTGATTCAGCATCTCAGAATTCGCGTTGCTCTCTAATATAGAGCTTGAGACTGCATATAGTATATAAAAGCAATAATAACCGGTATGTGATCGTTTTGTATTAAAAACTAGTGTTCTCTTGTTGCTAACCCTTCTGAATCTTGAGATATATCATTTTTCTCTTAGCTCCAAAATATTTTCGTCTCTAGGGGACCGTATCTCATGGAATCATGAATGCATAAGGATGGCTTACTAGGAAAAGCCAATAGATTAGATGGTCTGGATTCTGAAATATGGGGTTTCTTCTCTTTGCGTGTAAAAGATAGTGTGTTAGAGTCCATAGAAAATGGAAAGCAACTTAGCAGGAATGAATGAAGAAAAATACATCACGTGCTCGAATTACGAAGATGCATATGACCAAGCCAACTCTGAAGGGCTTGCATATCATTAATTTGAAACGGAAGGAAAGACTTCGAAGGGTAAACCCTTTGCATTGCAAGTGACATATCTTACATTTCTTGATTGAAATTCTTTAAACACAACATGTGACGAACTGTCAACATCTTTCCACCTCTTCACCTCCAAACCGTATAAATTTAAATCCAATCTAGCTAGAACGGAAGGGTCCCTTGTACAAATAATTCGACTCCCTGGAGTAAAAAGCAGGGTTCTTCAAACCATCCAATCAGCTGGGACTATTTTAAAAGTGTCCATGTAACTGATATCATCAGCACTATATTACAGTCACTAAGTCATACCGAGTTAGTTTGGGAGCTATTACTAACGTTAAAATTCTTTAGGGGAAGTTGGGGTGGTCTTGGAGTGAGAGAAACTAGAACTGTGAGCCGGTGAAGGTCTGGCCAAATGACCAGTTTGGGGGAGCCACGGTGTTAGAGATTATGGAATGTCCATCGCTTGTTGTGATCTTGAATGACAGAGATTGACCATTTAGGTAAGAGTTGCTCTGCCAATTTTGTCCCCAGTTGCGGGACATGGCTTGCCAATTACTACTTTTGGAGCCCTTAACTGAGAGAGAGATGACATCACCAGCACCACCAACATTGGTCACAAGGACAAGGTTGAAGTAGGAGTGCCCATTGATTGTGAATCTGATACCCCCGCTCTTCCTGCAAGCAACCCTGCCATGTTTGATCGAAAATCCAGTTTAGAAAGCAATATTAGGTAACTAATTGAACTTGAAAGAATGTGTGGTGGTAGAAGCAAGGTAGGAATATTAATGTGTAATGGTGATAAATAGTAAAAGGGTAATGCAAGAAAATAACATGCAAGATTACCTTCTGTACTGAACAGGGACTATTCCTGATTTGTACTGAGCAATGTGCTGGAAAATAGGCTGAGAAAGGTCAAAGTGCTGCAAGGGAGGATTACACCAGCCTCCTGCGTTGTTTGGGAGGGCAGTGTTCGGAGGGCAGAAGTTTGTGGCGGTGACTATGATGGATCCGGAGAGACACCACTTGCCATCATTTATGCATTTGATCTCAAAACAAGCTCCGCAAGCCTGACCATTGTTGAACAGAGCAGTACTTAGTGCAGCCGTGCTTGTACCGTATCCTTGGCTGTACAAATTTCCATACCCACAAGCTCCTCCTACAGCAGATATATATGTATGCATTCATGCCAACATAATTAGTGTATATATAAATCCATATACAGTATGGCGATGGATAAGCAAAGAAGAAAACAGAGGAGAATTTTTTTTAGAGTAATAATAGTTTCTTACCCATTGTTCCAGACGCATCACTACCTCCATAGAAGGTAGCATGAGCACTAGACCATGAATCACCAAATCCACGAATGCTTGGCAGCATGCTTAGAGAGGTAAGAGCAAGTATCAGGCAAAATCCGAGAAACTCCATCATTCCCTGAAAAATTAATGCTGTCTGTTTGAGAGTGTTACTATCAAAGAGTAAATGACGAGTAGATTTTAAAAAATCTCATTATAGTTTAGACGAGGAGATTGAGCAGTTGAAGTGTAAGGGAGGGAGAGATGATGGTGCTTACAGTTGCTGCAGATGTGTAGATTCTTTGGAGACCCCAACAACTTGAACAAGAGAAATCTAATTAAGATGGATGGGAATAATAAGAAGGTGATGAAGATGCTGAGGAATGAGAATGACACACATATTTATAGACGCTAGTGGGCACCCCCGGGGAGAGAGAGAGAGAGAGATGTATATATCTATATCTTATGCTAGTAATGATGCATGGGGTGAAGGGCTAAATTTAATATTTATTGAGGTAGTTAAGGCGTATAAGATGCCAACTTGGTTAGAAAAAAATAATTATGGAAGCCATTCTTCAATCTTCACATGCACCATGTTACTACATAGGATAGAATTAATATTGTTTAGTAAATGGCAATTGGAGTATTTCTAATACTTTTTGGTTTGCAGTTAAGGGTGGTGTCAGAGGTGAAAATTTATTCAGTAGGAACAACCACCTCCTTAGGCTAGGGGTAGAGAGGATTTGATGATTTTCAGTTAGTAAAGAAGCTTGACTTGCACATGGGGTTAATTTGAAATGCATGTCGGGAGCTGAATGGTGGAAATCCTACTTGGAGAATTGATTTTGATGTCTAAGTTTCAAGTATTAGCCTCTTGCACCAAAGGAGAAGTTTGTGTGCAGAAAAAGGTTGAGGGAGAAATAAGGCGAAAGATGTTGCTGATGAATGCATGTGGCAGACCGTCCTACCTTAGGAATGTATACTTTCTTTCTAGATGGCCCATTGCCTTAGCCTGCAGCTGCAGCTGCATTGTTTTGTTGAGGTTTTTGTAGCTTCTCTTATCCTCTGCTTTTCTATTTCCTTTCTCTTATCCTCTGCTTTTTTACGCTCTTTGAATCAAAACTTTATTCTCAGTTAGCTGTGTTCATTCTGATTCACCTTATATTATCATAACATTAGAATATATACAACTTTACAGCTTAACAACAATTGGATCTACAAAGAAAATGCAATCATTATGCCTGGGCACTCCCACGATTTGAACTGGATTACACGTTTCTTCTTGTAAGGAGTTTCAATGGGTATATACTAAGAGGATAGTGGTTGTTGGACCCTACATTTTCAGTTAACCTGTTTTCAACTTACACGTAACATCTTGGTACTAACAACTTGAGTTCTCCTACTACCTCTTGATCATCTTGCAGGTTGAATTATTGTTGCATTAAACCCTACTTTTCAGGGAACGTGTCAATGGATAAGAAGACTGATTCAATGACGTTTCTTCATCAAAATAGCCAGCCATGGACCCTTATCTCCTCCATCAACAATGTGGCGAAAATATCTCAACAAGATCAACTTATTTCCGAGATTCTAGGCCTATTATTTTCTTTGTATTATAGTTGTTATTTGAGGTATAAAAAGGGAAGAACACCTGTATTTTACACACACAATCTCACTAGCTTAAGTTCCCTTACATACGCTCCTAGTTTTGTACTTAAACTTGATCAATATACCTTTTGGTCAAGGCAGGTTCCTAAACCTCCCGGGGTTTTGTGCCGGCGAACAAGTTGTTCAAGGGCTTTCCCTAGTCAACAAATTCCTTGTGTTCATTTCTGTTCTATCCAGTAATCATTGTACCCTGATTCTTATCTCTTTTGTCATTTTTCTTGTCGTTGGTGATACTTGTTGAAATTTGACCAAAACAATTTGGCGCCATTCGTGGGACTACTTTGATTATTTGCGTAGAAATGACCAATCCGCCGTCCGGTAGTCAAGGTGAGAGGAGTCAGCCACTTCCTAGTTCCGGCACCCAAGGCAACCTATCTTCAAATCCGGAAGCTGTCAATTTGGAGCTAATGTCCAACGTGGTCACAATGTTGAAGAAAGTGAATGACCGGTTGGATACTCAGGAGCATACAAACACCATGATACTCAATGCCATTGATACCATGCGTAAAGGGAAGCAAACCGAAACTCAAGTATCTACTCCATTTTCACCTTTGCATCCTAGATCTTTGTTTGGTGCAGGTACAGGACCAAGCCATTTTGGAGATATCCCTATGTCCAGTACCTTGCCAGCAGAAAGCACAATCGTGACGTCCATTCCAACCACGCAACCAAGATTCAGCCTTACAGCTAGCCAACCTGTGTTGTCATCTTGCTATACCTATGCCACACCTTCGATGGGGCAAACAGGGAGTTTCTTTAATGCCTTTGATACTTCTGCATCTCAATTTAATAATAGTCCTCTTTTCGCAGAAAATCAACTTATTAAGGAAATGCAGACTATAAAAGAGTTGCTTCGAAGCGTACCTGGAGTCAACTTGCCTTATCACCAAGTTTCCCCAACCTGCCATAACGAATCTCGTTTTGTTCCAGCAATAGCTAATGTAGAGATCCCAAAGAAGTTTTCAGTCCCTCATATGAAGAAGTATGACGGGAGCACCGATCCAGCAGAGCATGTATTACTGTATCAGGAATCGATGGATATTATAAGTATCCCCCCTGTTTTTAAAGAAGCATGTTTTTGCAGGGGTTTTGGCTCAACTCTGCCAGGACCAGCCTTAAAATGGCTAACATGACTTCCTCTAAACTCTATTTCTTCGTATGCCCAACTTGTCAACATGTTTACTAATCAATTTTCGTGCAACAGGGCATTTGACAAGCTGACTAGTGACCTTTACAGAATTGTGCAACAGCCTAACGAGAGTCTTAAAGAATATTTGCACAGGTTTAATAAGGAGGCAGTGACCATACCTAGCCTGGATATGTCCACAGCTACGGAAGCATTCCGTATAGGCTTGAAGAAGAACTCTCTATTTTATAATGAGTTGGTGATGACTCCTGCAAAACAACTTGAAGAAATAAGAACCAGAGCCTTGCGTTTCATCAGATTGGAGGATGACAGCCTGGCAATGGAGAAGTCAACTGGGAGGACCCCTACTCCTCTATTTGAGCCGTCAGACAGAAAATCAGATTCCCATCATTATAAGTCTAGCAGGGGCAAACCCCCTGCTAAATTCGAATCTTCTAAAGTTCATTTTGTAGATGATGATCAAGATGGGGATGATAATGACTATCCTAAAATTTCTGATTACTGCTTTTCTGTGGACATTGCAGGAGTCCTTTGCGCCATGGAAAATCTTGGAGACAAAGCAAGATGGCCTAAGAAGAGTGACAAACCCACAACTTGGAAGGATAAGTCCAAGTGGTGCGCGTTTCATGAGGAGTTCGGGCATACTACTGAAAATTGTTTCGCCTTGAGGAAGGAAATTGCTCATCTATTGTCAAAGGGTCTTCTTAAGGATTTGTTGGGTAAGAAGAGGGTCAGAAATGAGTCCAAAGAGCCTGATTCCGGGGAGCAGTCCAGACCCGAGAAAGTTGCACCTCCTCCAGCCACCAAGGTAGTAAATGTTATTTCAGGTGGATCCCATATTTGTGGTACAACTTATTCTGCAGCCAAGCGTCATGCCAAGAGTTCTAAGGAGGATCAGTCAGAACTGCCCTCAAGGTGTCGCGACTTCACAGATGGTCAAGTTATCTCCTTCGAGGATGAGGATAAGGATAACACGTTGGACCCCCATCATGATGGTCTAATTGTCCAGGTGCAGATTGCTAATTGTATGGTCAAGAGAATTCTGATTGATGGCGGCAGCTCAGTTAATATAATCTTCACTCACGCTCTGGAAGAGATGGGCATCCCTTTATCCGAAGTTGTGAGGAATTCGTCTGTGCTGGTAGGGTTCAGTGGTGAAGTAAAGCAAACAGTTGGAGAAATCAAGTTGCCTCTCTATTTGGAGGGTATGAATTCTATGGAAAGGTTCTGTGTGATCGAATGCTCATCCTCGTACAACGTCATTTTAGGAAGACCTTGGATCCACAACATGAAGGCCGTGCCGTCAACTTATCACCAGTGCGTCAAATTTCCAACACCTTGGGGTGTGGCCAAGTTGAAGGGAAATCAGCAGCTTTCTAAAGAGTGCTACAAGGTTAATATGAAAGCAAGTTCAGTCCCCCGTCAAGCATAGCAATTAAAGAAAAAGGCCCAGGACGTTCTTGAAGCAGTGGAGCATGAGACGAAAAGTATTTCTGTTGATGAGTCAAACCCTGAGGCCCAAGTGCAAGTTGGTACAGATCTTCCACCCGAAATTGAGAAGGAGCTGATTGAGTTCTTGAAGAGTCAGAAGTGTTGTTTTGCGTGGAAGCATGAAGATATGACAGGAATAAGCAAGGACATCATTACTCACAAGTTGAACATTGATCCAGCCATCCGTCCTGTCCACCAGAAAAGAAGAAAGTTTGCCCATGAGCGGAACCAGATTATAAAGGATGAAGTTGAGAGACTTTTGAAGTCCAAAATGATCAGGGAAGTTCAATATCCAAGGTGGTTAGCTAATGTTGTGGTGGTAGAGAAGAAGAACGGCAAGTGGCGAGTATGCGTGGACTTCACAGACTTGAACAAGGCCTGCCCGAAAGATCCATTCCCTCTTCCTCATATTGATTCTCTAGTTGACGAGACAGCTGGCCACGATATCCTGACATTCATGGATGCGTCCTCAGGATACCAGCAAATTCAAATGGAGCCCTCAGACCAAGAGGATACGGCATTCATGACTCCAGAAGGTGTATATTGTTATATTGCTATGCCATTTGGTCTTAAAAATGCAGGGGCAACTTATCAGAGGCTGGTGAACAAGATGTTCAAAGATCAACTTGGCAAGACAATGGAAGTCTACATAGATGATATGGTGGTAAAATCCAAGCATATTGAAGATCACGTGGAGCATCTTGCTGAGGCGTTCAATATCTTGAAAGCTTTCAACATGAAACTCAATCCAGCAAAGTGCAACTTTGGTGTTAAAGCAGGAAAATTCTTGGGCTATATGGTGACTAAGAGGGGAATTGAAGCCAGTCCCGAACAAATCAAAGCTATTCTCAACTTGGAATCTCCCAAGAATATCAAAGACGTCCAAAGGTTAACAGGTAGGGTAGCTGCCCTAAATAGATTTATATCTAAATCATCTGATAAGTGCAGGTTATTCTACGAAGTGTTAAGAAAGAATAAACTCTTCCAATGGTCTGATCAACATGAGGCAGCTTTTAAACAACTTAAAGAATACTTGGTGATGTCACCCCTACTTGCTAAACCAGAACGCGGTGAGCACCTCTATTTATATTTAGCCGTGTCTGAGAATGCAGTTAGTGCAGTGTTGGTGAAAGAGATCCAAGGTGAACAGCATCCTGTTTATTATATAAGCAAGTCTTTACTAGATGCTGAAACGAGGTATTCTCATCTTGAAAAGTTAATTTTAGCCTTAACTACTGCTGCTACAAAACTACGTCATTATTTTGAAACACATTCTATAACCGTTAGAACTAACTATCCTGTGAGAAATGTGTTGAGAACTCCAGAGATGTCAGGTAGATTGGCCAAGTGGTCGGTCAAGTTGAGCACGTATGACATTTCATATGAGCCAAGAACAGCTATCAAATCTCATGCTCTAGCCGATTTTGTAGCAGACTTTAGTCCAAGTTTGCAGCCCGAGGTGGAACTGGAAGTACAGCAGCTTGAAGGTAAAACAATTCCTAGATTTTGGACACTGTATACAGATGGAGCTTCGAATTCCAAAGGAATTGGCTTGGGAATAGTTCTGAAATCCCCTCAAGGTGATATCATACCTCAAGCTGTATCTTGTGAATTCAATGCGACGAATAATGAAGCTGAATATGAAGCTTTAATCATGGGTTTAACTACAGCTTTAAGTTTAAATATTACTCATATAAATGTATATGTTGATTCTCAGTTGCTCGCTAACCATTTCAATGGCAGTTATGTAGGGAAGCATTCCAGGATGACTCTGTATCTCCAACATGTTAAAGCTTTGGCTTCAAAATTTTTGTCATTCTCTTTGGAACAGGTTCCTAGAGAAGAGAATACAGAAGCAGATGCATTGGCCAACTTGGGTTCAACTTGCAAGTCTATGTTACATACTAATATTCCCATTATTTATGTTAAGTACCCAGCAATAGACCAAGTGGAGAAAACTCAAGAAGTTACTCAGTCTAATGAGGCACAAGATACAAGTTCATCTTGGACCCAACCTATAATTGAGTTCCTTCTACTTGGAACTATTCCGCCTGATATTAAGAACGCTAGATCTTTTAAAATGCGTACTTCAACTTTTGTTTTAATAGATAATGTCTTGTTTAAGAAATCTTTCGCAGGACACTATTTGAGATGTATCGACAATAAGCAAGTTGAGCTCGTGCTAAGTGAAATCCATGAAGGAACATGTGGAAATCATTCTGGTGGGAAAGCATTGGCATCGAAGGCTCTCAAGACTGGTTATTACTGGCCAACCATGCGTCAAGATGCCATGAGCTATGTGCAGAAATGTGATGCCTGCCAGAGGCACAGTAACATCTTGCATCAACCTGCTGAACCTCTACACTCTATCGTTTCATCTTGGCCTTTCATGAAATGGGGCATGGATATTGTGGGCAAGTTGCCTAAGGCCCCTGGAGGCAAAGTGTTCATGTTAGCGATGACTGATTATTTTTCAAAGTGGATTGAGGCAGAGGCCTATGTGCAAGTAAGAGACAAGGAGGTAGTTTCATTTTTAAAGAAGAATATTATTAGCAGGTTTGGCGTACCATCAGAGATCATATGTGATAATGGATCCCAATTCATAAGTAAGAAGACGGGAGATTTTTGTACTCGTTGGGGCATCAAGCTGATCACGTCTACGCCTGTCCACCCTCAAGCCAACGGGCAAGCTGAGTCAAGCAACAAGTTGATTGTCAACAACCTGAAGAAACGCCTAGATCAAAAGAAAGGAAAATGGGCTGAAGAATTGCCACTTGTACTTTGGGCAGATAGGACAACTTCAAAAGGGGCCACAGGTAGAACCCCATATTCCTTGGTATTTGGAGCAGAAGCTGTAATTCCAGTCGAGGTGACAATCCCAACAGCAAGGTGTGGTTTATTAACTCAAGATGAAAATAATCTCTTGTTGACCCAAGATCTAGATACAGTTGATGAGATCAGGGATTTAGCCAAGATAAGGATGGCAGCCTATCAACAACGGATTGCTAGATCTTACAACAAGAATGTCAGAATAAGAAGATTCCAGGTTGGTGATTTAGTTTTAAGAAAAGTGTTTCAAAATACAAGAGAACTGAATGCAGGTAAATTAGCTCCCAAGTGGGAGGGACCATATCTTATTGATGCTGAAGCTGGTAAAGGGGCATACTGGTTGTCAACCCCAAGTGGAGATAGGGTCCCTAGGAGTTGGAATGCCATTCATTTAAAGCTCTATTTTATGTAAGTCAAGTTGTTAACAACTAGACTTCTCGGGTATGATTTAATTTATGCCCCGTTCATTCGTGTGTTTCAATTCTCAATTTTATTGGAAATCCTAGCTAACACCCAATCCTAACATGAATTTGTTGTGCAAGGTATACAAGCGGAGTAGGCTCAACATGTTAACACGCCAGTACGGCTCCGACATGTTGAGACCTAAATTGGAGCGGGTCAAACATGTTAACACGCCAGTACGGCTCCGACATGTTTAGACCTGAGATAAAGAAGTTCAACATGTTAACACGCCAGTACGGCTCCAACATGTTGAAACTTTAGCTGGAGAGGAATGGAACATGTTGACACGCCAGGACGGCTGAGACTTGTTCTATTTCTTCAAACGACTTACCTCTGATCAAAGGTACATTTTACTTATGGTTAAAAGATTTACATCTTTTCTAAAGAATTAAGGTTTTGACACCTTCGCCCGTGCGCACGATTTCACACTTATTCAAGTTGTGACTATTGGTTGTAACATTGACATGTTACCTACTGTTCATATCATCGACATTTTATCTACTGAACAAGCAAGTATTTCTGAAGAACCTAAAATACTTCTACAAAACTTCCAAATGTTCCCAAAAGATTTCACAACCAGTGGATAAGTTGGATAAACCAACAAATCCCTTAAAACCTATGAAAAGTTTGGAGTACTAGACCAACCTAGTACCCCAAATAAATTGTCTGCGCTCTTATGAGCCATTACATAACCGAATAAGCAAAAAAGAAATTGTTTTTGTAACTCTTCCTTCCAAACTACCTACAACATTCAAATTGTTCAAACATCTTGGCCTGCTGCCGCCGGTGTTACATTTGTCTCCTTCTCTTGATTACTCTCTTCAACGTGAGTCACCACTATGGTACTCAAAACTTTGTTGGCATCATCAGCCAGTTTTTCAAGAGCCTCGAAGGCCGGTGAATTCACCTCCTCTCCATCCACCGGTTCGCCAATAAAGTCTTCTAGAGTTCTCTTCTCTTCCTCCAAATCCCAATTTGGAGCCTGCCCATTCTTGAACTCCTCCATGAGTTGAATTCTGGCCTCCAGCACTGTCTTGGTGGCATTAAACTTGAAATCTTCCTTTGCTGCTTCAAGTTCCTTCACATGAGCCTCATTTTCCTTCACCTTTTCAGCACAAACGTCTGCCAGTTCCTTTCTCAAATTCACAATGTCTTTCTTCAGTTTCTCCACCTCACCAGCATGTACTTTGGCTTCTTTCTTCAATCTCTCTACCTCCCCAGCATTTGTTTTTGCTTCCTTCCTTGATTCCTCAGCCTCATAACTGCATCTAGTTGCTTTGATTTTCAAAACATTGACTTGGTCCATAATAGGACTCACTATCTCCGAAACCTGTATAAAAGAAACATTAGTACCTTGTAAATTCCTTGGTACAAGGTTCAAAGTTTCCCCGTTTTACCTTGTCAACAAAATCTGTCATCGCAGCACCAAACTTTTCTTTCGTTTTTTCCACATCCAGAACGTCACTCGCATCCGTGGCTCCAGCCTCCACCAGTTTCCTTTTCTTTGATTCATCCTTCTTCCTCGATGCATTCGCTTCAGAACTGGATGCCACAGATTGGGGAGTTGGGGGCTTGCTATCTTTCTTCACAGACCTCTTTGCTTTAGCACCGGCAAGAAGGTCCGCGACACTCACATTTGTCTTGGAACGAGTGGCTGCAATAGAGGCCATAGGATTAGAACAACTTGAAGGATTAGAATAATTTGAAGATAGGCAAAAACTTTAAGATGTTAATCAAACCTGTAGACATCTTGCTGGAACTCGGCAGAGGCTCTACTGGGCGAACTTCTTCTTTAAAACCCTCGCCCCTCTCTGCAGAAAACAAAACAGGAAATGCTTTGAAGGACCTAACGAGAGGATCCAACTCAAAAATCTTCTTTACGTTCTCCTCCGTCCCCTCTTGTTCTGGGAACAGCACACACAATTTGGCAACTTCTGCAGAGGAAAATTTCAAGTTGGTTAAGATTAGGTGTGCAAAGATTTTAAGAATGTGTGAAATCAAAGGAAAAATTCCCCTACCTTGGGACCTCCACTTCGAAATCACACCAGCCTCTTGACCTAGGCTATCTTTCCTAGCAAAGAAAAACTTGTTTCTCCATCCTCTATCGGCAGGGTCATTGTTGGAATTCAAGATGGGATCACCACCACTCTTAACCCTAAAGCAATACCTCCCAAGGCCAAATCCCCTTATCTCGGTAGTATAAGCAAACTCTTCTAGACCCACATTCAAACCTGTCTCCTCCTTCAACCTAACTAGGGTTTGTAAACACCTCCAACCTTGAGGCATAATCTGGGCATAGTTCAGTTTGGCAGAGGCGAAGAACCTAGTAATTAAGTCTGGAAAAGGGAATTTTAGACCAATGGTAAAAGGATATTCTGGAAAGCACACCCATTCAGGGGAATAGCACTCGGAGGTTAAGTTGGGATGGGTGAAGAAGACAGTTTCGGGTGGCAGTGCGTGATTCTTCTTAATAATTTCCAGATCTGCCTCAGAAATCAAGCATTTTTCCTTATCAGGTTCTTTCAACAAATTTTGGGTTACGAAACCCTCAGGAAGACCTTCATCACTCTCGATTATGCTTAGCTTCTTTCTTCCCATTTTTACAACTTGAGAAAACTATCAACAAGAAATTGAGAAGGGGACGAGGAACTCACCGGAATTTTTACTTGTTTTTCTTCTTCTTGCGTTCCTCCTTGATTTCTCTCTGAACGAAACCCTTTTTGTTAAAGATTCTGTGAAAGAGAGAGTTGGGGAAGACTTATTCGAGGGAGAAGTTGTAAGCGGTTGTAAGGTTAAAAAGCCATCATGGATGTTGCCTGGGAAAAACCCAAAACCGTCCTATCAGACCTTTTTCATTAATAACCGCCGTACACTCTATCCACTTTTGGCAAACTTTTAAAATTTTTGGCTCTTTATATTCTTTATTGTAAAATTCAAAAAGTTTGGGGGCAATTGTTGGACCCTACATTTTCAGTTAACCTGTTTTCAACTTACACGTAACATCTTGGTACTAACAACTTGAGTTCTCCTACTACCTCTTGATCATCTTGCAGGTTGAATTATTGTTGCATTAAACCCTACTTTTCAGGGAACATGTCAATGGATAAGAAGACTGATTCAATGACGTTTCTTCATCAAAATAGCCAGCCATGGACCCTTATCTCCTCCATCAACAATGTGGCGAAAATATCTCAACAAGATCAACTTATTTTCGAGATTCTAGGCCTATTATTTTCTTTGTATTATAGTTGTTATTTGAGGTATAAAAAGGGAAGAACACCTGTATTTTACACACACAATCTCACTAGCTTAAGTTCCCTTACATACGCTCCTAGTTTTGTACTTAAACTTGATCAATATACCTTTTGGTCAAGGCAGGTTCCTAAACCTCCCGGGGTTTTGTGCCGGCGAACAAGTTGTTCAAGGGCTTTCCCTAGTCAACAAATTCCTTGTGTTCATTTCTGTTCTATCCAGTAATCATTGTACCCTGATTCTTATCTCTTTTGTCATTTTTCTTGTCGTTGGTGATACTTGTTGAAATTTGACCAAAACAGTGGTCATGATTATACATACACTGACAATGACGACCTCTGTCTGTAGAATGTGCCTTTCTTTTTGGTTGATGTCAATTGTCATGTTCATATATTTCTTCACAACTCTTATTGCTCCCACACTAAACGTCATAAATGTATTAAAGGTGCTTCTACTTGATTCGGCAGGTAGAGCAAGGAGTGACAAAAGATTTAAGTAGAGGGTGATGAAAATATGATGGTATCTGAGGCCCGGGATTGATATTTCTTCATTTTCATTTATTTATATGCTATATATATGTATGCTGTTGGGCAAGAAATTCAGGTTGGGTTATTGATGAAGTCAAGCACAAACGGAATTTTGAAGTGGATAACAAAAAGAAAGATGGGGCAAGTTGATCCAATCATCAGTCTTTTCCCCCTAGCCCTAGCCCTAGCCCTGGGGGCAAAAAGTGTTATAAGTAATTCATTGGCTAGTCCACAAAGAAGCTGGTGGTGACAACATAAAGAATGGGGGTGTAGATGTATTTCATATCTATCTATAGATTATAAAATGGAATGGAATTGTTGTAAAGTGATCATTGTAGAACCACAATATTAGAGAGAATGAATACAAAGATAATAGAGAGAGTTTGGAGAGTGAATTCAAATTATCATTTTATTTATTCGACCTTTCTACATTGGCCGATCCACCTTATGAGGTGGGGGGGTGGGGGGCACAGGACCCCACTCAAAAAAAAAAATTACCTTATAAAATGGTGATGTCTTGGAAAGGGACCCCACTCAATTATGTTTTCCCTTCCTAGGTCATGCATAAGAGCAATAATGAGGTAAAAACCGGTGGTAAATTGTGTTTTTAAGCTTTTTATACAATAGTTAAAATTTGTGACTCACTGAAATATTTTTCTAGATCCGTTACTACCTTTCTATATATAGTTACATAGGAGAATCAAAGGACTTGAACAAACTATAAGTTTCTCCAAGTTCATGAATCTGGTGAAAGGTGCTTCCCAAGTTCAAGAACCTACCAAGTTCAAGAACCTAAGTAATGTCCACACTTTAGATAATTGCTACACTCCCCCTTGGACATTACGACGTGATGTTCATGCCTTATTAAAACCTCGCTAAAAACCCCGTGGGAAAAAAAAGCGAGGAAAGAGTACATTACATACGAGTTTCACTAGGCTGCCTCGTTAAAAACCTTAAACTAAGAAAACCTTGTCGGAAAAAACTTAGTCAAGGAAAAGAGTACAGCCGTTGGTCTTCGGGACCTAATCTTCAGGATTGTTATAAAGATGTTATGTGTTGCATTAGCTACCTCGTTAAAAACCTTTAACGAAGAAAATCCTGTGGGATAAAACTTAGTCAAGGAAAAAAGAGTACAACCGTTGGTCTTCAAGACTTAATCTTCAGGATTGTTTTGAAGTTGTCGCTCCCCTTGAAGACAACAGTCTTCTAAGCCTACTCATTTCGATGCCATGAATACAATTTTTAAATATAGATGTAGGAAGGGGTTTAGTGAACAAATCTTCCAGATTGTCACTAGAGCGAACTATCTCCACAATAATCTCACCGCTCTTCTAGAGCTTATGTGGATAAAAGAATTTGGTATAATATGTTTTGTCAAGTTTCATTTAACATATCCATTGCTCATTTGTACTATATAGGATGCATCGTCCTCGTAAGGATTGTGGGGGATATACCACAAATGTATTTTACTAATGATCTTAACCATACACATTCTCATGAAGCCTCATATAGAGGAAAACATAACTGGTCCGAGATCTAGCATTATGAGGATCAGACATATAGCTTGTATTGGAGTAGCCCACCAATGTCATATCTTGATTTTGTGTATAAAGTAGACCAAGATCTTATGAACCTTTGAAGATAACTAAAAATATGTTTAATGTCATTCCAATGTCTCCTTCTAGGAGAAGCATTAAACCTTGCTAGCAAGTTCTTGTAAATGCAATATTTGATATGATTTGCAATATAAAGTAATGCGCTAATGGCGCTCAAGTAAGGAACTTCATGTCCTAAAATTTCCTTGGTATCTTCTTTAGGTTTAAATAGGTCCTTGTCCACTTCAAGGGATTAGACAACCATTGGTGTGCTACTTGTGCTAAGTGAATGAGATTTATCCATGAAAAATATCTCTAAAACCTTCTTCGTAGGTTGACCGGTGTTCAAGAAAAATTCCTTCGAGGAGATGCTCGATATGCAAGCCGAGACAATACTTGGTTTTACCCAAGTTTTTCATTTCAAACTTCGTCTTTATTTTCCAAATTTTTTTATATATTTCAATAACGTTTATGTCATC
Source organism: Platycodon grandiflorus (assembly GCA_016624345.1). Classification (NCBI taxonomy): domain Eukaryota; kingdom Viridiplantae; phylum Streptophyta; class Magnoliopsida; order Asterales; family Campanulaceae; genus Platycodon; species Platycodon grandiflorus. The sequence continues at coordinate 14,520,683 of CM028363.1, forward strand.
GACTTAATGATATACATGTTACAATTTTCTTTTTTCTTGTATGACAAACCTTAAATCCTTCGGGATTTTCATTCGCATATTTACGTCTAATGACACATATAAATATGTATTTACGACGTCCATTAACTGAATATCTTAATTCGTATTTTCTGCCGAGATATTAAATATTTAGCGGAACGTAATGTCATCAATAACGGGATAATATGTTTGATTAAATTAATATCGGCTTTTGCGAAAACCCTCGAGCAATTAATCTCGCTTTATATCTCACCACCTCGTATTTTTATTTCTCTTTCGTATGAACACCTATTATATCCTCTTGGGATAACGTTCGAGGTGTACGTGCGAAGAAAAAACTTTATTTAGCGAGTTAAGCTCATCACCGGTTGCTTTTTCCATCTTACCTAGTCCGAGTGCTTAGGCACTCTGCTATTGACTTAGGTCCGGATCCGATTTATCATTTGAGATGGTAAGAGCAACAATTGGTGTAAATATGTCGTCGACAAGTGATATACCTTTTATATATTTTTCCCGTATTCACAAAATTCATGGCAATTTACATAAACCAGATCCTCATCATTTCCCAAGATATTTTGATCTCGCCGTTTCGCAATCCCAATATTAAAATTATTTAGGGGACGTGCAAATGTATTGGGATTATCATCTTCACGATGATCCTTCTTCAAGAGGTTCTATGAGTGACGAGTTTCTTTATTAGATTTTGTTCTCCTCGAATTCTTATCTTTCGCACCAATAGGTCTCTCACGCTTCGGCGTTGAGGAGCATCAACAAGTATACTTGTTCCTTAGGGATTTTCAATTGTGGTGCATTTACAACATATATATGATTTTGTCACTTCTTTACAATCAATAAATGCATGTGGCAGCTACTTGCTAAATGTTGCAAGTTAATCATCTTCGAACTTCCGGTTCAGTTTGACTAGTGCGTAGATCTAAATATTGAAGATCTTTCACATTCCATGAGATTTCTCGCCATTCTTTTAATTTTGGTCTTTTATCTCCCCGAATGTCGAGAAATGATCTTCATCCAATATACGATCGGTCTACTGAGCCGTAAATTGATCCCATGTCATAGGCTTTTAATAATAGAGGGAGATTCATAGCCTAGTTTTCTTTAGGGGCCCATAAAGGTACGCTGGGGTGGTGATATCAGAATATAGACTGCACAACTAAATACTAGCAGATGGGAAATGTTAGGTTCTTTACCACGCATTAGTTGTAAAGAGGAGTAGCCATGATATGCAGTAGGTCATATTTGAGTTAGAGTAGTAGCATGTATAATATTCTCAACATTAACTGGTAAGTGAATGCTCTAGCAATTAATTTGATGCACTTAATCATGAACTCAACTAAAACATTCTATGTATGGACATAAGGGACTAAATGTTCTACTATGATACCTAAGTTCATATAATCATCATCAAAAATGCTTTTAATGTAAATTCATCAACATTATCTATTTAGATGGATTTAATTGGATTATCGGGAAAATGGGCTCTAAGTTCAAAGATTATAAACACACATGAGTCCACCGAGTGGAAGCATCAATTAAGACCATGAAATATCGAAATGGTCCAGATGGTAAATGAATTGGTCCATATATATCTCCATGAATCCATTCAAGTAAGATAGGAGATTTTATTCCAACTTTAGTACGAGAAGGTCGTACTATAAGTTTTCCCTTGGCGCAAACTTCACAAATAAACTCATTCACTTTAGGGATTTAGCTTCTTGGCATATTATGCTTAACAAAATTATTCAAAATTCGGCCTATCATGTTTTGCCCAGGATGACCCAATATCTCATGTCATAATTTAAATGAATTTGGGTCCTTAAATTTTAGGCTCATCGCAACATGGTGATGAGGAAGTCGGATGTACGTATAATACAACCCTGAGGAGAAAGATTGAAGCTTTTCGACTACTTGCTTTCGACATCCTATTGATCAAGTCATGATGAGATATTCAATACCATATTCAGTGTTGGTTTCAATATGATAACCATTCAATCAGATGTCCTTAAAATTGAGAAGGGTACGCTTAGATTGAGGGTATAATAATGCATCATTAATAACTAATTCAGTACCCATAGTGAGAAGTAGTGAAGCTCTACCGGAGCCTACTATCAAGACATCGTCATTTGCAATTGTAGAAACACTCCCTTTTTTCTCAGTTAAAGTTTGAAAAAAAAAAAAATATGTCTTAAACGATAGAGTGCGTAGTTGCACTGTGTACCAAGCATAAAATATTCTCGTTCTCCATGGATTGCTTTCCAAAAATTTAATGCTCTAACAATAAATTAAAAAAAAATGACATCAAAATAAATTATAACAAATAAAAATGTCATAGTTTAACATAGTAATAAAAGTCTGACATACTCATTTTCTTCAAACTTTTCCAGTTTCTTTCAAGAAATCATCATTATCAATATTCAGGGTCATGTTTGCTTCAGACAAACTAGCATGATGTGATTTCTTAGTAATGTCAAACATTTTCAAAATTTTATAATCATTTAAAATTATCATCCAAGAATATGCTTTTTCATTTACTGAAATAAATATATAGAAAAATGAATTTATCATTATTCATAAGGATTCGCTAGACATTCCTGAACCTAGGAGGGTCTGTCTGTCATTTTCAAAACTTGAAGGAAATTGAAAATCCCAACAGCATTAACATATCTAACTAATGTTAACATTATAAGAATTTTAGGGTCTGTTTTTAAAATATGAAAACAGAAAAGGCCAAAAAGTAGTCAACCACAAAATAGAAGGGGTTTTATATATTGTAACTTTGTCTTCATCCTTGTTTTTGCCGTAGAAGATGTATGACGAGAATTCAACATGGCTCTGTTCTATTACCAGTGACTACTTAGTCCATTCAAAAACTCATTTGATTATGCTAAGTAAAGTCAACACCAACAATATCAAAGTACATACACTAGCCAAATTAAGTCATCACTACTTTCTATAATTTGGTAAGCGAGCCAAAGCTAAGCCAAAAAAGAAACCCATATAGCGTCTCTCTTCTCTCTCTCTCTCTCTCTCTCCTACCAAAGCTATTGAAGGTTTCAAACAGATTTAAACCCAAATTAGAAATTCATAAAGAATTTTGAAAATGTCAGATTCATTGCAAATAGGTTTGACTTCTTTCATATTTACTAGCTCAAATAAATAGCCTTGAACCGTTGAACAAGAGGTCCTTGTACATGCACACCACTGTTAGTGGAAAATGATAGTAATGAATTTTGTTTTGTTTTTGTAATCCTCAAATTCTTGCAAAAGAATAGGATACAAAAATCAAATTACAACTCTGTTGGGCCCTACATTTTTAAATCCTCGTTTACAACTTTCGTATAACATCTCTGCATTTCAACAACCAGTTCCTAATCTTCGACTACTTTTGCGTTGAATTATAAGCACGTTAAACCCTACTTTTCTATAATGTGTCAATGGACAAGAGGCGATTCAACAACAAGTCATTTAAAAGGCCACATCAGATCTCTTATCTCTTCCACCAACAATGTGGCGAGAATATCTCAACAAGATCAACTTATTTCCTATATTTTAGGCTCATGTTTCTTTGTATTTGAGGTATAAAGGGAAGGACACCTGTATTTTACACACCATTCCACTGGCTTAAGCTCCCTTGTCGCTCTTAGTTTTGTATCCCAACTTGATTAATATACCCTTTGGTTAAGGCGGTTTCTAAACCTCCCGGTTTTATCCGGCAACGTTGTTCAGGCTTTCCTAGTTAACAAAATTCTTTGAGTTCATTTCTATAATATCTCATAATCATTGTAATTTAATTCAAACCATTTTTGTCATCTTTCTTGTCATTTGTAACCTTGTTGAAATTTGACCAAAACAATTTGGCGCCATCAGTGGACTACTTTTTTATTATTTTTGTAGAAATGGCCAATCCACACCTGTAGTCAAGGTGAGAGAATCAGCCCTTCTAGTTCCGGCACTCAAGGCAATCCATCTTGATCCTAAGCTGTCAATTTGGGCTAATGTCTAGCATGGTCACAATGTTGAAGAAAGTGGATGATCAAATGATGTCAGAGCATACACCATGATACCAATGCCATTGATACCATGCGTAAAGGAAGCAACCGAAACTCAAGTATCTACTCCATTTTCACCTTTGCATCCTAGATCTTGTTTGGTGCGTGTCGAGACCGCCATGTGGAGATATCCCTATGCCCGCACTACCACGTAGTGCACAATCATGACATTCATTCCAATCTCACGACCAAGATTCAACCTTACAACTAGCCAACCTGTGTTGTCATCTTGCTATACCTATGCCACACCTTCGATGGGGCAACAGGAGTTTAGCTTTTATATTTCCATCTCAACTAATAATAACCCTCTTTCGCAGAGACTTATTAAGGAAATGCAGCTATAAAAGAGTCAGCTTCCGGGCGTGCTGGGAGTCAACTTGCCTCATCACCAAGTCTCCCAACTTGCTACACGAATCTCGTTTTGTTCCAAACCATAGCTAATGTAGATCCCAAAGAAGTTTTCGGTCTCCCATATGAAGATATGACGGGAATAAGCAAGAACGTCATCACTCACAAGTTAAACATTGATCCAACCATCCGTCCCGTCCACCGTAAAAGGAGAAAGTTTGCCCATGAACGGAACCAGATTATAAAGGAAGAAGTTGAGAGACTTGAAGGCCAAAATGATCAAGGAAGTTCAATATCCAAGGTGGTTGGCTAATGTGTGGTGGTAGAAAAGAAGAATGGCAAGTGGCGAGTATGCGTGGACTTCACGGACTTGAACAAGGCCTCGCCCGAAAGATCCATTCCCTCTTCCTCATATTGATTCTCTAGTTGACGAGACAACTGGCCACGATATCTTGACATTCATGGATGCGTCCTCGTGATTTAACAAATTCAAATGGAACCTCGCATCAAGAGGATACGGCATTCATGACTCCGAAGGTATATATTGTTATATTGCTATGCCATTTGGTCTTAAAAATGCAGGGCAACTTATCAAAGGCCGGTAAACAAGATGTTCAAAGATCAACTTGGCAGACGATGGAAGTCTACATAGATGATATGGTAGTAAAATCCAAGCATATTGAAGATCACGGAGCATCTTGCCGAGGCATTCAACATCTTGAAAGCTTTTAACATGAAACTCAATCCAGAAAGTGCAACTTTGGTGTTAAAGGAAGTTCTTGGCTATATGGTGACTAAGAGGAATTGAAGCTAGTCCGAACAAATCAAAGCTATTCTCAACTTGAATCTCCCAAGAATATCAAAGACGTCCAAAGGTTAACCGGTAGAGTAATTTCTTCTTAAATAGATTTATATCTAAATCATCCGATAAGTGCAAGTTATTCTACGAAGTGTTAAGAAAGAATAAACTCTTCCAATGGATCGATCAACATGAGGCACCTTCAAACAACTTAAAGAATACTTGGTGATGTCACCCTTACTTGCTAAAACCGTAACGTGGTGAGCGCCTATTTATATTTAGATGTGTCCGAGAATGCAAGCAAGGCAGTATTGGTCAAAGAAATCCAAGGTGAACAAGATCTGCTATATAAGTAAGTCTCTACTAGATGTGAAACGAGGTACTCTCATCTTGAAAAGTTAATTTTAGCTTTAACTATCGCCGCTACAAAATTGCGTCATTATTTTGAAACACATCCATAATTGTCGAACTAATATCCTATAAGAAATGTGTTGAGAACTCCGTAGATGTCGTGGAGATTGGCCAAGTGGTCGGTCAAGTTGAGCACGTATGACATTTCATATGAGCCTGCAACACTATCAAATCTCAAGCTCTAGGCGATTTCGTAGCGATTTTAGTCCAAGTTTGCACTCGAGGTGGAACAGAGAGGTACAACAAATAAGGTAAAGCAACTCCTAGATTTTGGACACTTTATACAGATGGAGCTTCAAATTCCAAAGGAATTGGTCAGAATAGTTCGAAATCACCCCAAGGTGATATCATACCAAGTCTGTATCTTGTGAATTCAATGCGACAAATAATGAAGCCGAATATGAGGCTTTAATCATGGGTTTAACTACCTTTAAGTTTAAATATTACTCATATAAATGTATATGTTGATTCTCAATTGCTTGCTAACCATTTCAATGGCGCTACGTGGCGAAGCATTCCAAAATGTCTCGTATCTCCAACATGTTAAAGTTTTGGCTTCAAAATTTCGTCATTCTCTTTGGAACAGTCCTTGGAAGAGAATACGGAAGGATGCATTGGCCAACTTGGGTTCAACTTGCAAATCTATGTTGCATACTAACATCCCATTATTTATGTTAAGTACTTAATGACCAAGTGGAGAAACTCAAGAAGTGACTCAATCTAATAGGGCACAAGATACAAGTTCATCTTGGACCCAACCTATAATTGAGTTCCTTCAACTTGGAACTATTCCACCCGATATTAAGAATGCTAGATCTTTTAAAATGCGTACTTCAACTTTTGTTTTAATAGATAATGTCTTGTTCAAGAAATCTTTCGCAGACACTATTTGAGATGTATTGACAATAAGCAAGTTGAGCTCGTGCTAAGTGAGATCCATGAAGGAACATGTGGAAATCATTCGGTGGGAAAGCATTGGCATCGAAGGCTCTCAAGATTACACACGGCCAACAATGCGTCAAGATGCCATGAGCTACGTGCGAAATGTGATGCTCGCCAAAGGCACAAGAACATCTTGCATCAACCTCGCTGAACCTCTACACTCTATTGTTTCATCTTGGCCTTTCATGAAATGGGGCATGGATATTGTGGGCAAGTTGCCTAAGGCTCCCGGAGGCAAAGTGTTCATGTTAGCAATGATCGACTATTTCTCAAAATGGATCGAGGCGCAGGCCTATGTGCAAGTAAGAGACAAAGAGGTATTTTCATTTTTAAAGAAGAATATTATTATGTGTTCGCGTACCATCGAAATCATATGTGATAATGGATCCCAATTCATAAGTAAAAGACTAGTGATTTTTGTGCTCGTTGGGGCATCAAGATCACATCCACACCGTCCATCCTCAAGCCAATGGTCAAGCTGAGTCAAGCAACAAGTTGATTGTCAACAACTTGAAGAAACGCCTAGATCAAAAGAAAGGAAAGGGGTAAGAATTACCACTTGTACTTTGGGCGCATAGAACAACTACAAAAGGGCCACGTGTAGAACTCCATATTCCTGGTATTTGGAGCTAAGCCGTAATTCCAGCCGAGGTGACAATCCCAACAACAGGTATGGTTTATTAACTCAAGATGAAAATAACCTCTTGTTAACCCAAGATCTAGATACAATTGATGAGATCAGATTTAGCCAAGATAAGGATGGCAAACCCTATCAACAACGGATTGCTAGATCCTACAACAAGAATGTCGAATAAGAAGATTCCAGGTTGGTGATTTAGTTTTAAGTATTTCAAAATACCTAGAGAACCGAATGCAAAATAGCTCCCAAGTGGGAGGGACCATATCTTATTGATGCCGTCCGGCAAAGGGCATACTGGTGTCAACCCCAAGTGGAGACGTGGTCCCTAGGAGTTGGAATGCCATTCATTTAAAGCTCTATTTTATGTAAGTCAAGTAGTTAACAACTAGACTTCTCGTATGAGTTAATTTATGTCAAGTTCATTCGTGTTTCAATTCTCAATTTTATTGGAAACCCTTACTAACTTAAGCACGGAGGGGTGTTGGCTACGCTAACACCCAATCCTAACATGAATTTGTTTTGCAAGGTATACAAGCGCAGTAGGCTCAACATGTTAACACCGCACGGCCCGACATGTTGAGACCTAAATTGAATAGGTCGAACATGTTAACACGCCAAGCACGGCCCAACATGTTTAGACTGAGATAAAGAAGTTCAACATGTTAACACGCCAAGACGGCTCCAACATGTTGAAACTTTAGCCGAGAGGGATGGAACATGTTGACACGCCAGACGGCCGAGACTTGTTCTATCTCTTCAAACGACTTACCTCCGATCAAAGGTACATTTTGGTTAAAAGATTTACATCTTTTCTAAAGAATTAAGGTTTTGACACCTTCGCCCGTGCGCACGATTTCACACTTGTTCAAGTTGTGACTATTGGTTGTAACATTAACATGTTACCTATTGCTTAAATCGTTAACATTTTATCTACTAAACAAGCAAGTGTTTCAAGAAACCTAAAATACTTCTAAGAAAGCTTCAAAATGTTCCCAAAAGATTCACAATTAGTGGATAAGTTGGATAAGCCAACAAATCCCATCAACCTACGAAAGCTTGGAGTACTAGACCAACCTAGTACCCCCAAATAAATTGTTTACGCTCTTATGAGCTGTTACATGACCAAATGAATAAAATAGAAATTGTTTGTGTTACTTTCCTTCCAAACCCCTAAAAACATTCAAATTTTCCAACGCCTTGGCTCCGCCTGTTACTCGCTTCTTTTTCTTGATTACCACCTTCAACTTGGTCCCACATGTACTCAACACTTTATTGGCATCATCAACCAATTCTCCAGGGTGGTGAATTCACCTCTTCGCATCTACCATTCGCCAATAAAATCTTCCAAAGTCCTTCTTCTTCTTCAGGTCCCAATTTGGCACTTGTCCATTCTTAAATTCCTCCATCGTTGATCCTGCCTCTAGCAATGCTTTGGTGGCATTGAACTTGAAGTCTTCCCTCGCAGCCTTCAAGTTCCTTGACGTGGCCTCATTCTCCTTCATCCTTTCTCTACATACATATCGCAGCTTCTTTCCTTAACTTCACCACTTCACCACTATGCACCTTGACTTCCTTCTTCGCCATTTATTTCCCAAAGACTCACTTTTGCCTCTTTTCTGCCTCTTCGGCCTCAACACGCATCTAGTTTGATTTTTAAAACGACGACTTGATCCAAGATAGGACTCACTATATCCGAGACCTCGTAATAGAAGTATTAGTACTTTGTAAATTTCTTGGTACAAAGATCAATGTGTCCTCATTTTACCTTGTCGCGAAATCCTTCATCACAACAACAAATTTTTCTTGTTTTCTCACCATCCAAAACATCACTCGCATCCGTAGCTTCGCATTCCACTAGTTTTCTTCTTTGACTCATCTTGTTTCTTCGAGACATTTGCCTCGAGCTAGAGGCCATAGATTGGGGAGGGGGCAGCTTGCTATCTTTCCTCGAGACCTTCTTGCCTTAGCTCCAAGAAGCAAATCGCCAGTGACTAACAGGCTTTGGAACGAGGGTGGCGCAATAAAGACATGAATTAGGACAACTTGGAAGATTAGAACAATTGCGTATAGGCAAAAACTTTAGATAATAAACCAAACCCGTGGACATCTTGCCGGGATTTGATGGAGACTCTTCTTCAACCCTTTCTCGGGAGAGAACAAGACCGGAACGCCTGAAGGACCCTAAGAGAGGGTCTAACTCAAAAATTCTCTTTACGTTTGCCTTCGTATCCTCCCCTGCTCGGGAACAAAACGCAAAGCTTGGCGACTTCTACAAAGGAAATTCAAGTTTGTTAAGGGTTAAGATGTACAAAATTTTGTAATGAGCAAAATCGAGAAAAATTTCCTCTACCAGACCTCCACTTTGAAACTACACCGCCTCTCTTGGCTTAGGCCGTCTTTCCTAACAAAGAAAACTGTTTCTCCACCCCCTATCGCCAGTGGTTGTTGGAAATCAAAATGGGGTCACCACCACTCTTGACTCTAAAACAATATCTTCCTGCACCAAAACCCTTATCTCGTGGTATAAGCGAACTCCTCTAGGTCTACATTCAAACCTATTTCATCCCTCAACCTAACTAGGGTTTGAAGACACCTCCAACCCCGAGGCATAAGTTGGGCATAGTTCAACTTCGCGTAAGCAAAAACCTAGTAATCGTGATGGAAGGGAATTTAAGACCAATGGTGAAGGGTATTTGAAAACACACCCACTGAGAATAACACTTGGAAGTTAAGGAGGGATGGGTAAAGAAACGGTTTCAAGGCAAGGCGTGATTCTTCTTGACAACTTCCGCATCCGCTTCGAAATCAAGCATTTTTCTTTCTCGTGCTCCTTTAACGATTTTGGGTTGAGAAACCCTCTCGTAGACCATCGTCACTTTCGATTATACATAGCTTCTTTTCCCCATTTTTGCAACTTGAGAAATTATCAAAAAATTTTGAGAAAAAGAGAGGAACTCACCGAATTGCTACTGTTTTTCTTTCTCCACACGATCTTCTTGATATCTCTTTGGAAGAAAACCTTTTTGTTAACAACTCGTGAGAGGAAGAGTTGGGGAAGGTTCGTTTGTTCAAGAGAGAAGTTGTGAGCAGCTTGTACGTTTGAAACACAAGCATGACCTTTTGCCTTGGAAAGACTCAAAACCGTCCCATCAAAACCTTTTGCATTAATAACCGCCGTACGCTATCAATTTGGCAAACTTTTTAAATTTTTGACTCTTTGTGTTCTTTATTACAAAATTCAAAAGTTTGGGGGCAATTGTTGGGCCCTACATTTTCAGTCAACCTTTACAACTTACGCATAACATCTTGGTACTAACAACTTGAGTTCCCCTACATCTTGACTATTTTTGCAGGTTGAATTATTGTTACGTTAAACCCTACTTTTCAGGAATGTGTCAATGGATAAGAAGACTGATTCAACAACGTTTCTTCATCAAAAGGCCAGCAAGGGATCCTTATCTCTTCCACCAACAATGTGGCGAGAATATCTCAACAAGATCAACTTATTTCCTATATTTTAGGCTTATTGTTTTCTTTGTATTTGAGGTATAAAAGGGAAGGACACCTGTATTTTACACACACATTCTCACTAGCTTAAGCTCCCTTGCATACGCTCTAGTTTTGTATTCAACTTGATTAATATACCTTTGGTTAAGGCGGTTCCTAAACCTCCTGGTTTTGTGCCAAGCAAGTTGTTCAAGGGCTTTCCCTAGTTAACAAAATTCTTTGAGTTCATTTCTATAATATCTCATAATCATTGTACCCGATTCAAACCATTTTTGTCATCTTTCTTGTCATTTGTAACCCTTGTTGAAATTTGACCAAAACAAACTCCATCGCTTATCTGTTAAATCCACAACCGACACCACCTAAAAATAAGCATCTATATCTATATCTTTCCATTGACTTTATTAATTTAGAAATTAGGTAAATATTGTAATATAGATTGATTGTGATTGAGGTTATTGTAATAAGGTAGATTGATTGTGATTGAGGTCAGTAATATGGTAGATTGATTGTAATAATATTATTATATATATTGAATACAATCCCACGAAGAAAAGACAGTTGGGATCTTTCTCCAAGTTTATTGTGTCGTTCTTGTCCTGCCTTCTTCCTTCTCCTATCTATATTTGTGTGATCCTTTATGGTATCGAGCCACAAGAGGCCAAGGCAGAAAATTCCCCAATCTCGATAGGCAACCTGCTACATCACAACAACCTCGACAATAACGTATCATCTTACTCTCTTCCTCGTTTTCTTTAATATTCAAAGCTTCATGTCTCATTGTCATCTCGTCTTAATGATAATTACTTGAACTAGAGCTCCCCTTTTCAATGTCTTCGACACTCACAAACTTTCCTCGACCATTGTTAAAACTATACTTCAAAATACTTTACCGATGGTGTCACCGAAGCCCCTACCCATTCCTATTTTATTCAAGCTTCGGCCTAGTTCTAGGTTGGATCAAAGCCACCGTTACGGCCGATGTTCAGCATGTCAATCGGTGTAAAAGCCCCCTGGCGTGGGACTTATTGGCAAAAGAGTTTGGGGTTGCTTCCTCATTCACGTCCAAAAATTACAAGATGACCTTCATAACCTATCCAAAGCCCCGAAACATCTATCCGTGACTACCTTCTCCAGAGCAAAGACTATCTAATGCCCTTATTCATTGCCGGTGAAGCGGTCTCCCCACCGCAACACTAAAACAAAGAATTCTTGGGGGTTGAGTGTATCCTATAAAGAGTTCATTACTACTCAAAACTCAAGGGAGATACAACTCTCTCGATCTTCAGGATTTACTACTCCAAGAAGAGGCATTACAACAAAAGTTTTCCATTCCTACATCCCATACCACTACCGCCCTTATAGCCAAAAGAAAGAACAAACCAAAGCTACTTCCAAAAACCAACTCTCAAAATTCTATTTTCTTTCCCAAGGGGAGGCACCATTCCATAATGTGTCCTTTTCTCCTAGGAGTGGGGGACATCGTGGGAGGAAAAACGTTGGTGGAAAAATGGTCCAAATCAAGGTGGGGGTGGACGCGGCTTATTGCCCACTCAAACTATGTGTTCCCTACTAATTCTATGATGCCACAATATAGCCAATCATCATCATTTCGGCGTCCTATGTATACTCCTCCAAACCCATTCGTTAGTATCGATCCAAACACTACTTGCCAACTTTGCAATCGCCCTGGCCATCTGCCCCCTCTTGCACCGAGCGGGGTAATTCGCCTATATTGCACAATATAATGCAACTTCCCATCCAAGTCCTATGCCCAATTCTTTCCCTCATATCCTGCATCAACTTTTGCCCTCTTCTCAATCTCCATCCGCAAGCCCTGTCTTATGTTCTCGATTCTAAGAGCCACGAATCACATGACCTCCTCCAGGATACATTCTTCATTCCACTCCGTATTCAGTGTACCGACTTGGTAACCGTTGCTAATGGTTCCCGTTTGCCTATATCATCAATTGGTCGATCACGTCTTAAACATGAAAATCGTGTGTTTCATTTAAATCATGTGTTATGTGTTCCTAACTTGCATAAGTCTCTTTTATCTATTCGTCGTTTTTCTCAAGATAACATTGTTTTTTTGAGCTTGACGCTTTTGTTTCGTGTGAAGGACAACCAAACGAGCGCATTATTCTTTTCGACAATAGCTCGCACGGTCTCTATAATATCTCCTTTGCACCCGTGTTTCATTCCAGTCCTTTGGCGCTAATTGGTGAACGTGCATCTTCTTCCACTTGGCATGCTCACCTCGGTCATCCATCCTCTAAGGTTCTTATTTCTTTAGTGAATAAGTTTCGGATTCCGGTTAGCGGACCCATTACACAACAACAAGCTTGTCATGTTTGTCCGTTAGGAAATCATGTAATCGCCTTCCTTTCTCGCAATTTTAAATCTAGTGCACTTTGGATTTATTGCATTTGGACGTATGGGGTCCATCCCTGGTTTTATCGAACAATGTTTTCCGTTTTTATCTTTCTATAGTTGAATATTTTTCTCGGTATGTATGGTTATTTCCTCTTAAGCATAAATCTGATGTGGTCTCTATTTTTTCCACGTTCAAACTGCAAGTCGAAAATCAGTTGTCTCGTAAGATCTCAGCTATACATATTATCAAAACCGTTCAAACTGATGGAGGGGGTGAGTTTGTCAATCGGGAATTTTCTAATTTTCTCTTGCAACATGGAATACGACATCAATTTACGTGTCCACACGCCCAACAAAATGGGGTAGTTGAAAGAAAGCATCGTCACATAGTTAACATGGGGTTGTGTATTGGCACAATCACATGTTCCCCAACGTTTTGGGTTGAGGCTTTTAACACGACGTTTTCCTAATTAATCGTACACCTATGATATAGCTTAATTACATTTCACCTTATGAAGCTTCTCAAACGCACTCCCATTACAAGTTTCTTAAAACCTTTAGGTGCATTTGCTTTCCACATTTGGTCCCTTACAATCGTAGCTGTCAAAACGGGTGGCGGGCGGACTGGCCCGCAACCCACCATAACCCGCCAACAAGCGGCCGGGAACGGGCTGACCCACCAAATAGGCGGAGGAACTGCTCAACCCAACCCAACCCACCACCTGTTACGGGTGGAACGGGCCAGCCCGCCAAAAAGGGTGATTTTTTGATTTTTTGATTTAAACTTGATAATGCCAATGGGGTGAATGTCCAACACAACTTTCTATGATATTGTTTCTTAAACAACTTGGAAAACCATATTACACTTACACAGCAGAACATTTTTTTTTTTTTTGTAAACTATTAAAGATAAATAATCATTAACCAACCCATCTACAATAAACAACCATGAGGGCTTGAACATCACATTATTTGATGATTGAAGAGAAAAATTTAACCCAGATGATGCACACAAGCTCGAATCGTACATGATCACTTCCATTCTATCAAACAATGTTTATAATTCGAACACTTGCCGGTATCCACATCCTCATTATTTTATCCAGCGCTATATACCTCAAGCTTTGGCACCCAAACACTAGCTCTACCACATTGTTCCCGGAAAAATTGAAACAATGAGCCAACACAAGCTTCCAACGCCCCATGATTCACAAATGCACACATCCTATAACCACTAATCAATTATGCCCGCCAAGTCAATGGCCACTAAATTACTACATTCCTAGCAAGAGCAAAAGCGTAATATTCGACACATTAATCAACCAACCCAAATTTAATCGTTTAATCGTTTTAATTTATGCAATAGCCTCACCCCAATATCGGTCACTTTGGTCCACACTCGGCCAAGTTCAACTCCTCCAAACAACACATTCGCCTCAAATACAAAACCCCGATATCGTAACCCTATCACATTCGGCAATAACCAATTTCTTCAAAGTCTTCGACAACAAACCATTCGACAAAACTCCAAACCCATATCGTTACCAAACAACAACCTTGTAAATTCAGAACTTCCAAACAATTAGCACCCCGATAGCCTCAAGGGCGCATCGGTAATGATCACGCCAAAAGGATTGGGTGTCGTGTCTGGTCCACGTGTGTAGTCTAGATAGGATTCCGGCGACGTTGCGGGGATTGGGACGAAGATCGCCAGTAAATCAGAATCAAAACAAAGAACACCGTTAGTGCCGGGTTGTCCCAGCCGATAACCCTCCTACGTGAGAATTAGCAATGTCTTTGTGTGGGTGTGATAAAGGCGAGACGTATAAAAGCAAGTCTGTATGCACGTACCTTGTGAGGCATCGCCGAGGGCTTTATTTATAGGGACGTGACCATAGTCCTTATCGATTCGACTAGGAGTAATTTTCGTATCTTTTGGATCACGTTACCTTATATGTAAAGAGTGATATGTAGAGAAGTATTACAACAGGACTCTTCTTCAAGCGGTGGGATTCCATCTAGGACTCGCCTCATCGAGCTAGGAGGATCCGATCGAGGTCGGCCTGCATACGCCGGGTCGCTCGATGTCATCAAGGTTAGCATGACCTCTACCAGGTCGTCGGTATTCTATGAGGTCTCCCTAGGATAGTCCTAGGTCGCCTCAACCGACCCCTTGTGCCGAGTGTATGAGGTACACCGAGGTGGAAGGAGTCATCGTAGAACGGGCATCGGGTCGCCCAAGATCCATGTCGAATATTCGGCCCTCGCACCGTCTTCGGGCGCTACGATGAATGCGGCCTCTACCTTCGGGCTAACCGGTTTTGGCGCCTATGCCACCATGTCGTCGACCCGGCATCTATAGGTCGCGAGATAGCCGTGTGACGATCCCCACGTGTAAGGTGAATAACCGAGGGTGTTCGTAGCCCCCTACTTGAGAGAGGATTTATCCTCGTAATCAGAAGTCGTGTTGTTCGTTCGATTTGAATCACACGAGGTAATCTTTTTAGTTCGAACTTGCTCGTACTTGATTTCTCGAGACGTGCGCATTTATTGTTTGTGAATTTCGGGTTTTCTTCGTCAGCTTTTCAAATTTCAAAACGGGCGGTTACCATTCCAATCTTGAAACGTCGTCGTTCCCGAGTCCGCGCCTTCGTTTGGGTAGACCGGGATATTTCGGACCCTATATAAGTATTCGTTCCTTCGTGTTTTAGGGTTTATCTCCG